>OZ038507.1:92853557-93003557 GCA_964036315.1 Acanthosepion esculentum | reverse complement strand
GTGAACAGGGAAGAGAAATGTCGTAAAACCTAAGATGCGCTTCAAGGACTGCATCAAGGATACGTTGAAAAAATGCAACATTCCGTGTGAGCAATGGGAAGAATGTGCATCTGATCGCAATAATTGGAATGGGGCTACGCGGGGTGGAAGGTGTCACTTTGACTAGAAGAGGAGGAGGTACACAAGGCTTAAAATAGATGTGCGTAAAGAAAGGCGTCCTCGTTGAACTTCCTGAAGACACCTGCAGGCAGCTCGATCTGACGTGTACAGATTGTGGTAGAGTGTGTTTGTCGATGGCTGAAATGTGATATTTGCGGTAAGACATGCGGGTCCAGAAGCTGTTTCATGCGACATTTTAAATTGCATGATAATGTAACACATGCAGTTGTACCTCTTAAGTGTCCTGATGGTGCCAGAGTATGTAGGCCCCTTGCTGGGCTAAAGAGCCACATTCGTTCATCACATTAGTAGATATTCTCCCAAAAGATATGAAGTAATGGCCGTACTCGGACACGAGTTGGCAAACACCATATATATATATATATATATATATATATATATATATATATATATATATATATATATATATATACATATACAGTGCTGTTCAATAAAAGTGACTCACCTGATTTTTTTTACTAAATGTTCTCTTCTCCGATGAAACGAAAGTTGACCTAAATTCAAAGGATAAGTGATCTAAAATCCGAAGAAGAAACTTTGAAAGCTCTTTGAATTTAGCAGTAAGTACTGTCAAACATCCGTTCAGTATAATGTTCTGGGGATGCTTTTATTTTCATGGAACTGGTTTCTTAAAACCTATTGAAAAGACCCTCAGGAGCGAGCAGTACAAGAGAATTTTAGAGTCTTGTCTGCTCCCTTCTGTTGAAAGGGAGCAAATCGACCCCACCAAGCTCATTTTTATGCAGGATAATGCTCCCTGTCACAAATCAAAATTGATGAAGGAATACTTTGATGAGAAGCAGGTGAGTGTTATGACATGGCAGCCCCAATCTCCTGATCTCAACCCCATAGAAAACTTATGGAGCATTATAAAGTACAGGCTCTTGAGAAAGCAGTTGAGCCACAAAGAGGATTTGATTGTGAATTTCATATCCGAATGGAATTCAATGCTTGGAGATGTGATTTGTTAGAACCTAATCAAGTCAATGCCACAAAGGGTTGAAAAGGTTATTCAAAATAAAGGAGGACCCATAGATTATTAAATACTTCGAACTATATTACCTATTATAAATAAATTATACCTCTATTATTCTTTATTTAAAGCTGTTCAGTTATGTTTCTATTGATTACTAGTTGCAGGAAATAAATGAGTCACTTTTTTTTCACAGAGTTTTTCCCTAAATCTCATTTATATCCAAAATTATAATTATCAATAGAATACCTTAGGGTGAGTAAACTTTTTTACTAGGTGGTCGGGAAGCGGTCTTTATATTAGTAAGATTAAAAATTAGTTTGACCCCAAAAACAATAGGCGAAAATATTTTTAAGGAAAAAAATCAGGTAAGTCACTTTTATCGAACAGCACTGTATATATATAATTTTATTTGAATTCCTTGATATTTAATTTATATATTTTGGGGGACATTTTTACAGTGTAGTTTGTAAATTCCTGTGTCAGGTTTAATGTTGTTATTATTTTGTGTTGTGTTAATTCATTCCATTATTACTTTTCTCAGGTTTTATAAGAAAGTTTTGATAAATTCCATTTGGACGGCTTCTTGCCAAGAGCCGTGGCTTCGGGGAACAGACTCCGGAGATGATGCTTCCACGACCACTAAAAATCTTAACATCTCCAAGTGTTGGGTCAACCGTTATCTATCCTACCTATCCTCATAATCTACAATTCTGACGTCCATAAAACAAATTATTTGGTGGTCTGAGTCGCTCTTGAGCCTCATATTGGGTGAACAATAACATAAAAAGTAAATTCTTTTAATTTCTCATCGTTATTTGTTAGAAGGTCGTATTAAATTGACAAAATCATTATTAGCATAAAGAATGTCCTTCTAGATACCTATAAATTTATAGATTTATTTTTCCGCGGATGCACACACAAACTTTGTACTTTATATATAAGCGTCCGTTGATGCGACAATATGTGTACATATTGGTCAGTTAGGGTTGAAAAAGATGTAGGGTGGAGAAAATGCATTGAATATATATATTTTATTTTTTTTGCTTATATTTCGCCTCCAATCTGTGCATCTCCTCATGAGATACACGCCCTTGCAATAAGAATACACATGCATACTTGTATACACTTGTGAACAAAGTATTACACGGAAAACCTGCATATTCAATTACATTAATTGACGCGGGCGTGTAGAAGTGTACGTGTTTGAGACAATGTCGGTAACAGGTGCCTTAAAAGTTACCGACGCAAAAAATGGAATCGGCAGAGTTCTATTTCCGGCTGAGTGAATTGCGTTCCCTTCAGACATCTCTGTGCCTTGCCCATTCAGGATTTGTGTGATCATGACTCTCCACAACTTTCTGTCCTTTATATATCTTAATAAAGCTTATCTTTTTGCTATCTCTCCCAATCGCTATTCAGCCAACCAGACACGCACATTAGAGAGCATATTCGCTGCGTTTCTCAGTCTCTCTTCGATGTGTCTTGTGTCAAATTCGCCAAGCTCTCTTTCCTCATTTTATGTCCTAGAAATTTCAATTAACTCTTTCTAAATATGACCGCCCTTTTAGTTTCTATTTTCCTTAAAACATCCTCGTTACTCACATGTTCAGTCCATGTTATTCTCAGCATCCTTCTGTAGAACAGCATCTCTTTTGCCTCACTCTCTAAGCCATCTTTCCTCATTTTATACCCTAGAAATTTCAATTGTCTCTTTCTGGTTCTTCGTATAAGTATTCTTTGATTTCCATTTTACCCTAAAACTTCTGCGGTACTTACATGTTTAGCCCATGAAATTCTCAGTATCATATCTGTAGAACTACAATTCTCTTGCTTCAAGTCTCTTCTTCATCTATAAGGAGATTATTTAGCATTCACTGCTTTATAGGAAGACTGATATGACATAACGAGTCAGTACTCTTTTCTTTGTTTCTAACGGAATTTTTCTCTTTCTAAATACATTGCTTAGGTTTTGGAAGGCATCTTTCGTTATCCCAACACATCTTCGGATTTCGGTGTCACATTTTCTGTTGAAACACTTCTTAGATATTTAAATTCGTGTACTTGCTTGATTTTGATGTTTCTAATTTATACTACGCATTTTCAGTTGTTCCTTGTGCTGGTAATCGTACATTCTGTCTTCTTACAATTCGTGGTTAGTCCTTTATTCTTGCTTTCCTTTATTACCTTTTCTGGGCGTACTCGCAGTTTCCTTTCTGTGCCTGCTATCAACACTGTGTCATCTACATATCTAATGTTGTTAAGATTGTGGCCATCAATAATGAATCTTGGTCGCACTTTTGATTCTCTTAGAATCACACCCTCACTGTAAGGGTTGAATAAATTCGATGAGAAGACATTCTTTATCCGTATGCGGGTGGATTGAAGAGAGATTATAGTTTTCGAATTTAGCTCTCCTCTTCAAGGTAAGCATGATACTTGTAGGTTATCAAGTTTGTTTGGTGGCATTGAAAATCAACAGGCGAAATATAAGTTATATATGCTGCTAAGACAAGTCATACCCCTACTCAACAAGCTGATCTATTATAAATTAATTAATAGAATTTTCATTATTGACTTTGAGTATTTTCAAAACGCCTTGGATCAATGCATTCTTCGTTATTACTATTATTTTATTACTAGTTTTATTCCATCTCATTATTGTGGCTTTTTATCCCAACACTCTGGCTCTATACACTCTTCATTATTACTATTATTTTATTACTAGTTTTATTCCATCTTATTATTGCTACTTTTTATCCCAAAACTCTGGCTCTATACACTCTTCATTATTACTATTATTTTATTACTAGTTTGATTCCATCTTATTATTGTTGCTTTTTATCCCAACACTCTGGCTCTATGCACTCTTCATTATTACTATTATTTTATTACTAGTTTTATTCCATCTTATTATTGTTGCTTTTTATCCCAACACTCTGGCTCTATACACTCTTCATTATTACTATTATTTTATTACTAGTTTGATTCCATCTTATTATTGTTGCTTTTTATCCCAACATTCTGGCTCTATACACTCTTCATTATTACTATTATTTTATTACTAGTTTGATTCCATCTTATTATTGTTGCTTTTTTTATCCTTAACACTCTGGCTCTATACACTCTTCATTATTACTATTATTTTATTAATAGTTTTATTCCATCTTATTATTGTTGCTTTTTATCCCAACACTCTGGCTCTATACACTCTTCATTATTACTATTATTTTATTACTAGTTTTATTCGATCTTATTATTGTTGCTTTTTATCTCTACACTCTGGCTCTATACACTCTTCATTATTACTATTATTTTATTACTAGTTTTATTCCATCTTATTATTGTTGCTTTTTATCCCAACACTCTGGCTCTATACACTCTTCATTATTACTATTATTTTATTACTAGTTTTATTCCATCTTATTATTGCTACTTTTTATCCCAAAACTCTGGCTCTATACACTCTTCATTATTACTATTATTTTATTACTAGTTTGATTCCATCTTATTATTGTTGCTTTTTATCCCAACACTCTGGCTCTATGCACTCTTCATTATTACTATTATTTTATTACTAGTTTTATTCCATCTTATTATTGTTGCTTTTTATCCCAACACTCTGGCTCTATACACTCTTCATTATTACTATTATTTTATTACTAGTTTGATTCCATCTTATTATTGTTGCTTTTTATCCCAACATTCTGGCTCTATACACTCTTCATTATTACTATTATTTTATTACTAGTTTGATTCCATCTTATTATTGTTGCTTTTTTTATCCTTAACACTCTGGCTCTATACACTCTTCATTATTACTATTATTTTATTAATAGTTTTATTCCATCTTATTATTGTTGCTTTTTATCCCAACACTCTGGCTCTATACACTCTTCATTATAACTATTATTTTATTACTAGTTTTATTCGATCTTATTATTGTTGCTTTTTATCTCTACACTCTGGCTCTATACACTCTTCATTATTACTATTATTTTATTACTAGTTTTATTCCATCTTATTATTGTTGCTTTTTATCCCAACACTCTGGCTCTATACACTCTTCATTACTACTATGTTTAAGCATTGTCACTCCAAGCAATGCAATAAAGCTACTAAGACAAGAGGTAATTATGTGAGGAGGAATTAGAAAACAGAAACATCTTAAGAAGCGACAACAATAGAAGAGGAAGACAATAGATTGTTATTGACATTGCATTTACATTTTTACAGATTAAAGTTGACTGGAAAGCACGGAACCGCGAGAGACTTTCACAAACAAGAAGTACGAGTAAAAAAACTTTTTGCATAGAACTTACAGTTATATCTATAGCCAATTAAACTGTAAATTAGAGAGACCTCATCGCCAATCTAGTACTGCGCTTAAATTTATAAAGTCTAAGTAGCATAGCGAGGAGGAAACCCCAGTGGCGTAATTCTCATTATGAAGGTTAAAAATGTCAGTCCAGGTGTGTGTAGGGGGGTGTCTTGAAGAAAGTCATGGACAGAATCCCAATCAGCATGCTGGAAATGGAATGAGGTCTTATGAACAGAAGGTTCATGTCTAATGGATGATTGGAATGAAATATCAATAGATACTACATTGTGATCCGAGTTGCCAAGAGGATGGTGTTGCGGTTCTCGACAAGACCCTCTGAGAGGAGGCAAGAAATAAATCAAATAAAGAAGCCAGCTCCTCAGATTTGCAAGGGAGTCTAGTAGGGAAATCCACGAATTGCGTAATGGGTTGAGCAATGGAAAAATTGAAAGTCTGGATACCGACAACATCAGTAACATTAAAATGTTTAAGCCACGTGTCGTAATGCGCATTAAAATCTCCCAACAGAATAAATGTTCACAAATGGATGGAGAGAGAATTCCGTTTCTAGATTGTCATTATTGATTATAGTTCTCGAAAACAAAGAACAAACTGGAAACTGAATTCTTGTATATAAAAAATTTAAAAAAAATATGCAAAAAACGATATTGTGTTTTTATTAAATAATTATTTGTTATTTTAATCATTAAATTGTTTTTAAAATAGTGGGAGGATTTTCAGAGAAAATACAATGGATATGCGGTCCATATAACATCAGGACAACCTTCAAAAGCGTGACAACACTTCGCAGATATCTCTCTCGAGTGAGACCCCCCCATAGAGGAGAACAGGACTAAAGACTGTGTGTACGCTATCCCGTGCAGCTGCGGAAAGGAATATAAAGGATAAACAGGCCGCCCCCTCAAGGTAAGGCTTCAAGAACACCAGAAAGCTGTAATGCGAGGGGAAGTAGAAAAATCAGGCGTGGCTGACCACATATGGAGAGAGAAGGGAGATCACCGTCCCCTGTGGGATCAGGTTGAGATCATAGACAGGGAACACCATTGGAAAATTCGTAAACTTAAGGAATCAGCACATATGCTAGGCCACAAAAATCTCCTGAGTCGGCCAAGCATAGAAATAAATACAATATAGGAACCAGTAATAAGGAGTGCCAGAGAACAGCAATGATAACAAAAAAAAAAAGTTGCAATATGAGATCTGGTAAAAACATGCAATGATAACAGCAAAATTGCAATATGAGTACTGGTAAAAAATGGTTGCTGAAAAATTAGGTTTATAATACTCAGAAATTCATACCCAGATGTCCTCAAGGTTAGATCCAGTGACAGACCCAAAGAGTGTGAGTTCAATACCCGGTTCAGGCAGTGGAGAACTTTCAGAGGGAAAATTACCAGGAGATAACTGATAACTGACATCCATCAAACATGGCTCGTGGAACTAGAACAGTCTACCCCAGTGATCGAAATAAAGGGTTCGGTTCGAAATTCCAACCACCTGAAGAAGGCCGGAGCGTACAACGGCCGAAACGTTGTGACAAATATGGCGACAAAGATGAGGACAATAGTCCGGCTAATGTAAATACTGTACATAATACCTCATCTCATAAATATAGACAGACTCTAGGAGGATTTTATATGTTAAATAATGAAACTTTTAATTTTTCCAAAAAAAAAATGAATGAAAATTTATTGTACTAAGCTACGCACTCTAGTAAATCCAATTGTAGTTTGTACCCACTTACCCTTTGTACTTTGGTTTCGATCGGTCACTGTATGGCTATTTCAGGGGATATAACAAACAGCTAACAGAATTTTATATATAGATCATGTTTGCTGGTCATTTAGTAAGCCATCATCGGAGGCTTTCGCTAGGTTTGAAGTTGATGGATTTTTAGCATCTAAGCAAGAACAGTCATCGCCGGATGCCATAAATAGTACACTATATTTTGTAACACTGAGCATTTAAAGTTTTATTTATTTATTTATTGCGCGCTGACTCCACCCTCTGATGTAACCTAGGATGATGAGAAGCGGGATAGGGACAAAGGTTAAGTGTCTGGATTGACATCGCGTTACAGAGGAAGGAGAAGAAAAGTTGGTTAATGAAGATTACGCACGCTTAAGGGCGACAAAAAATAGCGTAATTTCCAGTTGTTACGCCCAAATCTGATTGGTTGATGAAAGGTCGAGAGTTTATTCGAAAATCGCCAGGTCTGAATCTTGGTATGAATGGAAGATGCGTGTTAGGAAAAACTAAGGTTGTATAAAAAAAAGACGGAGGAGGAAAACCTGGATAAGAAAAGTGAAAGAAAGAAAGAAACATGTGAAGGGGAGGGGATCATACAAGAAAAGGGAAGAAAAAGAAAGAAAAAAAGGAAGATGGAATATTTTAACAAGAAAGAAAAGTCAAGAAGAAGGTGAGCAAAAAGGTGCATGATGAGATTAGAGACTGAAGGCGAAAAAGAAAAGAGGAAAGTAAGAACAGAAAACGGGTCAGTAGAAAGTGAATTAAAAACGAAGATAACAAAAAAGGAAGGAAAGATAAAAGAATAATAAAAGAGAGAAAGAGAGATATATATAAAAACGAAGGAGAGAATGAAAAAGAATAAGCCAATCAAAAGTAGAAAAGAAAGTTTGAATATGAAGACAGTAAGAGGTTGAAAGTTATGAAAACTAAGAACAGTTTAAAACGAGAGGAAGAAATCAAAGATGGAAGAATTTAAAGATAGAAAAAGGTAAAAAGAAGAAAAGGTGTATCAGATGAAGAATAGAAACTAAAAAGCGTGGAAAAAATCACGAATAAGAAATGATAGAAAACGAATAAATGTCGTAATATGAAATAGTTAAGAGAAAGAAAAAAAGAAGGGTAAAACGAAAGGAACCAACAAATCACAAAGCAAACAAAGAACAAAAATGAAAAATAAAAAAATGTTAAAATCCAGGAACAATGAAGAAGACTTGATGCATATTTAGGGTAACCTTCTACGTGTTTAAGTGTGTTAAACTAAATAAAATGCCTTTGTAATATCAATAATTGGTCCTTAAATAATAATTTTCCATTTCATATGAAGATATCACAACTTCCGGTAATAATTAACCGAAAGCAAATTCTTCGCCGTGGAACAACGTTTAAAATTAAACTTGCAAACTGTTCTTAGTAAGTTCGATACTAACTTGGAACCCAGTACTTGTGGCCTTGCGCCAGGCTATTATAAAGACCTGTATATTAACCATTACACTTCGAAGAAGCGTCTCAGTTATATTAATTTGCTTACTACGCAGTGAGTTCGAACGTCACTGGTTATCCCATGTATTGTACGAAAACTAAGGTATGTTTATTTTTTTTTAAGCGTATCACCCCAAGCAAGGCTGGAAGCCACTATCATGTAAGGGGTTATAGAAGGGTTGGAGGAAGATCAGATAGGAGTGGTAAAGGAGAGGATGTGGAGAAAGAGAAAGACAGTGGATCGATCAAGGCAAGGGGGTTGCAGAAGATTTGGAGCGAGAGCAGATAGGAATGAAAGGGGAAAGGATGTGGAGAAGGGAAGTGGATATATCAAGGCAACTAGAGATGTCGATTGACGTTACACTTAAATAGATGGAGATTTT
This sequence comes from Acanthosepion esculentum, assembly GCA_964036315.1. Taxonomy (NCBI): domain Eukaryota; kingdom Metazoa; phylum Mollusca; class Cephalopoda; order Sepiida; family Sepiidae; genus Acanthosepion; species Acanthosepion esculentum. The sequence continues at coordinate 92,994,451 of OZ038507.1, read as the reverse complement.
ATTTGTCAGGGAAACAGGAATAGGGAAGGGAGTTCCACAGGCGAGATGTGCGAGACATGAAGCTATTGGAGTAGAAGAGACGTCTACACCTAACAGTTTCAACGTCCGGTAACTGGAGGTTCCTTACTCGATGCCATTGAAAGAGATTTCATTGGTTTTTACAAGGTATACCTTACTCTGATACAAAGTTACAGATGTCGGGCACTCAATGAGAATCGAAATCAAGAGAGGTGAAAGTTTGTTTGCGTTCATTTAACTTTATGGCTCTTTTAATGCTTAACCCTTATTCCCTTACAAATGCTTCATTATCCCTGCAGTGATTTTCTTCTGGGTTTTGTTTGGTCTTTTGCTGGCTAACACATATTTTTGACAGATGTTCCATCTGGGCGCTATCTTATTAACGGTGTGAGTTGAATCATCCGTTGAATACAAGAATAAATCTGTATTAATCTTCCAAAATTGTAATGGACGACTTTAATCTTGAATTCATTTCCATGCCGGATTAAAATGCAATTAGAAATATTTTAATAGGAGCAGATAGGTTCGCCTATCGCCCGTTTCATAGTCCTTCCCTGCCTTTTAAACAAAGAAGTTTATCCCTTGGTTTCTGTTTAGGATTGCGTTTCCGGTTCCTTGTCCTAAAATATTCTAATTCTCTTTTACTTCCAGTAACCCCCCTTGCGTCTTAGTGACATTATCACTTGCATAGGATCAACTGATTAACCCCACCCCAAATCTCCAACTTACTCTGAAGCAAAAACGTTCCAAGACTCACAGCGGAGACTAATGAACACATTTTATACGAGAGGGGACGGAGAAGTTCTCAACCAGACCAACTTCCCAAAATCTGAACAAATGAAAGAATATCGCGTTCCTTTTTTTCTTCCTTCATTTTCTTTTTTACAGCACCATATTTTTCTTAGACATGCATTACTCTGATAAAGTTCGATTCAAAATTAAGACACTCCACGAACTGACATCGCTCACCGACCGTCACGTGACTCTCTTAAATTCGTCCTGCCCAAAAGAATGTAATTGCTATCTGCATCTCAATATTAGATTTTTATTTAATAATGACGACTAAGCACAAGAATAATGATACCCCCATTTCGGATATACCAAAGAAAATGTATAAAGTACCCACTTTAAGTGAAAGTTTATATTCTTCATTTCCCAAGCCCCTCCCCTAAATCATAGCTTCTGTTGTCTGTCTATCTATCACATAACATTTATTTCATCATATTGTTTTAATTCTTCTCTTTGATTGCTGTTATTGTTAATAAACTTATTATGTCTCAATTTCAATATCAGCAGTACATCTCCTAAAGTGAGGTAAGATTCCATCACAAATTGAGGATTGTTGTCCGTTGGTGGTGACCGTGATGTGGGAAAACTGGATCTTTGTGTCCAGATATCCATGATCATAGAGATTAAGTGTATATGTGAACGGCAAGACTCCATTTTGACATTTTGGGTGGAGTAGCTCACTGCTTGCAGGTGTTTCGACTTTCCCACGAATATGACTATATTTTCCTGTGAAGGTGAATGAGGTCCACCTTGGGATTTTCCAATATTTGGCTCTAAGGTGGGTGGAGAGTATGAACAATGAAGCTTATTAAAAGATATGGCATAAAATAGTCCAAACAATTGACGACATGTTGGCATTTATTTGGAGAATGAATAGGAATAAAGTTTGTCTGAATTCCTAAGATTCCTTGTTCTAGGATCAGTGGAAGATATTTTCCCCTATCAAGAAATTTACCATACATTAGAGACTGACCCAAAGTCGGACAAAACATGAAAATTTGATATTTTCTAATCTGAAATATATATATATATATATATATATATATATATATTTACAGTGAGAGTCACACTTTACAAGGCCTGGAGGTCACTCGATGTAGAGGGTTACGTTAGGAGCCCATTTGTGTGTATAGATGAGAGAAATAGCGATTAACCCTAGCCTTGAATAGGTTAAGATTATAGTAGAATCAGTTCCACAGGGCAGTGATTCGCGGGAAGAAGCTACTCGAGTGGAACTTACTTCTCACCGATGGAATATGGAGGGAATATGGGTGGTTTGCTACTATGTACGTGACATGGCGTGTACTTGCCATGAAGATTTGCCTTGGCGGGACCAGGGAGTGTAGTTTGTCTGGTTACTTTCCGTTGAAGTAGCGATAGAGCAGAGAGAGGCTTGCCCCATCCTGTACGTGGGAGTGAGGTTGAAGGGTGGAGAATAATACGTCACCCAGAAGGGCCCAAAGACGCTTTTGAACTCTATCAAGACTGGAGAGTGAGGTCTTGGCAGCTCCTGTGCAAATCTGACACCAGTACTCCATTTTTGACATGATCTGGATCTTGTAAAGGCAGAGGATATCAGGAGCTGTCAGGTCCTTATTATTGGACAAAATCATAACGATTTAATGTTTTATGTTCGACTATCTACATTAATTACCATCAAGATCATTTCCGTATTCTTTTAAATTGTTCAGTTTTAAAAGGAGGATTTAAATAGAAAAATAGAGATGGGATTAAAAAATATTTGAAAAATGTTGTCTTTTTATTTTAGTGTTGCTGAGTTATTGAACAATTCGTTACGACTGAGTCCAAAGCACACACTGCACAGTCCACAATTACTATATTATCAAATTCACGAACCAACGATTTAATATACTGGCAATTGTCACGTAGGACAAATTTCTTTGGATGACTTGGAGACTTAAACCTATCTAGCCTGCTGATTAGTGTTGCTGCTGCTGCTCTTCATATTTTAATGGCAACTGCCGTTGTTGTAGACTCGCTGTCGTTTGACTTTCTTTATTAGTGGATCGTAGTTAAAAAAAGAAAATAGACCAGGTATCCCTACACATGGGCAGTGGAACGAGAACAGTCTACACCCATAGATTAAATAAAGAGCTCTGTTCGGAATTCCATATAGGTTACCCAGATTGACATTACGCCAAATGAAGGCTGGAGGGAAGAACGACCGAAACCGTGTGATATAAGCAACAAAAAATGAGGGAAATAGTCCGAATGAAAATAGTGTAAATAATAACTACGCATTCCTGAAATTCAGACAAAAACACAAAAATATAATTTTTAAGCCTGAAAGAAAACACAATGCAGTTTGGAAAATTCAAATGTTTTCCATCAAGTTTAAGTAATGTTCTCGGAATCTTTCAATTTTGAAAATCCGTGTTAGTATCCGAAAATTCCGTTGATGTGCCAACGTGATCGACAACTGCCGTCAAAAGATACTAATTTTATTTGGTAATTTGCTTTTAAATTTACGTATTATACAAAGTAAAATATAGTGCACAATGTGAACACTGTAAAAAAACTACCACCTACTGTTATTTCGTTTTTTTTTTAGGAAGGACAACTGGCTGGGCAGCCGGCAGTTCATCCCACGATCATATCGGCACAGACAAAGGACTATTCATCACCAGCTACCCGTGTAATACTTACGTTTGGTGCCGTTTTCTATATAAGGCGATGCGCCTTCACGAAGAGAATACGATGCCTGTGGAATAGTTTGAGAAAAATGAGTAAAACTGTGATACATGGATATATTCTTGAAATGATATTAAATAGTTTGTATATATATATATATATATATATATATATATATATATATATATATATATATATATATATATATATATATATATATTCTCGCGTTGAAATATATCATTTTCTAAGAAACATTCTCAATTATTTTTACTAGCTTAAGTAACCGTCTACGCCGTGTAAAACTAGAATTACTGATATTAAAACGATTCCTTGTTATTATGGTAAGATGGTTTGATTCTTCTTCTATGTTTCGTGTCCTTGCAGGACGTGAGTAGTCATGACTCTCCACAATTTCCTATTCTTTGTAGCTCTTAATAAAGTTTCTCTTTTTGCTATATCTCCCAATACCTGTTTTGTCAGTCAATTAGACAAGTTCATGAGGTACTTTCATCAGTCTCTCTTCAATGTGTCTTGTAAGTGTCAAATTTTCCAAGCCCGCTTTCCTTATTCTATGTCCTAGAAATCTCAGCTTACTCTTTATAAATATAAGCGTCATTTTGTTTCTATTTTCGTTAAAACCTCCTCGTTACTCATATGTTCAGTCCATGTTATTCTCAGCATCCTTCTGTAGAACCACATCTCTGCTGCCTCTTTCTCCAATTCCGCTTTCCTTATTTTTATGCCCCAGAAATTTCAGTTGTCTCTTTCTGGTTGTCATTATATGTATCCTTTTATTTCCATTTTACCCCAGAACTTCCTCGTTACTCACATGTTTAGACCTTGGGATTCTCAGAATCCCCTCTATACAGCTACATTTCTCTTGCTTGTATTCTCTGCGTCATCTGTGAGAAGGTTTTTCAGCATCCATTGCCTTATAGGAGGAACGATATTACATAACGTTTCAGTACTCTTTGTTTCTTGCGAAAGTTTCCTGTTTCTTAATACTTTCCTTAGATTTTGGAAGTCATCTTTCGCTGTCCCAATGCAACTTCGGTATCACATTTTTCTGACCACTGTTAAAAAAAACTTATTAGATATTTAAAATTCTGTATTCGCTTGAATTTGGTATCTCCAAATTGTAATTCGCATATTTGACTGTTGCTTTTCCTGACAACCATACATTTTGTCTTCTTACAATTTATTCTTTGTCATTTCTTCTCACTTTCCTTCACTACCTTCCGTGGGAGTTCTTATAGTTTCCTTTCTGTTCCTGCTATCAACACTGTGCCACCTACATATTTAAAGTTGTTAACATTATGGCTACCAATAATTAACCCTGGTAGGACTTTTAATTTTCTCAGGGTTGCCAAATAATAAAAGTTTGGCAAATAGTAAATAAAAAATATGTATTGTTGTCAACTTCAAAGTTCATTTTCAGTGACATTGGTCATGTACAGTACCTGAATAATAGCAATTAGTAGCGTAAATTGAAAATAAAAGCTATTTCCTCTGTTTTTGGTAAGTTTAAAATCGAAACCGATTATTAAACGGAGAAAATCTCAAACTATCAATTGGAACCTTTCGCTGTAAAATTATAATTACTCTTATTATTCATGTCCGGAGAAGAACATATCTGTATGCATTCATAAAGCTCTATCCAGTTATTATGCATTCTCAATTAAAGGCACGACATGGTTGTGGATGGCGAACAGACAAATATTTCTCAATTTTATATATAGAGATTTCCGATTGACGTCTCTTATTTACAAAATGTTATACATTCATCCTTCATACAATATGGTTTCATTAAGATCTACCGTTGTTATGCTAATGGCAGGCATCACGACGCCAATCATAAGCAACATTTCATCGGCGTACAATAACAATGAAATATTTCATCAGTCGAAAGTGAGACTAAGCTGTTAATATCTTCTATATTTGCCTTTGTTTCCTGTTAGTTGTACTTGAATATTTTGTTTTCTTTAAATGATTTAAAAGTAAAAATCTTTCTTACATGAGTCAATAGATTTAATTGTATGGGTAACAATCCTAAACATGCAGAAAATAACACCAAGGCAATTGAAAAATTACTTAAATTTGTCAGTTTTGGGCGGCAAAATTGAAACTACTGGAACAAAATAAAAGTCCATCCTTGTACTTCATTCGTCCGACCGGATTTCTCACACTTTTTTCTTTTCTCTTTATGTGCATATGTGTCATCTATGAACCTAATGTTGTAAAGATATTATGACTGACAATAATTAATCCGAGTAGAACTTGGAAATCTTTCTTGATTGCTTCACTGTAAAGGTCTGGTGAGAGTAGACATCTTTGTCTTACACAGCACCTCTGTATTTACTTCATTTTCTATCCGTATGAAGGGCGGTTCACTCCCAGTATAAGTTCTGGATTATTCTAATATCCTTCCCAAATATGTCAAAGCTTACATAGCAGTTCCGAGACATCTTCGTGACGTGCTTTATCAAACGTTTGGTTTGGTTTGGTTTGTTTTGTTTTACGGCATATCAACCACAATGGGTCACTTAATGCCGACAACTTTTTTTTCCTGGCAATATTTTTGTTTTGTCATGAATCTATTTCTGGTAATATTTTTTTCTTCAAAATTGTATAGCTGGTAATATTATTTTCAAAAATGTATTGCTGTAATAGTTTTTTTCAAAAACGTATTGCTGGTAATAGTTTTTTTCTTCAAAAATTTATTTCTGGTAATAATGTTTTACAAAGTATTTCTAATATTAAAAACTATTTTTACACTTTCAAAATGCTTTTTACCTCAGTTTCGGGGTTAACTATTTTCCCATAGCTGGGACCCTAACAGGTGCTACCACCCCGGGTCATGGTGGACCTGGGAACACCAGCAATTAAGAGGTGGTTCTACACTCCTCAAAGCCTCCTGATTAGAGGCCTTGCTGTTGGATGTAGTTTATCGCCTTACCCTGTACGCGGATGTAGTTTATTGTCATACCCAGGACGCGGATGTCCTAGTTTGGGGGTTAACTATTTACCCATAGATGGGACCCTAAAAAGTGTTACCACCCCGGTCAGGGTGGACGTGGGTACACCATCAATTTAGAGGTGTTTCCATGGTCCTCAAAACCTCCTGATTAGAAGCCTTGCTGCTGGACGTAGTTTTATCGTCTTACCCTGGACGCGGATGTAGTTTAGCGTCTTACCCGAGACGCTTGTCAAACGTTTTTGCAGAATCTATAAAACACAGTTGTACAGAAACAGACCAACACCAATGCATCACGGAAATATTGTTTTCACGGGAGAAAAAGAAAATAAGCAAGGACTCTCCCCAACCTCCTATTAGTGCAGTCACTATGCTTATTATTTTTTTGTTTGCTTTCTTTTTCCACGCTGATGGAGGGCATTATCCACGAGTTTTAAAAATATCCCATGATGCATTAGCTTAGGTGCGTTACGGCCATGGATATCTAAAGCTAGACACTCTTTCATTCGCCTTCTAGTCGTCTGAAGATAGCGAAAGAGTGGAACTCGAATAGCGACTCGAATATTCCTTTGTTAGGAGTTGCTCTGTCTAGGTAATATAGGCGTTGAGCACTTTATTGAATAAGTAGGCTTTTGCCTTTTAGTCTTTGATTATTTTTTCTCTTCTTGATCAGGGATTTTTCTGGTTTAAGGCAAGTTGTCTGTTGGCCACACGAAATTTGTTTTTCTTTAGTGTATATATAATTTACCTCTCTGTCCGTTCTTTTGGGAGATTTTTATTTCGTTACCCAAGAGAAAATAATTAAAATTTTAAAAATGAAGGAAATATCATGATGCTGCAAGACTTCAAATTATTTCATTGTGCTGTCGAAGATATTCGCAACATCAACACTGCTTTGAAACTGGTGTGTCGTTAGTACCAAAAATTGCTTCCAGAAATCTGAATCTCCTGGATGAACTTAAACGCAAGTCATCAGTCAACAATAAAGGATTCAAGGTAGACAAATACAAACACTCCAGAATTGGGTGCAAAAAGTAGATTTTATGCTAATTGTTCACCCAAATCAAGCCCTAAGAGCTACTCAAGGTAGATAGCTATTGAATGAGGTTTGATGAACGTAAGAGAAGGATGTAAGAAGTACAGTTTATAGAAATGTGTAGGAAAGATAACGGTTAACCCTTATTATCAGAAGTTCGCATTGTCTGAAGTTGCTGCAGATTGTTCAGAAAAAAAGCACCCTTTTCTTGATTGTATCTTTATTGTTGATGGAGAGTAGTATCTGTTTGGTAACAAGTATAGAACATTCAAAAATGTGGAAATCATACACGGGCTGTAACCAAAGGAAATCGAAGATTGACAGGGATATAATTCAAAGATATTTGGATATCCGGAAAATATTAAACCATTCTGAATATTCTTCCCGTCTCCTGAATATTCTTTTACAGATCATCGCCAAACCAATGTTTGTCTCTCCAGCACCTACCAGCTAACATTTAATTCCTTCCGACTTCTGACTTTTTCCAAGACCAAAATCGCTTTTGAAAATTAGATTTAACCGTGGAAAAGATTAAGGTCAACCTACAGTGACAGTTGGTGACAATACTGAAATTTAAAAAATTGAGATAAGTGCGTGAGGTCACAAACGGAGTATTTGCAAGTGAACTCTGCTACCTATGCCCTAGGTAGGCTAATTTTAGTTATTAAAGAATGGCTGGATCATTTGCAGTCAGACCTTGCATTGTGCGACAGTGATCAGTATTCGTAATGTTTGGATATATATCCCCAGCCAAGTTTTGTAAAATGCAACCGACAAGACTTCTTTAATTTATATATCTTATACATCTGGTTTAAACATGTTCTTGTTTTGTCCTGTTTCTTTTCTGTGTTCAACCTTCCCATTTATGATCCTGAACTGGGTTTTGTCAGTGTGGTAGATAAGATTTTGCTGGCTATATCCAGGCATATTTTTGGGAATACTGGGGTCCAAATGAATGCAAATTGAGGCTAAGTAAGTTTAAAACGTTTACCAAGTTGGTTCCGTTTGTTAGACGGCATATCGTTACCTCCTCCTCGCTTATTCAATACAGAAACCCGATCTCGATTGCAATCTTAACTATTCGTATTTTCAGCGTTCCACTGAAATCATTTTCTTTTAAATGCACTTTGTCAATGCTCAGATGTAATTACATCGTGTCAGCATTCATATGCAACTGCACTTAGTGTCTCTTATACAAAGCTAAACAGCACCGGAAAAGAATGCATGGAATATTTATTCCTATTATTATATTTTTGCATACTTATTAAATATCTTATACACACTTTAAGATGCTGTCTCCTGCAGTGCAAGATATTTAATTGGGTTGGTTTCTTTTATACATAATCATAGCTTCAGGAATTTTGAACGTTTCCATGTAATAAGCACTGGATTTTAATTGCGTATTACTTACTAATATTTGTTTAATAGTAAAATAGTTTTATGTATTTTATTTGTTCATGATGTGATGATCGATAGGTTCATAGATTGCACCAAATCACGATGAATGACAAGTCAACCTTCGAAAACGTGTAATGAATGTGTGGCTGATATAATAACTTAATATGTTAAATTGTTAATATTGGAAAATGTAATCTTCCAACGGTCATGAGAATATTCATACGCAACATTGTTTTACAGATGGAATATATTTTAGGTCCTGTGTTTTTTGTCTTGAGATTTTTATAGTATATATTGTTTAAAGATTGATCAAGGAATGAACTGGACATCCAGTAGGCATTGCTGATTGTTTTTTAGTCTACAATGTCATATGGTTGTGTGTGATGAAACGGCTACTATCGATGTAAAGCATGAATTTTCAAAATATGACCTGTGGACCAAATTAGTTTAATAACAAGAGGTTCGCAGTTACTTGAAATAAACAAATGAATCACTTGCTTTGTTTTTTTCATCTATTGTGAGAGTACACTCTTTACATTGTTCGGACTATCATCCTCATCTTTGTTGCCATATTTATCACAACGTTTCGGCCATTGTACGCTCCGGCCTTCTTCAGGTGGTTGGAATGTCGAACTGAACCCTTTATTTCGTTTATTGGGGTAGACTGTTCTAGTTCCATGTGCCATGTCTAATGGATGTCAGTAATCTCCTGTTAAATCCCCTATCCTAGTTCTCCGCCGCCTTAACCAGGTATTGAACTCACGATCTTTGGATCCTGTCACTGGATCTAACCAACGCCTTTATCCACTGTGCAATGTGTCCTTGAGAACACCTGTGCATGAATTTCTGGGTATTATAAACCTAATCTCTTCGGTATCATTTTTTTACCAGTGTTCATATTGCAATTTTTGCTATTATCAATCCATTTTTTTTACCAGAGCTCATATTGCAATTTTCGTTTTTATTATTGCTTTTCTCTGGCACTCATTATTACTGTTTCCCATATTGTATTCATTTCTATAATTGGTTGACTCAGGAGATTTTTGTGGCCTAGCATATGTGCTGATTCCTTAAGTTTACAAATTTTCCAATGATGTTCTTTGTCTATGATTTGAACTTGATCCCACAAAGTGGAGTGATCTTTGTTTTCTCTACATATGTGGTCAGCCACGCACGATTTTTCCACTCCCCTCGTTTGACAGCTTTTTGGTGTTTTTGAAACATTGTGATAAATATGGCAACAAAGATGAAGATGATAGTCCGAACAATGCAAATAGTGTACATAATACCTAATCTTAGAAATATAGACAGATGCTTTCTCAGGGTATGGACATTTTCATTCGTAACGCATAACAATACTGAATGTAAAGATGGCATTATCTCTTTATACTGTCGGTCGTTAATTTCTAGCGATTTGCTTCCGCAGATTCAATGAACTACGTTACAACTTAAATCAGGGATTTCTAATTTACGGCTCAAGTCTTTATTTTAATTCCCACCTCTCAGATTTCTCTTTTTTTTGTGAATCCGTCATTGATTACAATTAATACTAACTAAATGATGAAATTTCAATAAATGAATTTGAACACATTTACAAAACTTATTTTTCCTCAGTATCCCCACCGCCGCAACCCCCCACCACCAAAAAAAAACATATAAATAAAAAAAAAATGGAAAAAAATATGTTTGGTTTTCGTACATTTCAAAATCGCTGATATAAATCAACAAGCACAAACACCAGCGGTGTCCAGGGATAAAATAAATTAAAAAAAAACTGAACAAAAATTAGGGACAAAAAGAAAACGAAATATATGGTTTATTCGTTTGAAAGATTTTGTTTTTTTTATACAAACTATTCTTCAAGCTGCCCTCTCAAGAATCATCGGCTAAATCCCCGTGTTGATAGGTTAACACCACAAAAGGGAAAACATTTCATTCTACCCCTTTCTGTCTTTTTCATTCTCGTGTAAACGAAACCTATATTTGGCTGTCTTATGATCACAAATGTAAAAGTCGGCTGAATCCCCGTGTAGATAGGTAAACAACGCAAAAGAGAAAACATTTTATTCTACCATTTTCTGTCATTTGGATTCTCGTGTAAACGAAACCTATGTTTGGCTGTCTGATGATCAAAAATCAAAACGTCGGATAAATCCCCGTGTAGATAGGTAAACTCCGCAAAAGAGAAAACATTTTATTCTACTCCTTTCAGTTTTTTCGATTCTCCTGTGAAAGAAACCTATGTTTGGCTGCCTCATGATCAAAAAGGAAAACGTCGGCTGAATCCCGGTGTACATAGGTAAACCCCGCAAAAGAGAAAACATTTCATTCTACATCTTTCTGTCTTTTGGATTGTAGGGTAAACGAAACATATGTTTGGCTGTCTGATGATCAAAAGCAAAACGTCGGGTAAATCCCCGTGTAGATAGGTAAACCCCGCAAAAGAGAAAACATTTTATTCTACCCCTTTCTCTCTTTTCGATTCTCGTGTAATCGAAGCCTATGTTTGGCTGTCTGATGATCAAAAATGAAAACTTAGGCTAAATCCCTGTGTTGAGAGGTAATCCACGCAAAAGAGAAAACGTTTTATTCTACCCCTTTCTCTCTTTTCGAGTTTCGTGTAATCGAAACATATGTTTGGCTGTCTGATGATCAAAAATGAAAACTTAGGCTGAATCCCCGTGTAGATAGGTAAACCCCGCAAAAGAGAAAACATTTTATTCTACCCCTTTCTCTCTTTTCGAGTTTCGTGTAATCGAAACATATGTTTGGCTGTCTGATGATCAAAAATGAAAACGTCGGATAAATCCCCGTGTAGATAGGTAAACCCCGCAAAAGAGAAAACATTTTATTCTACCCCTTTCTCTCTTTTCGAGTTTCGTGTAATCGAAACATATGTTTGGCTGTCTGATGATCAAAAATGAAAACGTCGGATAAATCCCCGTGTAGATAGGTAAACCCCGCAAAAGAGAAAACATTTTATTCTACCCCTTTCTCTCTTTTCGAGTTTCGTGTAATCGAAACATATGTTTGGCTGTCTGATGATCAAAAATGGAAACGTCGGATAAATCCCCGTGTAGATAGGTAAACCCCGCAAAAGAGAACACATTTTATTCTACCCCTTTCTCTCTTTTCGAGTTTCGTGTAATCGAAACATATGTTTGGCTGTCTGATGATCAAAAATGAAAACGTCGGATAAATCCCCGTGTAGATAGGTAAACCCCGCAAAAGAGAAAACATTTTATTCTACCCCTTTCTCTCTTTTCGAGTTTCGTGTAATCGAAACATATGTTTGGCTGTCTGATGATCAAAAATGAAAACGTCGGATAAATCCCAGTGTAGATAGGTAAACCCCGCAAAAGCGAAAACATTTTATTCTACCCCTTTCTCTCTTTTCGAGTTTCGTGTAATCGAAACATATGTTTGGCTGTCTGATGATCAAAAATGAAAACGTCGGATAAATCCCCGTGTAGATAGGTAAACCCCGCAAAAGAGAAAACATTTTATTCTACCCCTTTCTCTCTTTTCGAGTTTCGTGTAATCGAAACATATGTTTGGCTGTCTGATGATCAAAAATGAAAACGTCGGATAAATCCCCGTGTAGATAGGTAAACCCCGCAAAAGCGAAAACATTTTATTCTACCCCTTTCTCTCTTTTCGAGTTTCGTGTAATCGAAACATATGTTTGGCTGTCTGATGATCAAAAATGAAAACGTCGGATAAATCCCCGTGTAGATAGGTAAACCCCGCAAAAGAGAAAACATTTTATTCTACCCCTTTCTCTCTTTTCGAGTTTCGTGTAATCGAAACATATGTTTGGCTGTCTGATGATCAAAAATGAAAACTTAGGCTGAATCCCCGTGTAGATAGGTAAACCCCGCAAAAGAGAAAACATTTTATTCTACCCCTTTCTCTCTTTTCGAGTTTCGTGTAATCGAAACATATGTTTGGCTGTCTGATGATCAAAAATGAAAACGTCGGATAAATCCCCGTGTAGATAGGTAAACCCCGCAAAAGAGAAAACATTTTATTCTACCCCTTTCTCTCTTTTCGAGTTTCGTGTAATCGAAACATATGTTTGGCTGTCTGATGATCAAAAATGAAAACGTCGGATAAATCCCCGTGTAGATAGGTAAACCCCGCAAAAGAGAAAACATTTTATTCTACCCCTTTCTCTCTTTTCGAGTTTCGTGTAATCGAAACATATGTTTGGCTGTCTGATGATCAAAAATGAAAACGTCGGATAAATCCCCGTGTAGATAGGTAAACCCTGCAAAAGAGAAAACATTTTATTCTACCCCTTTCTCTCTTTTCGAGTTTCGTGTAATCGAAACATATGTTTGGCTGTCTGATGATCAAAAATGAAAACGTCGGATAAATCCCCGTGTAGATAGGTAAACCCCGCAAAAGAGAAAACATTTTATTCTACCCCTTTCTCTCTTTTCGAGTTTCGTGTAATCGAAACATATGTTTGGCTGTCTGATGATCAAAAATGAAAACGTCGGATAAATCCCCGTGTAGATAGGTAAACCCCGCAAAAGAGAAAACATTTTATTCTACCCCTTTCTCTCTTTTCGAGTTTCGTGTAATCGAAACATATGTTTGGCTGTCTGATGATCAAAAATGAAAACTTAGGCTGAATCCCCGTGTAGATAGGTAAACCCCGCAAAAGAGAAAACATTTTATTCTACCCCTTTCTCTCTTTTCGAGTTTCGTGTAATCGAAACATATGTTTGGCTGTCTGATGATCAAAAATGAAAACGTCGGATAAATCCCCGTGTAGATAGGTAAACCCCGCAAAAGAGAAAACATTTTATTCTACCCCTTTCTCTCTTTTCGAGTTTCGTGTAATCGAAACATATGTTTGGCTGTCTGATGATCAAAAATGAAAACGTCGGATAAATCCCCGTGTAGATAGGTAAACCCCGCAAAAGAGAAAACATTTTATTCTACCCCTTTCTCTCTTTTCGAGTTTCGTGTAATCGAAACATATGTTTGGCTGTCTGATGATCAAAAATGAAAACGTCGGATAAATCCCCGTGTAGATAGGTAAACCCCGCAAAAGAGAAAGCATTTTATTCTACCCCTTTCTCTCTTTTCGAGTTTCGTGTAATCGAAACATATGTTTGGCTGTCTGATGATCAAAAATGAAAACGTCGGATAAATCCCCGTGTAGATAGGTAAACCCCGCAAAAGAGAAAACATTTTATTCTACCCCTTTCTCTCTTTTCGAGTTTCGTGTAATCGAAACATATGTTTGGCTGTCTGATGATCAAAAATGAAAACTTAGGCTGAATCCCCGTGTAGATAGGTAAACCCCGCAAAAGAGAAAACATTTTATTCTACCCCTTTCTCTCTTTTCGAGTTTCGTGTAATCGAAACATATGTTTGGCTGTCTGATGATCAAAAATGAAAACGTCGGATAAATCCCCGTGTAGATAGGTAAACCCCGCAAAAGAGAAAACATTTTATTCTACCCCTTTCTCTCTTTTCGAGTTTCGTGTAATCGAAACATATGTTTGGCTGTCTGATGATCAAAAATGAAAACGTCGGATAAATCCCCGTGTAGATAGGTAAACCCCGCAAAAGAGAAAACATTTTATTCTACCCCTTTCTCTCTTTTCGAGTTTCGTGTAATCGAAACATATGTTTGGCTGTCTGATGATCAAAAATGAAAACGTCGGATAAATCCCCGTGTAGATAGGTAAACCCCGCAAAAGAGAAAACATTTTATTCTACCCCTTTCTCTCTTTTCGAGTTTCGTGTAATCGAAACATATGTTTGGCTGTCTGATGATCAAAAATGAAAACTTAGGCTGAATCCCCGTGTAGATAGGTAAACCCCGCAAAAGAGAAAACATTTTATTCTACCCCTTTCTCTCTTTTCGAGTTTCGTGTAATCGAAACATATGTTTGGCTGTCTGATGATCAAAAATGAAAACGTCGGATTAATCCCCGTGTAGATAGGTAAACCCCGCAAAAGAGAAAACATTTTATTCTACCCCTTTCTCTCTTTTCGAGTTTCGTGTAATCGAAACATATGTTTGGCTGTCTGATGATCAAAAATGAAAACTTAGGCTGAATCCCCGTGTAGATAGGTAAACCCCGCAAAAGAGAAAACATTTTATTCTACCCCTTTCTCTCTTTTCGAGTTTCGTGTAATCGAAACATATGTTTGGCTGTCTGATGATCAAAAATGAAAACGTCGGATAAATCCCCGTGTAGATAGGTAAACCCCGCAAAAGAGAAAACATTTTATTTTACCCCTTTCTCTCTTTTCGATTCTCGTGTGAAAGAAACCTATGTTTGGCTGCCTCATGATCAAAAAGCAAAAAGTCGGCTGAATCCCCGTGTAGATAGGTAAACATCCGGCAAAAGATAAAATATTTTATTCTACACCTTTCTGTCTTCAGAATTCTCGTGTAAAAGAAACCTATGTTCATTTTTGATTATCAGACAGATGATCAAAAATGAACCCATCGGCTGAATCCCCGTGTAGTTAGGTAAGCCCCACAAAAGGCAAAACATTTTATTTTACCGCTTTCTGTCTTTTGGATTCCCGTGTAAAAGAAAACTATGTTTGACTGTCTGATGATCAAATAGAAAAACGTCGGCTGAATCTACGTGTAGACAGGTAAACCCCGCAAAAGAAAAACATTTTATTCAACAAATTTCTGTTTTGGATTCTTGTGTAAACGAAATCCATTTTTGGCTGTTTGACGATCAAAAAATAACACGTCGGCTGAATCCACGTGTAGATAGGTAAACCCCGTAAAAGAGAAAATTTTTTCTCAACCTTTCTGTCTTTAGGGTTCTCGTGTAAACGAAACCTATGTTTGACTGACTGATAATAAACAAAGAAAACGTCGGCTGAATCCCCGTATAGATTGGTAAACACCGCAAAAGAAAAAACATTTTATTCTACACCTTTATGTTTTTTGGATACTCGTGTAAACGAAACTGATGTTTGGAAGTCTGATGATCAAAATAGAAAACGTTGGCTAAATCCCCGTGTAGATAGGTAAACCCTGCAAAAGGGAAAACATTTTATTCTAAACATTTCTGTATTTTGGATTCTAGTCTAAACGAAACCTATGTTTGGCTGTCTGATAATCAACAAGGAAAATGTCGGCTAAATTCCCGTGTAGATAGGTAAACCCGGCAAAAGAGAAAACATTTCATTCTACCCCTTTCTGTCTTTTTCATTCTCGTGTAAACGAAACCTATGTTTGGCTGTCTGATAATCAATAAGGAAAACGTCAGCTAAATCCCCGTGTACATAGGTAAACCCGGCACATGAGAAAACATTTTATTCTACCCCTTTCTGTCTTTTCGATTCTCGTGTAAACGAAAGCTATGTTTGGCTGTCTGATGATCAAAAAAGAACACATAGGAAGAATCTCCGTGTAGATAGGTAAACCCCGCAAAAGAAAAACATTTTATTCTACCCCGTTCTGTCTTTTGGACTCTCGTGTAAACCAAACCTATGTTTGGCTGACTGGTGATCAAATGCAAAAAGTCGGCTCAGTCCCTGTGTAGATAGGTAAACCTCCCAAAAGAGGAAGAATTTCATTCTACCCCTTTCTGTCTTTTGGATTCTCGTGTAAACGAAATCTTTGTTTGGCTGTCTGATTATCAAAATAGAACACGTCGGCTGAATCCCTGTGTATATAGGTAAACCCCGCAAAAGGGAAAACATTTTATTCCACCCATTTCTGTCTTTTGGATTCTCGTGTAAACGAAACGTATGCTTCGCTATCTGATGATCGTTTAAACCCAATTTATGTCACCCATTTTGTATCAATATCGCGTAATCTTGATTTGGATTAATTATTTCCGGTTGTTTAACGATCCAAAGATAAATGATCCGCCAAAATCGTAAAGTCTGTTGCTATATAAACATTTTTCTTATTTCTCAATTATAGATTCCATTCGAAGGCCGAAACGCTTTGTTGCATTTCCATTTTTGTGGAGTAAATGCTTGTTTTTTGTACTAAAGGTGCAATCATATGCTGGGCTGGGTGGATAGAAATTGAGTTTTTTATAGTATTGTGGAGCTATTTTGTCATATTTGAGTATCAATGGTGCTCTAATTCTCCAAGTGAAATAAAGAAATGTACGTAAATATTTATTGTCTGTGCGATTGTATGAATATCGAACGGGTTTTTTATGCACAGAAGCATTTTTTAAGAATAGTTTACAATTTATTAATACCTGAAAATCTGTAATAGGGCCGAAATGGTAATGGCTTCAGAGATTTGGTTTGTTAATCAAATGTACATTCCCCCTTTGAGATATATTCAAACAATCATTTACATTGTTCACATTGTTGTCCTCATCTTTATTGCCATATTCCCGACGTTTCGGCCGTTGTATGCTCCGGCCTTCGTAAGGTGATTGGAATTTCGAACTGGACCCTTTATTTTGTCCACTGGACGAAGACTGGGGCGTACAACGACTTCAACTACTCTCGACTTTCGCAGGCAATATCAATGTGGTGTCTGTGTGGAGTTAGAATTCTTTTGTCTACATCCTGGTATTCTTTGGCAAGATGGACGTTAAAATAGTCTAGCGTGACGGCATTTTTATTTTATTTTATGTTATTTATAATTTGTGTATTATTTTATTAAAATATGGGCGCACATTAATTATATCATATTCGCTCCTCCTGTAGTGAATGATATTTATTTAATGTGGACTGTTTATCTTGTATAATAGTAGCTTCTAGAGTTTTGAGTCTTTGCTTGTATTGGGTGCTGTAGAGTATTTTGATGTTATCTACTAGTATTTGTCTTATGTTGATAATTGTTCTTTGGTCGTTCGTGATATGCTTATTGATGTGTGAAATGAATGCACTGAGATTCGACATGTCAATCTGCGAGTGAGTGTGGTGCATGTGTGTCCAATGTAAGTATTTAATGTTGTTTTTTACTATTATTAGTGTTGGAGATGCAATCTCTCGGGGTGCACGAGAATTCAAAAAATGTCAAAACATTATTTTTACATGGGGATGAAGCGGAATAGATAAGGCCCGATGTTTTTGGTAGTAATTAAGTTAGATGTTTTAAACTTATTGGTGTAGATGATAAATCTTAGGTGTTTTTAGGATTATTGAGGAATATGTAGCTGTGAATTATATTTTTAATTGTTTTTTCATCCTGATTATCATTAGGATGCATTAGGTAACAAAAAAATAAGTTAATGGTGTTTGGTTTTGTTTGCGTCAAGGAGTAGGGGTCTGGTATTTTATTTCTAAATTTCGACAAGGCTAATTTTATTTATTCATCGGCAATGTGGTTATAGAAATTATTATTGATTAGGGTTTGTTTAATGTTGCTAAGTTTCTTATAGAATATATATATATATATATATATATATATATATATATATATATATATATATATATATATATATATGTATATATATATATATATATATATATATATGTATATATATATATATATATATATATATATATATATATATATATATATATAGAGAGAGAGAGAGAGAGAGAGAGAGAGAGAGAGAAAGAAATAGATAAAGCGATATTAATGTATATTTGAGCAGAAACCGTTATTTTAATCATCTTTCATTAAATATGACAGAAATGGAAAATTAAATTAATTCATTATTTAGTTTTTCCCGCGTTCTTAAATCTTTCCGTTTCGTGGGAATAAAGGAATGCAAAAGTTGTCCATATTATCAATTATATGTATATATGTATGTATCTATATCCACAAATATATGTATGTATCTATATACACAAATATATGTATGTATCTATATACACAAATATGTGTATGCATCTATATACACAAATATATGTATGCATCTATATACACAAATATATGTATGTATGTATCCAGACAAATAGTAAGAATAAAAGTTAAAGCTTAAAATATAAAATAAACTGAAGGATCAGAGCCAGAATCGACAGAGAGTAAATATAATATAATAATAATAATAATAAATCCGCTACTCAGAATTTTATACAAGGCCAATCATGTTATATATATCTATATCTATCTATCTATCTATATATATATATATATATTCTCTTTTGAATTTTCTCATATTTTCTAATGAGACTTTTTATTTGAAAATATGAGAAAAATCAAAAGAGAAAATGCAGGACTATGTTGTCTTTGACATTCAACACAACATGTTTAAAAGAAAAGTTGCTGCCAAATTACACACACACACACACACACATATATATATATATATATATATATATATATATATATATATATATATATATATATGAAGAAATATAGTCTTAAAGTGTGCTATATTTATGGGATAAAGTGCTCAATATCAGAGATAGAGCGTGTGTAAATATAAAAGTGGACATGTCCACTTTTATATTTACACACGCTCTATCTCTGATATTGAGCACTTTATCCCATAAATATAGCACACTTTAAGACTATATTTCTTCATATATATATATATATATATATATATATATATATATATACATATAATCCTATTGTATTAATCATACACACACATACACACACACATATATATATGCACACACACATATATATATATATACACACACACACACACATATATATATATATATATATATATAGGATTAATGCAAATATAACATTTATCATTTAAATTATTGATGCTATATTCTGTACCCCGACTCCAGAGTTTCGTAAACGAATCTTTTTGTTATCGTTCTGTCCACTCATCAGGAGATTTCAGTAATTGGCTCCTGGTTTTCTTATTTTCATTAGTTTTATATGAAGTTAAAAAAAAAGTTTGGTTGTTTTTTTTTCTCTTATTTGTTTGTGTGTGTGTATACACATGTTTTATATATGCGTTTAGGCCTATGCATCTGTGTGTGCGCATATATATATATATATATATATATATATATATATATATATATATATATATATATATATATTAGAGCGTGAGAGACAATTTAAGCATGTTGAAAGTATATGTACATATACATTAGTTTTGTTTAATGTCTATTTCGTTTTAGAAAGAAAGAACGTGAAATCGAAGATACCAGAATCAAATCACTGAATAGCAATATATTTCGGCGGTTTTATGATCAGCTGATTTGTCATTAAATATACCTGCTTATAGAATTAAGTAGAACTTCAGGTGGCAGAAAAATACAAGGTTGTGGCAAATAGTGAAGACGCTGAATTGATGTTCAGGCGAGTTGCATTCCTTAGTTCCACCAGTTCAGACCTTTACAGTTAGGACTCGCTATACCATATACACAGTCGACTTATCTTCATTCCCTTCGTGTTCCATTTTGGCAGCTTCTTCCCCAGAAATTTTACATTGTGGAAAAGACTGCAGAAAATATGCTACCTTGAGTACTATAAACTGAAGCTCTTCAAATCTATGGTCAACCGTTGTCTAGCCTGCATATCCTCATATGTATCTTTTACTCCTTCCTTGTACGCTCTTATAATAACCTCATTTAGTCACCCTCTACATTGGGTGGTTCTTGAGCCTTGTCTTTGGTAAATAATATTAGAAAACAAAAAGAGTACCTAATAGTAAGAATCTTCTCGGCTAGCTGACTTCCCCACTGTTTGTTCCCATGCTATATGCTTACAATAATGTTCACTCACCCCCCAAAATCTAATTTCACAGTCCATTGCGAGTGAGTTCGATTCTCACTATTATGGCTTTGTGTCAGTTACTAAGGCTGGCTTAGTAACTATCTGTTTATTCATTGTATAGACGTGGGTGTTCATGAGAATGTTTATTTTGATTTGTTTTTAATGGTCACACACCCAAACGGCCGTAGTTATAAAGTAGAGAAAAAAACTTCACTTAAATACAAAGTTTTAATATATATACATACATACATATACATACATACATATACATGTATATATATATATATATATATATATATATATATATATGTATATATATATATATATATATGTATATATATATATATGTATATATATATATATATACATATATGTATATATATATATATATATATATATATATATATATATATATATATATATATATATATATAAGCATGAACAAAACTATCACTGATCTCTTATTTTTCATTATGTCAAACTACGTTATTTTTACTGCATTTGCATCAAAGGGGAGAGGAAAAGAATGAATTCAAATGAAATTGAGGATTTAGAAATAATGAAAGATTTACCGAAGCTTTTGAGATGTTGATTGACAAAGTAAATAATTATCTATAATCTAAAATACATTTTGATTTATATATCGGTCACACAGCCTGTTCTACTAGTTACTCATTTCGTTGTTATCAGAACAGGAGGCATAACTTAACTCCAGAGAGCGTATATGTCCCGCGTTCCCATAATAAGGAAATATGCGTCATATGTGAACCAGTCGGAAATACATAGCAGTTCACTTATTTTGTTTCATGTTAGCATTTTGGGATAATTTGATTGTTAATGATTAAAGAGCATAAATCTTTCTTAAATGTGACAATATAGTTAATAATATTAAATAAAATTAAACAGAAAATATAACCAATCCAAATGCAAATTTACTTAAATTCTGCTGAATGTAAGCCTCAACTAGTTTAGTTCACCCAATACAAGCCCCAAGAACCACTCAAGGTAGAGCTTTAATGAATAAGGTTGTTATAAGAGCGCACAATGAAAGAGTAAGGGGCGCATATATATAAGGATATATGTAGGATAGAAAACGAGTGAGTGTATACTAAGAAAGCAGCTTTTCGAGTTTCTGTTCTACAACCTAAGATTTCTGGGGAAGAAACTCGGTGAAACTTCCTCCTCATCAATGAAATACGAACGGAATGAAGATGAGTTGACCCTTTGTGCGTGCTCCTCTTTGTGAAGGTCTGAACTAGTGGAAATAAAGAATGTAGCTCGTCTGAACATTCGCCATGAACACAGCGATAGAATAGGGAAAAGCTAGCAACGTTTCGCCTGTAGGAAAGAAGTTGTAAGGTAGGAAATAATTTATCACCCACAAGACCGCGTAAGCGCTTTTGAACTCTGTCAAGTGAGGATTGGGTAGCAATACTCTATTTTTGGTCTGATCTGACTCTTGTAAAGACAGAGTATTGCAGGAGGCGTCAAATGTTTTCTAGAGCCGCACAAGGAACCGAACATTTCTCCATCGCCTTTAGTGATGGATCATATTTACGAGTTTTAATTCTTGGGGTCTGGAGTGAGCTTGAGCTCCAACAGACGTTTCGATCAAGGAGCATCTTAATATCCAATGCATTTCTAATTAGTCATACATTTATGTTATACATATAATATCGCTATTTTGTCAGTAATGATAGCCTTAATTCCCGACCAGTGACAATGATTTTCTACCAGATTTTCAGTGTCTAAAATGCAATTTGAGTTTAAAAGTGGTTCAAACTAATCTTATTAAAATTTACTAAACTCGACAATCTTGAAACTTCATGCCGACAATAAAACGGCGTATCGAAAGGATTATTTTTCCTTTGACCCTGCAATTATTTTAGACACCTTCACTCATCGGCAATATTCACCGTTTTAAAAAGAGAGGATTAAAAATGTAATAAAACTTAAACATGAAACTGGATTTATCCATTTGGTTTGTTCTTGAAAATTGACAACAAAAATTAAAAAAACACTATTTATAAGGTAGTTTATTTGAATGGTTGGCAAAACATCGACCAATCGATTCGAACTTTACAAAATACTAAATTTTAATAATCTAGGAAATGTTTCTAAATTTATGAATACAAATTGTTTACATAATTATTGCTCTATAAATTGGTAAATGATAAATATTGCATTGCATTAGTTTTAATACAATTGTATCAGTTTTTAGAATGTTGTAAATATAAAATTATGAGTGAAGGTAGTTTAAAATAATAGCAGTGTGACGTAAAAAATAAACCCTCTTTTGCGGGAACGAATGTCCAAGATTGCCCAAAAGTCATTACTAAATTTTCGAATATTTTCCTAACCGTTAGCAATGTGGGTGGGGGTGGTAGCAATAAGAACAGTGAAAAACCTTATTGTGATTTTCCAAGCATAGTTTAGATGCGCCACAAGGCCGAAAGTAGGGGGCACCCAGTGACGATTGAACTTATTACTCAGTCATAATTGTTCTGGCGAGACGAGCTTGCTAACCATTACACCGCCTCGAGGTGCCCAGCGCAAAACGTTATAATTTTATCACTAACTGCATTTGAACCCGGAAACACAAACTTATTTCTATCACCTGACGCTAAGATCTGCCCATTAATTTTTAATTTGACCATTACTGTGAATGAAAGTTTTAACTTATCTTATATAAAGTTGTAGGCTCTCTCTGTCTGTTTTCTTTTATTATCGAACTCCTCCAACGGTTTTGGAGATAGACTCCCCCATAATCATATATATTCTGAAACTAGAATACTCACATCGGCAAGATCAAAATGAGACAATATGGACGTCAAGAGAAAGAAATCCCAAAATAAGTGGATAATATATTACAATACATGTTTGTTGCGACAATTCAACTGTCATATCAATGTTTAAATCTGTTCATCAATTCATTCAATCAAGTATTGCATCAAATACATATCAAAGGGGTCAGATCAAGCTGTTTTTTGCACATAAACGGTACTGATTTTTTCCCTTTGGTTTGAATTAAATTTAAATTTGAACAAGCGAATGACTCCTTTTCAAAATATAGAAGGATAAAGCCAGAAGATTGAGGTCACATTGGCAAGATTATTTAGTAATACTGAAATGTATCATTTTTCTCCACAAATTATAACAAGGATTTAAAATAAATCATCATTTCTTAC
Source organism: Acanthosepion esculentum (assembly GCA_964036315.1). NCBI lineage: Eukaryota > Metazoa > Mollusca > Cephalopoda > Sepiida > Sepiidae > Acanthosepion > Acanthosepion esculentum. The sequence goes on along the minus strand of OZ038507.1, from coordinate 92,970,788 downwards.
AAAAAAGTGTGACACGCAGTAAGGCGCGGGTAATTCCGTTTATTTCTAATAAATCCTAACCAGAATATCACAAGTGAAATATTATTGTATCCATTAAATAATTTCCAACATATTTTTATAGTAAAATATATTCTAATGAATTTCTGTATGTACTTTTTGTTACAGGTTTTTATTGGTATTTTTTAAATTTTAATTTCAGTTACTTTTTAAGACTCACGCTGTTTATTAACGCCATAGAATGACGGTTTGGATAGTTGCGATAAAGAAAGTAAGGCTGAGTCGAAATTCAAACGCTCATCTCTTTTGCATCGCTAAAAAAATATTCTTTATTTTTTTTTTATTCACGTTATTAACAACTGTAAGGAAACTAGTAGAAATTGCGCTAAGAATTAACTGGAATTAAGATGTAAAATTACTCGTCAAACATTGATAAAATATCTTCACATGTATCATTTTTCTGTTCCTAATCCGAGAATAAATTTGTTCTTTGACTGTGACAAGAAATAATCATTTTCCTCTAATAAATGCCAAGAACGAACCCTTGGAGAGTAGGTCAATCCCAGAATATAAAACTCTTTCCCTTGGAACCATGAAAAAAGAAAGAAGAAAAATACACACAGAGAATAAGAGTTTGGAAACATCAGTGATTCAAAAAAGGATTTCAACTGGTTAAACTACAGAAATACTGTATGAGCTAAGATACTGAGGGAAGTCCTGGAGATCTAAGTAGACTTGATTTTATTCAATTACCAGCAATAATCAGAAATTACCTGGTGAGAACATTCAAATACCTGATTATTAATAATAATAGTAATAATAATCCACATCGCATATATAATATTTAAAGTGTATGTATATTATTGCGTGTAAAACTTTTTAACGTAACAAGAAGAGCCCAGTAAATGGAGATGGATTAATTCCTGATCAAAGCAGTGATTTGTTTTTGTTTTTGATAATCGATATCACCTATAAAGCTTAATGTTATCATTCTTAGATGTTATCATTTCAAAAATGCAAACTAGAATTCCCAGGTAGAACCCCACCCTCTTGTATCAGTGATATCAATACTTACACATCGCGAGGTTAATCGTGAAGCTGTTTTATGTCAGCAGTAATCTACCCGTTAATGTGTAAACCCACCTCTGTTCGCGTCAGACCTTTGACTTGTAGGCTCTGCAACAACGAAAACTCTAACCCCCTTTCATTCAACACCTACTAGATATCGAAACCTTTTGGGTGTGGTGTAGACTCAACCACTGATGGAAGCTATCCTAGAAAACTTCCAATGCATCCTCTATTCGGCCAAAAAGAAACGTTGATAAAGAATTGTGTATTTGGCGGCATCTTTATTTTTTGTGACCATAGTTTAGCAATGCCACCTATCGAAAAATGTTTTATAGGAGAGCATGTACAAGTTTATTTAAAATCTTTAAAATGCATCGGATATCGAGAGGGTAGTTGTTTTTATTTTGTGTGTGTGTCTGTTTAACGACGCTTCAACATCAGAGTATGATATCGTGTCTGTTGGGAGAGAATTATTGAGAAAATGGTTGTATCGCGTCGAATAAGACAGAAAAGTAAATGTGATTAAAAGTATTTTAATAAACCTTGAAAAGTGTTGTTCTTTTAACAAATGTGTACAGGTTATTAAAAAAAACAGAACGGATTTATAAAATGTAATAAAAAATGCTAAAAGACAGAAACACATTCAAAACATTACTCGATTGGAAAAGCTTCAACGTTTATTATTTTAAGATTGTTCAACTTGTATGCACTCAACATGAACACCATGCGTTCATGTTAATGGTTTGGTTTGTTTTGTTTTACGGCATATCAACCTCAATGGGTTATTTAATGACGACAACATTTTTAGGATAGATTTGTATGAATAGAATATGTATTCTTTGGTTTAGATTGGTTTGGTTTGTTTTATTTTACGACATATCGACCTGAGTGGGTTATTTAATACCGACATTTTTAGGATAGATTTGTATGAATAGAATATGTATTCTTTGGTTTAGATTGGTTTGGTTTATTTTGTTTTACGGCATATCAACATCAATGGGTAATTTAATGTCGACAACATTTTAGGATAGATTTGTATGAATAGAATATGTATTCTTTGGTTTAGATGGGTTTGGTTTGTTTTATTTTACGGCATATCGACCTGAGTGGGTTATTTAATACCGACATTTTTAGGATAGATTTGTATGAATAGAATGCGTATTCTTTGGTTTAGATTGGTTTGGCTTATTTTGTTTTACGGCATATCAACCTCAATGGGTTATTTAATACCGACAACATTTTTGGGATAGATTTGTATGAACAGAATATGTATTCTTTGGTTTAGATTGGTTTGGTTTATTTTGTTTTACGGCATATCAACCTCAGTGGGTTATTTAATCTCGACAACATTTTTAGGATAGATTCGTATGAATAGAATATATATTCTTTGGTTTAGATTGGTTTGGTTTATTTTGTTTTACGGCATATCAACCTGAGTGGGTTATTTAATACCGACATTTTTAGGATAGATTTGTATGAATAGAATGCGTATTCTTTGGTTTAGATTGGTTTGGCTTATTTTGTTTTACGGCATATCAACCTCAATGGGTTATTTAATACCGACAACATTTTTAGGATAGATTTGTATGAACAGAATATGTATTCTTTGGTTTAGATTGGTTTGGTTTATTTTGTTTTACGGCATATCAACCTCAGTGGGTTATTTAATCTCGACAACATTTTTAGGATAGATTCGTATGAATAGAATATGTATTCTTTGGTTTAGATTGGTTTGGTTTATTTTGTTTTACGGCATATCAACCTCAATGGGTTATTTAATGCCGACAACATTTTTAGGATAGATTTGTATGAATAGAATATGTATTCTTTGGTTTAGATTGGTTTGGTTTATTTTGTTTTACGGCATATCAACCTCAATGGGTTATTTAATGTCGACAACATTTTTAGGATAGATTCGTATGAATAGAATATGTATTCTTTGGTTTAGATTCGTTTGGTTTGTTTTATTTTACGGCATATCGACCTGAGCGGGTTATTTAATACCGACATGTTTAGGATAGATTTGTATGAATAGAATATGTATTCTTTGGTTTAGATTGGTTTGTTTTGTTTTGTTTTACGGGATATCAAGCTCAATGGGTTATTTAATGCCGACAACATTTTTAGTATAGAGTTGTATGAATAGAATATGTATTCTTTGGTTTAGATTGGTTTGGTTTATTTTGTTTTACGGCATATCAACCTCAATGGGTTATTTAATGCCGACAACATTTTTAGGATAGATTTGTATGAATAGAATATGTATTCTTTGGTTTAGATTGGTTTGGTTTGTTTTATTTTACGGCATATCAACCTCAATGGGTTATTTAATGCCGACAATATTTTTAGGATAGATTTGTATGAATAGAATATGTATTCTTTGGTTTAGATTGGTTTGGTTTATTTTGTTTTACGGCATATCAACCTCAATGGGTTATTTAATGCCGACAACATTTTTAGGATAGATTTGTATGAATAGAATATGTATTCTTTGGTTTAGATTGGTTTGGTTTGTTTTATTTTACGGCATATCAACCTCAATGGGTTATTTAATGCCGACAACATTTTTAGGATAGATTTGTATGAATAGAATATGTATTCTTTGGTTTAGATTGGTTTGGTTTATTTTGTTTTACGGCATATCAACCTCAATGGGTTATTTAATGTCGACAACATTTTTAGGATAGATTTGTATGAATAGAATATGTATTCTTTGGTTTAGATTCGTTTGGTTTGTTTTATTTTACGGCATATCAACCTGAGTGGGTTATTTAATACCGACAACATTTTTAGGATAGATTTGTATGAAAATAATATGTATTCTTTGGTTTAGATTGGTTTGGTTTATTTTGTTTTACGGCATATCAACCTCAATGGGTCATTTAATGCCGACAACTTTTTTCTTTCCTGGTAATATTTTTGTTTTGTCAAAAATCCATTTATGTTAATACTTTTTTCTCAGAAATATATAGCTGGTATTATTATTTTTTTTTCAAAAACGTATTATCAGACGCCTTACCGTTGGACGCAGTTTATCGTCTTACCCAGGACGCGGATGCAGTTTATCGTCATTGTGTTCATATTGAGTACATACAAACATGAAAACTGTATTGTATTTCTTGCCACATTCCAATCAACTGATCTGTGGATATTTGATTTCACAGCTTCAACAATTCGATGTCTCAAATTAGTTTTTTTTACATAATTGAAGCGAAATTCACCTTTCACTTGCGCAATCGATTTACACTTTGCAAATTGCAGTACAGAAAACGACTTTTCTTGTGGTGTGGCCATTTTAAGAGTTGACACAAATTATAACAAATTTAAATTTATACAAAATCAGAAAAAAAAACATCAAAAAGAATCATCTAAACAAGATTTAATTTTTTAAATTTATTTTAATAACTTTGAATCTTTTCCTATCCAGTAATGTGTTTATTGTGTTTATGTCTCTTAGAATTTGTTTTTATTAAATTTTCGAAATCCACTCTTTTTGAAGAACTCTATGTTTTAAAGCCTTTCGACTTTTTCTTATGTATGAGTGAGTTCTGTCCAGAAACAATCCTGCTAATATTAACGAAAAAAGTAGCCTACTTAGGCGTTAACAAATAGCACACTGCTTGACCCCACAAAAAAAGGGTCCCAACTGCCACGTCTACTCTCGCTTCTACTTCCAGTTTTTCTCACATGATCGACATTAATAAAAAGGCTCAGCATCACGCATGCGCACCTTTGACCATTCGTAAATGGTGGTTCGGCAGGCCAGACACCTCGCGCGCTTTGGATCAGGTAAGTGCGAAAACCTATCATCACACTAGGATAGTAGCACCTTAGTCCCTTTAAAGTATTTTCCCAAGTTTATCTCTGCGTATATTCAAAACAATTTTCAAATTTCTCATTATGGATTGCCATCAGCTGCTTCATTATATTGTATCTTCTGCCTTTTTCCAAAACTAAAGTCACCATTAAAAATGAGAAGACTGCGGTTGTGGGTGGGTGGCTGACAGCATTTTTTGTTTTTTATAATTTACTAATCAATCTTCATTAGATGTGAAGGCAGTCAAGCTAATCAAAACATCTGGATATTTTCCGGACTCCTCAGATCTAATACATTGTCAATCGCCATTTCAAAATATTCACGTTTTCTTTCCATTGATGGGCTCCCTGAAGACAAATCGCTTTCAACAACTTCCCAGTCATATTAAAAGGTCAGTGGCAAAATTTTATCTGTGCTTTAAATCATTTTCAAAAGACATAATAATCACTTGAATAATTTCTGTTAGCGAATGTCCAAGATTAAAATAAAATAACTTCTGTGAAAGTCACTCAATGGCTTTTCAATGTCGACTGAGTAACCCTACGGGAGAGTATCTATGAATGCATAGTTCGGTCCACTGACTATCGTTCCGGTTACATCAAGTCCGTGCAACAGATTTTAGAGATATTAATTAATGGCTGGGTACTTTCTGAACAGGCCATGTCGATTTCTCATACCTCACTCTCTAATTCACATTACTTCTGTCTCTCACTCTCTAGCACACATTCTCTGTTCTTTCTTTCATATTTTAATGTGTGTGCATTATTATCTTAAAGAAACTCGTATCTCTTGCAAATAATGACAAGTTTCCGAAATATTGTTACGAGTAAACAGTGATGAGCACCTCTGAAAACGACGCAATTTAAGACTTTCTTGCATTTGTCCCATTTTAATATATCTTTTTTTCACTATTTACATTATTCGGACTATTCTCCTCATATTTGTCGCCATATTTATTACAACGTCTCAGCCGTTGTACGCTCCGACCTTATTCAGGTGGTTGGAATGTCAAACTGAACCCTTTATTTCGCTCACTGGGGTCGACTGTTAACAGGAGATAACTGACATCCATTAAACATGGCTAGAACAGTCTACCCCAGTGAGTGAAATAAAGAGTTCAGTTAGATATTCCAACCACCTGAAGAAGGCCGGAGCGTACAACGGTCGAAACGTTGTAATAAATATGGCGACAAAGATGAGGAGAATAGTCCGAATAATTTAAATAGTGTACATAATACCTCATACATTATTCGGACTATTGTCCTCATCTTTGTCGCCATATTTATTACAACGTTTCGGCCGTTGTACGCTCCGGCCTTCTTCAGGTGGTTGGAATGTTGAACTGAACCCGAAACGTTGTAATAAATACGGCGACAAAGATGAGGACAATAGTCCGAATAATGTAAATAGTGTACATAATACCTCATCTCAGAAATATAGACAGATACTGAAGGGCCGAAACGTTGTAATAAATATGGCGACAAAGATGAGGACAATAGTCCGAATAATGTAAATAGTGTACATAATACCTCATCTCAGAAATATAGACAGATATATTTTATTTTCAGCTACTTATTCTACGTGGGTCATGCGTTTATATTTTTGAAAATAAGCGTAAAGTCGCATCATAAATATCAATTATTTTTGGCCTGTCCGTTCACAACAAAATTGAACAGTGCTTATTTTTAACGACAAGAATAAATTGAATTTTAGTTAAGATAGGCGTTCTTTAAAAGACTTAGCCTTTAGAATATAACAGCATTTATTATTCATATTTTTTTTTTTACTAGTATTTACTTTCATCTTAATTTTAGTTGCTTTTTTATTGCAACTAGACGCGGGCCATCAATTTACGACTGGACATTGACAGCATGGATCGGAAATAAAAGCTCTTTCTATAATGTAAACATTGCACATCTCACTCTCTCTCTCGCTCTCTCTCTATCTCTCTCTTCCCCTCCCACAATTCTCTGTTTCTATCTTTCACTCTCTTCAACATGTTGTCTCTGTCTCTCTTTAGATTTTCTTCCATTTCACTTCTTTTTTCTCTCCCACTTCCCCTTCTCTGCTCTTACCGACAAACATCCTCTCGTTAATTCCCGCAGATCCACATGTCACGTCGGCATACACTTGTCTTCACCAGGTGTAACAGGTGACATTGATGCCACGGTATCGTTCCCACGGTAACGCCTCTATTAGTTGCTCGCTCGGCTGGAACTCAGGAAGACGCCCTCTACCCACTCAAAGCACTGCTTCGCGACCCCCTTTTCTCTTTTAAATTACTTATATATGTAAGCACATGAGTAAAAGCACTTGTTTACGTTAAAAAATAAAGTCATGAATAGAATATACAAGAGATGTACAGATATTTAAAACTTAGCTTCGTAGAACACAAAGCCAGATGGTGTAAGATTGCTTCTTTGTAAACTTATAAATGGAGAATGCCAGCCAAGAGAATCAGTGTTCGAAATCCTGACTTGTGTCCAATGAATATTTTAATTTGGGTAGGACATGCTATGAAATCCTTAATTTTATTTGAGGTCAAAAATTGCTAGCTATAACAATATTTACAACATGAATTTTAGGGGTTTTTATTTTACCATATGTTTATTTTTGTCTACTGAGTGTGGGTCTAAATTGTCATCTAAATGCAGAGAAGAGATGCCAACAGCAAACGTATCAAAACTTCAGCAATGCATTTCCAAATATATGGCTGGCTATAGATCAATTTTTGCTTCTAACTACCGTGCCAATATTCCTAGGTCCTGGGGTTTAAAACTTTCTTTGTCGGCATCTCGTATGCATGGAAAGATGGGTGAATACACTCAGCAGGTTCCCAAAAATTACGGACTAAAATTTCAGTATATGGGTGCCTATTCCAAAACTCTAGATGACCAGAAGCTGACAGCCTCCTCCCCCTCTAAACCTGGGTCTGCAGCATTCAATACCTCCAAAACTAAACTCCTTGCTTTGTATGTCTATCGGGAGTCGCATTCACCTCAGACCTCGAGTGGAACATAAATACGAACCATCGCTAAAGATGTTGAAAAATGGTTGGTTTATTTTATCACTCCAGCAAGTACCCGACTCTTCACTCTACAACTCCTATCTATCGCTATTTCCATGGCAAATGTTCTGACGGACTACATTCCTTAGTTCCACTTGCCCTGGCCTTCACGCCATCTACACTGGAAGGAGACCTTCTTCTTCTTCTTCTTCTTCTTCTTCTTCTTCTTCTTCTTCTTCTTCTTCTTCTTCTTCTTCTTTTCGTATTCCATTAGTAAGAAAGAAGTTCCATTCTGACAGCTTCTTCCCAAGAACCGCTACTTTTGGGGAACAGACTCCTGAGCAGAGGATTCCCCGATCACTATAAACTTAATCTCTTTAAGTTCAAGATTATCTTCCTTCTCTTACGTTCATCAACCTCAATCAGCAACCCTCTACCTTAAGTGGCTCATGAGCCTTGTATTGTGTGAACAATTTGTAAAAAAAAAAAATACGACAAAATGTGTAGCCTGACTCGTAGCAGAAAACCTTGCATATATGCCACCACTACCAAAAATATTCGTCTTCGATCAGGGAACTTTGAAGAATGTGTTGCACCAGTCTCCTTACAGTGTCCTAATATTACTCTGTAAGATAATTATCAGATGATTGTATAAAAATATGTGTTTGTCTCACTGTCTGGTTGAAAACGAGATGTGTAATCCTTTCATTTTAAATGTTGCTAGTAAACTTTGTTGTACACTTTTAATATCCATTATTGGATTATATAATGTATATATTGACACTAGCAGCATGGCCCGGCGTTGCCCGTGCTTGATTCAAAAATCGTACGACTCATACTGCAATCACTATCACTTGACTTAAAATATTTTTGCCCTTCCTTGCCTTTAAAGGAGTGCCCTTTGCCGTGCTGATGTTTCCACATGCCTTACTTCTTTCCTATCTCACACTGCGAATTTTTCTAAGCTCTATACTAAACATTAAATCTGTTACGAAAAAAGAACTAAACAAAATGAACACAAAACGATCAGCTTTAAAAAAGGACTCGTAACTGGAAAAACCGAATGAAAAAAGAATGTTAAAAACAAATACTTTTTCACACCTAACCCAGTTCTGCGGAATCAGAATCAACGTTGAGTTTAAGCAAGCGAATGAGCCAATTGGAGTAAAGTGCCATACAGATTTAAATTTTTCCCACTTGTGACGAATGCAGCTATCGATTTTTTTGCATGCTAGCATGCTAGTTAACATTCATGTCAGTCAGCTGTTGGCTCTCACGCTGGCCAATAGAATCTTCCTGCCTATTCGTGGCAGCCAGCTATAGGCTCTCACTCTGGCCAGTAGAAAATGGCCGCAAACTACATGAAAACTGCCGTAGAAGCATGAGAAAATCGATTATTTCCACTATCGATGGGAGTCCTTCGAAAATTGCGGCCGTGCATTCGTTACACACACACACACACACACACACACACACACACACACACACACGCAAACACACTCACACACACACACACACACACACACACACACACACACACACACACACACACACACACACACACACACACCCTGCCTTTTATAGATAGAGATTTCTTTCACATCCTGATTAGCAATAACGCATAAAAGATTGATAATTGCTAAGATTGATAAAGACTATAGGGAGAAGTGGATTCATGCCTTTTCCAAAGAAGATTATACGAAAGGAGCATAAGCAGACTTAAATTCCTTTTGATAACAATGGAACTTTTTGTACCTCTAACGTTCATGGAGGCTTCATATTTCCTGTGCTTAATACGACACGAAATTTGAATATTTGCATTTCACGAACTCATCCTGGGTCTAGTTTGGTTTGTTTACCGGCACATCAACATCTTATGAGTCATTTGATGTCAACATCTGAATCACTTTTAAATGCTTAGATTGATTTGGTTTGTTTTACAGCATACCAACTTAAATGGATTATTTAATGCTGATAATTTTTATAGCTGGTAATGTTTTTTTCAAAAATGTTTTGCTAGTAATATTTTTTCCTTCAAAAAATCTATTTCTGGTAATATTTTTTTCGAAAATGTATAGCTGGTAGTATTTTTTTTTTCAAAAATGTATTGCTGGTAATAATTTTTTTACAAAGTATTTCTGGTGTTAATACCTATTTTTACACTTTCATAGGGTTTCGACCCCAGTTTGGGGATTAACTATTTGCCCATAGCTGGGACTCTAACAGGTGGACCTGGGAACACCAGCAATTAAGAGGTGGTTTCACGTTCCTCAAAACCTCCTGATCAGAGGCCTTGTTGTTGGATGTAGTTTATCTTCAGACCCAAGACGGTTCAAATAGTTAATTAAAATCATAACGATGCATTCCACTGCAATCATTTTCTTTTAATCGCTTTCAAAACAAATAATATAATGTCTACTTCAATATCTTCGAACAGATTTTCATGCTGTTTTTTTTATTGTGACATCTTTGTCGCATTCTATCATGAAGTATTTTACTGTGTCCATAGCCTGGTCGACAGGGAACAACGCTGGTTCTTATTCAGGGATTGAATCCGAAACCACAAGGTAATTGAAATACTTAAATACCCTTTATCCGGAGTTTATTTGCTAAAACTCTCTGTTCTCCCTAGTTTTCCAATAGTACAAAATACTTTTTTTTTTCAGACGAAGGACTTCAATAATCGCTAACTTTTCAGCATCCACTGAGTCGCTCTCTCGAGGGACATCAAGTTGTGTATTTTTAGAGAATTTTAAATTCAATGTCAGATGATTTGACATTTGCAAGAAGATCGGCATATTATGGAATGCAAGTCCAGATTCCCGAATTTCAAACAGAGTCCTGAGAAAACATTTTTAGTAAACGGATGCTTAAATCTGAAAGCCAGGATTATGGTGGTGGGGAGCTGGTTAAAATCGCAATCACTCGTAATGGCTATTGAGTGCAGCTCGTTAATCATAACATGATGAGGTGCCTTCAATCATGTAAATAGAGTGCCACACTTATCCCCGGTAAACCTTAGTTAAGTTTTAATTCATAATGGTCTCAATGCTGAAGATATTGGCAAATTGGATAGGCCAAAGAAAAATGCTTCCTTCAAGACAAAAACAGAAGATTTTTAAATATGTAAGTAAAGAAGAATTCCTATGCTAAAGTTGCCAAAATCTACGGGAAGAATTTACTATCGTACAATTTTTATTACAGTATATTTGTTATACTATTAGTTACTGTTTTTAATCGCTTATTGTCCACTAATTAGGCTTTATCCTAGGTGTGCATATATATATATATATATATATATATATATATATATATATATGCCTGGCCGCGAACACAATTCTGAAAAATCCTTGTTGAAAACACAACTATACTTAAACATGAAAACAATAAACGAAAACTAAAATTTCTTGAAGCTATATACATAAAATAGTTGAAACCTAACCTGAACAAAATAAATTACGAAATCTCCACAAATATTCTTAAATGCCTATAATTCATAACTGACGACATTGGTTTATACCAGCAGCTTCCCATACTCAATACTTTTCTTTTTCACTTTCGCGTGGTCATGTGTGACGTCACGAGCTGGGATGCGATTTTCGCTTTCGCGTTTCGTATACACGAGTTTGTCGTTGCTTGGAAATCTTTCATGCAACAAAAACAGACTATCATTATTGTTTTGTCCGTGTATTGTTTAATATATTGAAATGTAACTGTCATCTTTGATAACGGCTTATGTAAGCCGAAAGCGTAGATAGGATTCAAAAATATGTATCAATATGGTGATTTTCTTTCGTCTTTCAATGATAATGTTATTAAGCTTATCAGACTATATGAAAGGAATTTGCTTAAAATAAATAGACAAAACTTGTCTATATTATTTAATGAAACATGCATAAATATATATATATATATATATATATATATATATATATATATATATATATATATATATATATATATATAAAAGATGTTTGGTTAGATTTTAGAAAGCTCATTGCCAGCTTGAATATCAGCTTCGATATTATCTGCGGTTGCAGGTATCATCTTGGTTTGTGGCTGGGGAGAGTGGAGGTTTCTGGAAAAAAGTAGACTACATCCTAATCATATGAAAAAAAAGTGGACTAATCATATGAAAAGTATGAATGCGTAAATTTGCCTGATATTAAATACAAAAGAATAATAATTACATTCTATCGCACTAAGTGACAGATTGCTGCAAAAGTTTTCCTAGTGATTTTGACAAAATCTTTCCTTTCATAGAAATTCATAGCACCATTATTCAGATAGTACTCTTAGTATCTTTCCATCACTTTTCGCTACTTTTCACTTAAATTGTGTATTCTATGGTAACTAACGATTCCAGCTTTGTTTTGAATAAATATTCAAGAATTTGATGGTAGAAGATTTAGCGAAGTCCTTACCATGTCTTATATATGCTTAATTTTGTTTAGCTCTCCCTATCAAGTTTCATGTCACCAGTGTCCGCTAGATGATAGGATTATGTCTGTGCATGACACGCCTGTCAAGATAAACAAAAGTTGCACTCGGGACACTTGCGAACTCCAAGAGAATTCAGCCATACCATTATTGCCGACAGGTCGACTCAATAGCTTCACGTGATGCCCTTTACACAGAAACTCGAGCGCTTGCCCGAAAGTGCTGCAGACGTAATTTGACTGATCAGGCGACACGGCGCCAGTTTACCACGGACTAATGACCAGATTCTCTAGACCAAGCCAGGGACAGTAGATGATACCATAGTGTCAATAATAGCATCCTGGTTGGTCAATAAGTATGAAACTAAGGCATTCAGTGGATGTTGTACAACATGTTGATTAGTAGGCTGAGCGGTGAATTTGAATTTGATGCAAGGTTCCATATCGTTGGGTGGATACCGCTCTTGTTAATTACCAGCACGTGGCCGAGTGATTAGAACGTTTTCGCCCTAAAACATGAGACCTGGGTTCTAATCTTAATAGAAAGGCCTGGAGAGACGATCTTGGGACTTGGTACATTTTTAAAAGTGCCTGAAAACCCATATCACAGGTTGTTTTAAGCTTGTAAATGAAATAGGTTAAACGTAACTGTTCGGGGTCGTCGATGTTTGTGCTAGCCCGTAGTCTCAAGTCTTCGTGACTGAGAGTGTGAACGTTCTAACCTTGTTCAATCTGTTGATTATGACAGGTGATGCGCTCTTTCCCAGAAACTGTTCACTCAGCCTAGTTGAAGAGTATAAACAACAGGTGGACTCTGATGATGTTGACTGGAGTGTTCGGAAACAAGTCGTACGCCATTAATTACTAGCTGACCCCTATTCCTGAAACCTGTCCAGGGTATGACAATAACCAAGATCCAACAGCATGGCCTCTGATTGGGAGATTGGAGGAGCGTTGTAACCACCTCTTAACTCATGTTGCTCCCGGGTCCACCCTGACCCCGGGGTTCTAGCACCTGTTAGGGTCCCAGCAATCGGCAAATAGTGAAACCCAAAACAAAAGTCGACAGTACATTTTTATGATACAATAACTAACAATACATTTTATTTAGAAATTATATATCTGACAAACATACGTTTACTCTGAAAATAAGTATATATAATATATCCGTATTTGAAGGCATACATTTGAGTATAAAATATTTAGATTTCGGTATTAAATAACCCATAGAGTTGTTGATATTCCGCTAAACAAAAGCAAGCAATCATTCCTGAATCACCTGTGAGTGTCGGCAGAATTCGCTTATTATTTCAATACTATTGTTGTGCGAGTAAAACCTGTACCAGTTTTTACTTCGCAGAGAGTGCCCCATATTTCAGGTTCACGACAATAATATCTCAGTTAACCCGTGTTAAAACCTGCCCACGTCAACCACAGTCACACTAATTCTTACTTCCAATTTTTCAACTGGTTGAGTTTTTTTTTTTTGCGCCTTCAATTTAGCGGGCGCGTGCTCGCGTGGAAATGAATTTTTTTCTGAACCTTTTAGTTTTACAGAACAGCCCTAATTCATGTGAGAAGGAAAAATTATTGTTCAAGAATTCATTGTAAATCAAATAATGTGTATTATTCAATATGTTGAATAGGTAGAGTTGAGTCAGCTGGACAAAAACGAACTCATGGCTGAATAACTTTTCATTATATCTTCCTTTTTAGAATTTTGATTTTTTAAAGATATCATAGGTAACTTGGCTCATCCGATAAAAAGGGGGGATAAATTTCTCTCGCAAATCCCAAGAATTAAAAGAACATGTACTAATATACAAAGAATAATAATAATGAGGCCGAGAAGGCAACAAGCCCTGAAGAGTGAACATGTTATCTTAATGTGCTTACGAAAATACGTAGAAGGCAAGACTGAACCAACAACACTCAGTTAAGTGATAAACTTCTCCAGATTAAGTCTATTAATGCTCTATCCTAACTTTTGACATGAAGCACTTTATGACAAAAATCTGCCTGTCGAAAAGGCTTTCCCACCTGGAAAAAAACTAACAATTCTGGTACTTATATATATATATATATATATATATATATATATATATATATATATATATATATATATATATATAGCATAATGAGAGGCCACGTATACTTTCTTGATATGTATATAATATCTGGATAAATAAATATATAAATATATACAAAAACACAGAAATAAATAAATATATACAAAAACACAGAAATAAATACTTTCATAAAAAAAACACCCAATTTTGTTTCATTCATTTTATCCAGATATTATATATATATATATATATATATATATATATATATATATATATATATATATATATATATATATATATATATATATAAAATAAAAACAGACCACTTTAAGGTTCCATGTAATAAATTATTTCACCACAGCCCTTTTAAAGGACCGCGGATCATCAGACTTTACTTCTAAAGGTTGAAACGAAAATTGAAAAGAAATTTACACATTTGTGACGGGCAGTACTAAGTATATGTAAATTAACAAAGTGAGGGGGGAGAGAGACATGATTGAGTTAGATGTAATTTAATATTTCTATTCTTTCAAATTTAAATTGTTTGAGGAAATCCAGACATTGACACATTAAATCGGTTAACTTAATATATATATATATATATATATATATATATATAGATAGATAGATAGATAGATAGATAGATAGATAGATAGATAAATAGATAGATAGATAAAAAGAGAGGGGGAGAGGGAGAGAGATTTCATATATGTACAAGTTCGAAATGAAAGTAATGCCTTATATTTTCTTATGTTTTCCCCTGACATCAGTTGCGAATGCTGGTAGCATGACAGTAGCAGAGGCTGAACCTTCCTACCAATAACCCATACTTTTCTTTAGTTTGGATTGTTTTACGGCAGAACAAACTTTTCAGAATTATTTAATTCCGAATTCTATCATATCGATCAACAGTTTTATGCATAAATGTGTGTATACATAATTTGGTTACCCCTGTATGTTTTCATCTCACTCCTGATTTTAGTTGGATTCCGTTTCTTTAACGGCATATCAACATCTTATGGGTCATTCAATGCCGAAACTTGATTTACTGGCAAATGGTTGATTACAATCAGAACGCTTCATATTATTATCGTTCTACTGCAATCATTTTCTTAGACTTGCACTTTGTCAGATGCCATTCCATTATTCCTTCATTCCATCATTCCATCATTCCGATGCAACTGCGTTTGGTCTCGTCAGTGTTCGAGTGCCATCTGTTAATCCTTTGTTAATGTCAATGAAGTCTTTATCTATATGTTCGATTTTATTTTTTGAAACAGTTCTTTTATATTTCATATTATCTATGCTCGACTACTTTTGGCTCATGGGGAAAAAATCAGTTCATTCAGTAAATTAAGATGATTCTTAATTGTGTATGTCGTCTGACATTCATGGCTTATTGCTTGATATTCTTTTCCTTATTATAATATGTAATCCTGGTGTGATTTATATAAATTCAGCATAAAACTACCCCCTTCTTCTCTGGAAGTTCTGGAACTTTGTCGCCATTCTTCTGAAGCACTTTTTATTGCTGTGAGTTTTTTGTGGGCATAATTGCTTCAGTCTTCTTTGCCATTTTTGTATTTATTTCGTCTGTTTTCATTTTGAAGTATGTATAAGATTTTTTTTGCTCTATCATTTCTTTTAATTCCACTTGACTTGTGACCCAACAGAACGCAATTTCTTTGGTAGGAAACATCGGATTTAATTTCTATAGTTGTTTGACTATTAAGGTATCGTCAGTTTTTCTTTTATCTCTTGTTTTTTTTAGACTTATTGAAACCAAAATTGAATCAGAAAAGATTATAAATCCTTTCTTTGTAATGGGTGTTTCATTAAAACGGATCAAAGTCAACAATAAATAAATCAGTGTTATTGGTGAAAATTTATTTATTTTTCTATTGGATCATATTATTTAAGTGTAAAAATAATATCGCCTAAATATCCGCCAAATCTGAAAGAAAAAAAAACATTACACGCTTAAACTTAATTTACATTTAAAATTGAACCAAGTTATTGGAACACCCTTTACTTTTTGAAATGTTGAGTTCTAAATCTATTGTGCAAGTTTCAACATTGAAAATGTATGTTTCTTTGGGGAGGTGTTTCTTAATTACTTTCTTATACATTGCTGATAATCTGGTAGTAATTTTGTTATATATATATATATATAAATATAAAAGTGAACCCGATGATTGCATCTAGCATGAAACAGACTGTCGCCTCTAAGTGTTGACTTCTATGTCCACTTTTATATTTACACACGCTCTATCTCTGATATTGAGCACTTTATCCCATAAATATAGTACACTTTAAGACTATATTTCTTCATATATATATATATATATATATATATATATATATATATATATATATATATATATATATATATATATATATATGTGTGTGTGTGTGTTTCGATATATATGTGAAGAGTTGTGAATGTCTGGGATATTTCTCTTAAGCACTAAAATTTTAATTAATTTTTTTATATAATGGAAAGTTGGTGGATGGATAAGGAGAGAAAGGGAAATAACATAAATGAAAAGATGAAAAAATGTCGTCTTAAGCAAATCAAACGCTTAATAGTTGAAGAAGTAGAATAACAAAACACAAGAAGAGAAGAGTTTCTCTATAGTCGAGATTCTAAGTTTGGTTTGTTTTTGTGTTACGGCATATCAAACCTCAATGGGTTATTTAATGCCGACAAAATTTCCTTTTTTTTTTTTTTAAATATATTGCTGGTAATTTTTTTTTCCAAAAATGTATAGTTTGTTTTGTTTTGTTTTGTGGCACACTAACCTCAATGGAGACAGGCCGCCCCCTTAAGGTAAGGCTTCAAGAACACCAGAAAGCTGTAACACGAGGAGAAGTGGAAAAATCAGGCGTGGATGACCACATATGGAGAGAGAAGGGAGATCTCCCCTCCTTCTGTTGCATCAGGTTAGGTCATAGAGAACACCATTGGAAAATTCGTAAACTTAAAGAATCAGAACATATGCTAGGCCACAAAAATCTCCTGAGCCGACCAAGCATAGAAATGAATACAATATGGGAACCAGTAATACGAGTTCTAGAGAAAAGCAATGACAACAAAAATTGCAATATGAGCTCTGGTAAAAACATGAAGTGATAACAGCAAAAACTTGCAATATGAGCACTGGTAAAAAATGTTTGCTGAAGACATTAGGTTTATAATACCTAGAAATTTATGCACAGATGTCCTCAAGGACACATGGCGCAGTGGATAAAGGCGTTGGTTAGATCCAGTGAGTTCAATACCCAGTTAAGTCAGTGAAGAATTTTCAGGGGGGCATTAACTGGAGATAACTGATAACTTAAATCTATTAAACATGGAATGTGGAACTAGAACTGTCTACCCCAGTGAGCGAAATAAAGGGTTCAGTTCGACATTTCAACCACCATTCCAACGGCCGAAATGTTGTAATAAGTATGGCGAGAAAGATGAGGACAATAGTCCGAATAATGCAAATAGTGTAACCTCAGTGGGTTATTTAATGCTGACAAGATTTTTATTTCTGGTAATATTTTCTTTTTTCAAATATTTATTGCTGATACTAATTGTTTTTTTAAAGTATTTCTAGTATTAAAAATCTATTTTTACAATTTCATAGTGTTTTAGTCAGGTTGTGGGGTCAACTAGCTGGGACACTAACAGGTGCTACCACCCCGGGTAAGGGTAGACCTGGGAACAGCAGCAATTAAGAGGTGGTTCCACGCTCCTCAAAACCTCCACATCAGAAGCCTTGCTGCTGGACGTAGTTTATCGTCTTACACAGGACGCAGATGTAGTTTATCGTCATACCCAGGAAGGGGATGCAGTTTATCGTAATACCCAGGACGCGGATGCGGTTTATCGTCATACCCAGGACGCGGATACAGTTTATCGTAATACCCAGGACGCAGATGTAGTTTATCGTCATACCCAGGATGCGGATGCAGTTTATCGTAATACCCAGGACGCAGATGTAGTTTACCGTCATACCCAGGACGCGGATGCAGTTTATCGTAATACCCAGGACGCGGATGCGGTTTATCGTCATACCCAGGTCGCGGATGCAGTTTATCGTCATAACCAGGACGCAGATGCAGTTTATCGTCATACCCAGGACGCGGATGCAGTTTATCGTAATACCCAGGCCGCAGATGTAGTTTATCGTCATACCCAGGATGCGGATGCAGTTTATCGTAATACCCAGGACGCAGATGTAGTTTATCGTCATACCCAGGACGCGGATGCAGTTTATCGTAATACCCAGGACGCAGATGTAGTTTATCGTCATACCCAGGACGCGGATGCAGTTTATCGTCATACCCAGGACGCAGATGTAGTTTACCGTCATACCTAGGACGCGGATGCAGTTTATCGTAATACCCAGGACGCGGATGCGGTTTATCGTCATACCCAGGACGCGGATGCAGTTTATCGTCATACCCAGGACGCAGATGTAGTTTATCGTCATACCCAGGACGCGGATGCAGTTTATCGTCTTACCCAAAACGTCGAGATTCTAGCTGCGATGTTAGTGTGTAATATGAATCAACAACTAATCAATGGGAGATTTGCAGGTAGTATATATAAGATCTTCTCCTTCATCTTTTCAAGAACATATGTGGCAAGCAAAAGATGTTAATGTCTGGAACTTCAATCCGTACGGAAAGCTAGAAAAAATGACTCTTGATAATGATGAAAAATAGGTCAAAGTAAGAAAGAAAATGTCTTCCAGATTTTAGTATATTTTGAGAAGAAATCAAGGAAGACAAAAACAAAAGAAATCATGTTTGGCTGCTGCAAGTGCTGCAGATTCATTGTTGTTTCGCCCAATCCACTAAGAAGAACATATTCCACAATAGAATTAACGACCTACATAAAGAACCGGCAATATTTGTCTATTTAGAGTGTTTCAATATCAACGGAAGCGTAAATTGATCGATCGATTTGTTTGTTTTACGGCTTATCAACCTTTTACAGGTTATTTAAAGCTAGAAAATATTTTTAGATTGTAAACAAAATGTTTCTGAGATAATAATGATTTGCTGATACAAGTCCTACTATTTAACCCATAGCTGAGAGGGGAGAAGATTTGGTTTGGTTTGTTTGCTTTGCTTTGTTTTGTTTTACGGCATATCAACCTCAATGGGTCATTTAATGCCGACAACTTTTTTTTTTCCTGGTAATATTTTGTTTTGTCAAAAATCTATTTTTGGTAATATTTTTTTCCTCAAAATTGTATAGCTGGTAATATTATTTTCAAAAACATATTGCTGGTAATAATTTATTTTTCTTCAAAAATTAATTTCTAGTAATTATTTTTTTTTACAAAGTATTTCAGCCGACTGGAATTAGAGCTCGGCTCTCCGATTTCTAATTCTGTAATATGCATTTCACTAGCCGCACATCCATTCTTACAACACCTGGTATTCCCAAGAGATCACCCAACTAGGTATTAACCAGGGTCGAAGTTGTCTAACTTCGGTAATCGTTTGAGAACCGGTGTTTCGAAGTGACATGACCACAAGCCCCGGAAATTTAAAAGGAAAATAAAATACATATCCTACCGAAACGCTCCTGTGATAAGAGATGATCTGGTAGGACGGCATTTATTGTTGTATTTTTATATATTCGTCCGTCAAATTTCTAGGGAGCAAAAAGAAACGGGTCTAATCGAAAGTACTTGGATTTTACCATTTTTAACAAGTGACTATATTTCAAGGAAATTTTTGTTCGGGATTAAAGGCAATATTTACGAATATCCAACAGACTAGTTTCGCTTCATGACACGAGCAGTTTCCGCGGATGTGTCTTCACTCATGGGACTTTATTGAAAGGCTTGACACTACAAGAGGTAACTGATTCCATACTAAGAGCAAATGTTTAAACTGACAAAGTCAAAAAAAGAGAATGTACGGTTGTCAGCAAAAGGGAGAGCCCAACATGCGCATTACACATTGGAGATGTCAAAATTAAGCAAATATAAAAATTTAGATATCTAGGAAGTGTTTTAATGTCGGACGGAAAGAACGACATTGAAATCCAAAGGAGCATTGGGATAGCGAATGGATGCCTTCTAAAAGCTAACTTAAGAAACAGAAAAATTTAGATATCTTTCGGTATGTTTTTATTTTTAGGGTAGGGAGTGTGTCTTTTGATTCTTTTTAGGGGCAGTCTAGGTGAAAAAATCCCTCTCGATTATGAGTGTTGATCGTTTTGACAGGATCATATCCCCCTGATTCTTGGATCAAAAATGTTGGTCACCCAAGCGAGAGCCCCATTCATTCTCACTATTCGAATCAATGTCAAGATGAAGTCACTTGGTCTCTTTTAGGAAGGGTGCAATCAGCGTATTCTAAGACCCGCCAACAGATTAGAGGTAAAGGTCTGAAGAAGGAGAGTAGTCTAGAAACTATAAAGTGTCTAACCGCAGATTTTGTCGAACATGATTCAGAGGATCTACAATATATACACAACTATATCAGAGTGATTTTCTTAATTTCGGAGAAAACTCAGGACCAAGCCTACAACAGAGGAGAACATAACAAACAACAACTGTGCCATTTTGTGGAGTTGTTGCAGAGAATAAAGAGGAGAAACTGCAAATAAGGATGGATCATGAAAAAGTCAAAACCAGTGGGAAAGTACGCTCTGCTAAATTATCAGACATGCTTTTCTATATTTGAATAGCCTTCCCATAGAAGTCCATGCATACGGTAATCTTTGATTGCATAAGGTTTAAAGGCTCCAACGTTGCTGGTCGCTCATTAGAACTGGGTCCGGTAAAGAGTATCGGGTCATGCTGTAAAAGAGAAAACTACAACACATAACAATTCGACATTTAATCTCCTTCATAATAGTCCTTTTTTGAATCCGCACACTTTATCCGGCGTCGTTTCCATTGATGGAAACCTTCCTGGAACTCTTTTTCTGAGATCGCGAGCTGCTGTCTCGTCACATTCTCTTGGATTTCCCGGACCTCTTGAAATCTTTTTCCTTTCAAGGGGATTTGATTTTTGAAGAGGAAAACGTCGCAAGAGGCGAGATCTAGGGAATATAGCGATCGTCGGACCAGGGTGATGTCCTGATTCGCCCAAAACAGCTGTAAAAGCCATGGTCACTGATGGAAACCCTGTAGTGTGGTGAGACGATCTCCCTAAGGTTATGACTTTTTGGCTTTGTAAAATAATTGATTTCCTGTAACTTAATTCGATGAACATCTATTACAAAAATAAATTTTAATTCAGTTTATTTTTTAAAATCAGAACGAAATTTTTTAAAAATCATATATACGTTTTGTGGTACTATGACGTTTTGGAGCCTTCTAGATCATTGTGGAACCTTCTAAAACTTGTTTGTGTTTATTTGTAACTTTGTATGTTATGCTATAGCGATAAACTGTTGAATGTGTTAAAATGCATGAATACTATCTAATTGCATCCTTAGCAAATTGAAAAATAAAGCTTCTGAATGAGAATTTTTACTCTTATTGTGTATCTGGTAAAATCGAATTTTCGCTTTGTGCTTGACCTTTTTCAAGAGCTAAAACAAATGAATGTCTTTTTCGTTACTTTTGAACAAAAGTTCATCGATTTATGACTCCAGAACATAGGGTTACAAAATAAGTCATAACCCTATGAACACAATTTCCTTCTGCGCACTGCTATAAACAATCATATATATATATATATATATATATATATATATATATATATATATATATATATGTGTGTGTGTGTGTGTGTGTGTGTGTGTGTGTGTGTGTGTGTTAAAATAAAAGAACAAATAAGAAACGTATATCAAACTAACATGTTTTCCTTTCAGTAAAGCTTCGCTAAAGATTGAGAGAAAACACAAAAATAAAACAGACTTTCATAAAAGTGAAAACTGTGAGATTGATATACGTTTCCTATTTGTTCTTAAATATATATATATATATATATATATATATATATATATATATATATATATATATATTTATATATATATATATATATATTTATATTTATATTTATATTTATATATATATATATATATATATATATATATATATATATATATATATATAAGCTCAAAAGCTGCCTTGTTGGGTGGAATTTAAGCTAGGAATTGATTGGACCTTCATCACAATAGGTAGGGAGGAGTAGATGCGATAGGCAACAATAAACTACAGAAGAACTCAAAACTGATCGCTGCATTTAAGTATTGCATTAATATTTATGCTTACCTTTTAAAAGTTCAGCGATAATTCTTCTGCTGTCACTTAATTTAAAGACAATTTGATGTACGTAGGTCCTTACTTTCCGTACAAACAATTATTTTTATTTCATGGTTTACTTTTGCTGGATTTCGCAATTAATTTCGATTATTCCCAAATTTATTTGCAAGTTACAAAAATTATTATCGTACGAAAGATTCGTCGCAAAAAAAAAAACGTACAAAAATCGCCGAAAACAATCGTAGTAATGAAAACTTGGGAATCCAAAATTTCAATATTTCTGGTCCGGATCCGGTCTGATTCCGAAAATGGTATATGTTGGGCTACGGCCTCTAAGGGTAAAGTTGAAAAATATGTTGGGCTACGGCCTCTAAGAGTAAAGTTGAAAAATATGTTGGGCTACGGCCTCTAAGAGTAAAGTTGAAAAATATGTTGGGCTACGGCCTCTAAGAGTAAAGTTGAAAAATATGTTGGGCTACGGCCTCTAAGAGTAAAGTTGAAAAATATGTTGGGCTACGGCCTCTAAGAGTAAAGTTGAAAAATATGTTGGGCTACGGCCTCTAAGAGTAAAGTTGAAAAATATGTTGGGCTACGGCCTCTAAGAGTAAAGTTGAAAAATATGTTGGGCTACGGCCTCTAAGAGTAAAGATGAAAAATATGTTGGGCTACGGCCTCTAAGAGTAAAGTTGAAAAATATGTTGGGCTACGGCCTCTAAGGGTAAAGTTGAAAAATATGTTGGGCTACGGCCTCTAAGAGTAAAGTTGAAAAATATGTTGGGCTACGGCCTCTAAGAGTAAAGTTGAAAAATATGTTGGGCTACGGCCTCTAAGAGTAAAGTTGAAAAATATGTTGGGCTACGGCCACTAAGAGTAAAGTTGAAAAATATGTTGGGCTACGGCCACTAAGAGTAAAGTTGAAAAATATGTTGGGCTACGGCCTCTAAGAGTAAAGTTGAAAAATATGTTCGGCTACGGCCACTAAGAGTAAAGTTGAAAAATATGTTGGGCTACGGCCTCTAAGAGTAAAGTTGAAAAATAAATGTAATAATAATAATAAACAAATAATAAAGTAATCAATAACAAATAACGAGTAAATATTAACAACACGATAAAATAATTACAAATAACCACAATCGAATCCACAATTATAGATACTGAATAGGCTCTAGAATAATTTGAAACATAACAGGTACTTCCTCACAATAACCGTTAGGATAAAAGAATAGACCTTGTTAACAATAATGCGCCATTGTCTAGTATATATAAACGAGCCAGAAAATGCACACATGGCCTGAAGATTTCGTTGAAGCATGAAACAAGACTGCTCTATCTTTGATATTGAGCGTATTGACCATAAATATAGCATACCTTAAAACTATATTTTTTTTTATCATATATATGCGCGTGTTTACAAAATTTGATCTAACGTATAATGAATGTGGTCTCGTCTAAGTAGGACAGGCCTTAAATATACCCACACTCAGACAGAAGTAATTCTTTACACATTATGCGACATTTATATAACAACTACGGCAAAAGGCGCCTAACGTTGCCACATCTGCGCAAGAGAATGTAAAATTCTAGCAGGAGTAAAAAGCCACATCCGCGCTGTCCATATTTGAGGATGGTTTGGTTTGGTTTGTTTTGTTTTACGGTACATCAACCTCAATGGGTTATTTAATGCCGACAACATTTTTATTGCTGGTAATATTTTTTTTCCAAAAACTATTGCGGTTAATATTTTTTTTCCACAAACATTTTTCCACACTCTTCAAAACCTCCTGATAAGAGGCCTTGCTGTTGTATATATTTTATTGTCTTACCAAGTACGGGTTGAGGATGGATCAAGCGATGGCATTTTGGCGAAACCGAATTGCAGCCATCATTATATATGGGTGTGTGCGGTGACGGGAGATTGTTATGTTTGATGGGAAAGACTAAAGATGTAGGGATGCTAAATTTTAGAAAGGATTTAATAATTATTTCTTTTGACATATATTTATGTCAAAAGAAATATTCAAGTTTCTTGATACTAATTACGTTAGTTTTATGAAACGTTGATACATTAATCAAACATTTCACAACATGTTTGCACTCCTGTGTCGCTAACTGGCTGCAGGCAACGCATTCCTTTTCATCAAGGCAGAAACCATAAAAGGAATCAAACCGGTGCAAATTTATTTGACAGATTGCAATCCCGTTTATAAATCGAACAAATCGATATTTTTAAAAAAATCGACCGGCAAAATAATTTAAAAGTTTCAATCTCTTAACGGAATTGGAATTGTTTGGCTTGGTTTGTTTAATGGCATATCAACACCTCAATGGGTTATTCAATGTCAACAAGATTTTTATTGCTGGTAATAATTTTTTTTCCAAAATGTATTGCTGGCATTAAAACTTATTTTTACACTTTCATAAGTTAAGGAGTTAACTATTTGCCCATAACTGGGACCGAAACACTTTCTACCACCCAGGGTCAGGGTAGACCTGGGAACACCGGCGATTAAGGGCTGGTTTCACGCTTCTCAAAGCCTCCTTGCTGCTGGATGTAGTTTATCGTCTTACCCAGGATGCGGAATTGGTATTGTGGTCGATTTAGAAATAGAAATAGCGAAAAATGCAAATATTGAAATTTGTCGATGACTGAAAAGATTTGATTATTGAATCTCCAATCACTTATAATATCCGAGCTAATTGTACATTGTGGACCGTCTGACATTTTGACACCCACAGTTTAACACGAGGTAACAGAAGAAAAAAAACGATTTTTCTTAAATTAACGGCAGAAATATCAATTCGCCAGACGAAAATAATGCGGCACTTAATAAATATAGAAACATTGACTCCACCAACCAGAAACTCAGACATTGTCACAATTACAAACATTACACCCGAAATACGAAAAGCAGCTTCATGCACAAGATAACTGACATGTCTGTCACTTAACGAGGGTAGGGAGAGAGGATTAAACTATAGAAAGGGGGACAAAAGTAAATACATATGCCATTAGCATTACTAATAATGGTATACCGTGTCGCTTTCTGGTCATCTACGAAGCGGCGCTGTTGGTAATCATTTTCTCTGAATATTTTAACAAGAGGCAAAGAAAAATTCAACCATAAAATCTGGTTTCGTAACAACGCCGGCAAAACGGATGCAATGATTGTATTTTGGTGCTGCAAAAATAAAGACAATAAAATGGACAAAGTCCGACAATTATTTAAGACATTTTTATGTTTATACATTCTTTTTATAGATACAAATATTTAAGTAAATGTTCTGTTTATAATAAACAGTATTAAACAACATTTACCGGCCTGAATGTCCGAGAAATTTTCATAGAAAATATTCATCCTCCGGCAGGAATCGAACCTGTATCCTATACGGAACCATCACTTAGCCTGACGTGCCTTTAACCGAATGGCCACAGAGGACATTCAGTTAGCAAAGTCGATCTTACTGACTTTAAACTACAATCTTCCATGATTCTCTAACGTACGTTCATAACTGCTCATGGCATATCCAAATGTAAACAAATGACGTCACACATTATGAAATGGACAAAGTCCGACAATTATTTTAACATATTTTTATGTTTATACACTCTTTTTATAGATACAAGTATTTAAGTAAATGCCCTGTTTATAATAAACAGTATTAAACAACATTTACCGGCCTGAATGTCCGAGAAATCTTCATAGAAAATATTCGTCCTTCGACAGGATTCGAACCTGTGTCCTATACGGAACCGCCATATAGCCTGACGAGCCTTTAATCGATTGGACCACAGATTCGATTCCTGGCGGAGGACGAATATTTTCTATGACAATCTCTCGGACATTCAGGACGGTAAATGTTGTTTAATACTGTTTATTATAAACAGAGCATTTACTTAAATATTTGTATCTATAAAAAGAACGTATAAACATAAAAATGTTTGAATAATATATATATTATGAATTGGACATATAGTCTGACGTGCCTTTAACCGATTGGGCCACAGAGGAGCGTTCGGTTATTCCTGTCGGAAGACGAATATTTTCTATGAAAATTTCTCGGACATTCAGGCCGGTAAATGTTGTTTAATACTGTTTATTATAAACAGAGCATTTACTTAAATATTTGTATCTATAAAAAGAATCTATAAACATAAAAATGTCTTAAAACAATAAAATATCCAATAAAAATGATGAAAGGACTTTTTAAATTGATCAAAATAAAGGCACGGTTATTCTCTTTTATGATATCAGGAACAAGCAACACGAGTCAAAAACCATATTGAAGCACCATTTTCAAGCACTAGAAGCAACTTCAACGATTCAATGTTTGGCAAGTGTGTTAGGGGCATTACAAGAAACAATTCTAATTTCCATTTAATATGAATATTTCATATTAAAAGAAAAAATGTTTATTTGAATCGATGTTTTACTAGCTTCCGTTAATCAACAAAAAAGTTTAATCGGGAAAATTTAAATTTTTGCTTATAAAATGAATGACAGTCATTATAGTGAATTTTACAAGCAAGTGAAATTTAAAATTATTAACCAACTGGAATTAAGTTCGATGGTACGAAAAGTACATTCGACATGAATTCATCTTCTCTCAGCTAAGGGTTAAATAGTAGGACAGACTGGCCTGTTTTTACTTGAAGTGGCAACCTGTCACGAAGAAGGAAAACTGAATTGCAAACCAGCCTAGAGGCAAATAATCTCAATCAGGTTATCTTGCCAAAGACACACCACTACCGCTATGGCTGCAGTACATGTAATACCCTTACCACTCAAATGGGTTAGGGAACTTGTGATGTAACTACTGAATTTATGGTTTCAGGATTAATTTGAAAGGCCTGGAAGATATTTGGATGCTTTTAAGTAAAAAGTTCTCAAGGTTATCTAGTTTATAGAAAATAAAATCCTTTCTTCTGAAGTAAACTTTGAAATAGGAAGAGAAAAATATATTTTAAAAAGAAGATTCAGAATTGACAACAAGGAATGTAATACAACGATTATTCAGTCATTTCAAAAGGCTGAGATCATAGTTTTACTAAAGTAAAAAAAAAAAGAAGCGGTTCCTATTTATGTTTTTATGACCGACATAGATTTTTTCACAATGACAAATCGTAGGGCGAGGTCGAAGATAGTGTATCATATTGAAAAGTGAATCAGTCCAGTGTTACTGGATACATCGGGCAAATATCTATATGTTTACATAATGATTTTAATTAAAACTTATGACGGCACACTAAAAGCATAGCATGCCACATAAATTAAAAAAAAAAACACACACTGTATCAGCAGATGAATGAATTTCTCAATTGACAAATGTCAGAAAATCAACGCTGAGAAACAGTAAAAATACATCCCAAAATTTTCGAGATATCAGTCAGTTGTGAGGTGAAGAGTTTAATGGCAGCTGCGTGACCGGAAACGACATGATTTCACTTAGAAAGGTTCGACCAATCGTCCTTTCTCGCCGCTACATGTCCGTAGAGCATATGCTAGCGAAAAAAAAAATCCTGAACAGTCGTGTTACACAAAGTCAATGCTAAAGGTTCGGCTGCTTCTTTTTTTTTTATCCTGTCATTAATAAACGTTGCTGATATTTACTTGACTAACGACGGCAACAGGAAGTGACATAAGATCGGTTTAACGTGAGGTGACCATACACGCACATATGGGCCAAGGATGAAAACTGTTCAATCCCCACGACCACTGGGTTCGCCCTTATTGTTGCAATAAAGTAGTTGCCGTAGTAAGGTTGAAATCTCTGGAAACGATCTTTCCTGCTCCTACCTTAGAGAAAAAGTCTACCGATATTAATTTGCCTCCTCCCACGCATGGCAGTGTAATACGACAAATTCGGTTTTAAGTTGAGTCTATACGAGGACAAGGACAAGGAGAAATATTGCTCAGTACCCACGATCACCAATACGCTGGCGTCGGTACCACCCACCATCCATCTTTGGTGCAATGAGGAACGTGCTACCGCGGGGTTGGAATCCCCCGGACTAGGCTTCCCTTATGACTAATAAGAAAAGGGAATCAGATTCTATACTTTGATGCAAGGCCAAAAGCCGGGCTATTTGGTCGCTTCCTTATGTGATTTTAAGAGTTCATTTAGGTATATTTCATTTCATTTAGGTATATATACTTGTATATTCCATTTGCAAACATAAGCAGAGTTGGATGAGCGGTATTTGAGTGTTATGTATTATTGTAGTGTCAGCTCTTCGTAGCTTAGTTTTAGGGGCCCTACACTGGACTGTATTTAAGACCAAGCATTAGGCATGTTTCAGAATGCCTAAATACTAGTCTCAGACCTTCGTACTGGATGGCATTTATCGTCTCCAAAGATGACCCTCCAGCTAATTAACGAATCAAGCAGCCGTACTGTAGCACTGAAAAGGTCAGTGATCCACACACCTTTCCAGCAAGACACACCTTGATCGTCTCCCTACAAGTCTAGATAGCCGCGAGTCCCTGGAACGTTTAGAATTCAAGGATTTCAGGTGAAGGATAAAAGTTAATGTTTTTTCATAAACTATCACAAAACAACCAAAACAACGCTTGCCGGAGATCTCTCTTATTAGGTCACAGAGCGCTTCTGGTCTAGATAAAAAGCCTATTATAATCACATATCCCTTTAAATATTCTCATGGACAAACCCATTTGGAGACGGCAGGATGAGAACTGAATCACGCCATTCCGCCCGTTTGAAATCCAATAACACCTCTGCAACTGCCAACAAAAAACGGCTCGCAACATCTACCTGAAATTGAACTTCCGGGTATAGATTAGCTTTCTATGGAGATTTGGTTCGTTGGTTGTTTTTGTTTTGCGGCATATCAACACCTCTATGGGTTATTTAATGACGAAATCTAAATATTTTGTACGCAATTTTATGCCTTTAACTATATATATTTTGTACATAATGTTATACATTCAGAGTAAACATGTTTTATAAATATACAGTCTGTAGTTGATATATTATAGGGTGTTATATGTTTTATTAGCGGGTGTTATTTTTACTATAAAATGTATTTTTATACTTTCCTAGTGTTCTGATTTTTGTTTGAGGGTTCACTATTTACCCATAGCTGGGACCCTAATGGATGCTACAACCCGGGTCAGAATGTTGGCCAGGGGATAATAACAATTAAGAGGTGGTTTTCTATGGAGAGCTTTTCGAAATAACTCGCCGTTTCACTAAGATTATCGTCCCATTCTACATTGGGATTCATATTCTTTCGCGCTTTTAACACCTAACCTCTGAGGAAAACCGCAGCACCAGGGTCCGAGGTCCCACTGTCCAGAACAATTGGAAAGCGATTGCTTCTACACATACGGTCTTTCATCGTTCAAGTGTAACGGAAGACGAGACAAAGAAATCTACAGCCGAGTATCTGTCAGCATGTGAGCCGGGATATTTTTTGTGAGTTTCATCTGAAGAGACACATAAATCATTACATTTAATCAGGTTTTCCAAGCCTCGGACTTTATCATCTCAATGCAATACCATGACTGCCAAAAAAAAAAACCAGCAGAACAAAGAGTTCAGCGGACCCACACCCTTCTACGCAGAGATTATAAAGATCTTCCATCCGACCAGTTGCTTGACTCAAGGATTATCCTTGTCAATGACCCCAAAAAGAAAGATCACACCCAAAAGGCACGAACTACCCAGCAAAAGTTCTAAAAGTAAACGACGCTAACGATCCCCTTGAGGATATGGAGCACAACTAAAAGGAGCTACAAATTCCAAAGACTCTCTAGAAAAAAACAAATCGTTTCAATATACAAGAGAAAATGCTATGAAGACAAATGTCAAAAATTTCCAAATAAATAATCCGCATATCAGTGTATGATCCAGAAACAGAATATACTGACTGATACAGTCAGTATATTCTTAGCTCCTTTGGATTTCTTTTCATTTTTCTTCAGGTGGTTTGAATGTCGAACTGAACCCTTTATTTCGCTCACTGGGGTAGACTGATCTAGTTCCACGTGCCATGAAGAAGGCCGGAGCGTACAACGGCCGAAACGTTGTAATAAATATGGCGACAAAGATGAGGACAATAGTCCGAATAATGTAAATAATGTCAGAAAACATTGTTTATTGATCTTCATTGATTTGTTTCTTACGGCTTATCAAACTTTGTGGTTATATAAACCCAAAACATATTTTGAACTGTAAAAATTTTTTTTTTTTTTGCGAGGAGATAAAACAATTTTCTCGAAAAATAATGATTTTTTTTTCCGAATACAAGTCTGTGAAGAGGAGATGGATTTCTGCTTTCTTAACGAAGCCGGTCGAATTCGAACTCTGCACTCGGATTTCTCAATCCGAGCCTCTATCCATTAAACCACCTGCTAAGTCTATTACCGCCGATAATAATGTTACTCGTCCCTAAAATTGGTGCCCCCAGCAGCCGTTTTACTTGAGCCAAATCTGGATGAATCAAAGGAATGTAAAGGGAGGGTCCCTGTTTTTGTTCACCCATCCCTTTACAGAGCACTGAAATTAACTTATCCTGCGGACATCGGCGCCTTGTCTCATAATGATACCGTCGAAATTGAGATGGCGCCTGGATCAATAGGATGAGCTGTCGGTGTCCTCACTCCAGCCATGTTCTATCCTGGTGGACAACCCTAATTGATTGATAATGTCTCTCCGGTTGGCTAGTGCGAATGCCCGACGCCTGAGGTCGGAGTCTCGAAGGGTGATGCTCGCTCGCGACCTTCAGAGCTTAGGGGTGAATGTATGTTGTGTGCAAGAGACCCGTTTTTCTTCTCGCGATTATGAAGGCATTCTGTCTAAGGGGTTTACTCTTTATTCAGCATGTTTTGATGGACGCTCGAGGGGTGTCTCTTGGCTGGTGAGCAAGTCTTTGAAGGTTGCGTGTGCTCTTGTCTTCGCACGTTTGCTGCCGATTTTATTTGTCGACTCAATCTAGATAGATTAGCGGCGCAAACGGCTTTAGAGCAAAGAGTTGATCGGGCAGTTAAATCCCGTGATAGTGGGGAATTAGCCTTAGCTAAGGTAGAGTTGGCCTCCTTGCTTATCAAGAAGGATCAAGCTCTGGTAGTTAGGACTAGGTTAAAAAGAATGTCCTCTGAGGCATCGAATATGGCCGCAGAATTGCGTGCAGTGGAAAGTAGGAATGCATCATGGCGGCTTATCGCGAGCGTCACATTGCCGGATATGGGGACCGTGACTACAAACTCGGGCATATGTGAGGCTTTTCGAGATTACTTTCGGGATCTTTTTACCAGGGAGACCGGTCTGAGCCCTGCTCAGTTCGACGCCTATTTAGCCGACTTTCCCTGCCTTGAGGCAACTGAAGCGGGTGGGTGCGAGGGTCCCATCACAGAGTCGGAAATCTGGGAAGCGTTGAAACAGGTTGGCCTGGATAAATCTCCGGGATTAGATGGTCTTCCCTAAGCAGTTGCCCTTTTTTGTTCCTTTGCTGGAACTCATCTTCAACAACTGGATGAAGCAGGGGTCTATACCTCAACGCCTCACCAGGGGTGTGATCAAGTTGCTGCGTAAGGACAAAAACGGTGGTGATGGGATAGGTAATTGTCGCCCTTTAACTATGTTAAATACTGAGTTAAAGATTTTGGCCAATATCTTAGCCAACCGTTTGCAGCTTGTCCTGTCTAGTCTGATTGGCTCCGAACAGACTTTTGCTGTGAAGGGCAGGACTATTCAGGACAACCTTCATATGGTCCGCTTGATCATAGAGAAAGTCGACAGTGAAGCCGCGCTGATCAATTTGGATCAGTCCAAGGCCTTTGATAGGCTTGACCATCGATTCCTGGTGGCTGTTCTTTCGGCTGCCAGTTTCGGGCAGAACTTTCGCTCCTGAATCCGTCTTCTGTATGCGACTCCCGGTAAGCTGGTGGAAGTGAACGGGGTAAGATCGGAACCTTTCGTATTGTCTCGATCTATTCATCAGGGTTGTCCGCTTTCGCCTATGCTTTACGTTCTTGCGTTGGAACCTTTCCTTCGTAAGTTAAAGGTGAATCCGGTCCTACGCGGAATTTCCCTACCTGGTGCTACCACCTCGGCCAGGTATTCTGCCTATGCTGACGATGTTTCGGCTCTTGTGTCAAGCAGAGCCGAGATTAACAAAAGTCAGCAAAGAAATCAGTGGTTATAAGATGGTGACAGGGGCCAAGATCAACCGCGATAAGTCTGTTGGATTGCGGTTGGGTGCGTGGAAGGGAGTTTCTCTTCCCGGACTTTTCCACTGGACGGATGGGCCGGTCAAGATACTCGGCGTCTGGTTCGGTCCTGATATCCAGTTGGGAATGAATTGGTCGGAGGTACAAGGGAAGGCCGAGATCGCAATTAGTTTGTGGTCTCAGAGGAATCTTTCCTTGAAGGGGATGGCGGAGGTATGTGTTTCACATATCTACCCGATTCTTCTTTACCGACTCTCGGTACTTCCGCTTCCGTCGACCACACTAATTTTATTAGTAAGGCTCTTGTTCTCTTTCTTGTGGAGAGGCA
The DNA here is from genome assembly GCA_964036315.1 of Acanthosepion esculentum. NCBI lineage: Eukaryota > Metazoa > Mollusca > Cephalopoda > Sepiida > Sepiidae > Acanthosepion > Acanthosepion esculentum. The sequence continues at coordinate 92,937,642 of OZ038507.1, read as the reverse complement.
AAGCCGCTAGGGTATCTCGGGAGATCTGTTGCCTTCATTCATCTGAAGGCGGTCTAGGTATGCCTAGCATTGAGACTCGTCTCGATATGCTTCGCATCGGGTTCCTAGATCATTTGTGTCGCGATTCGGATTAGGGGGCGCCTTCTGGAAGGAAGACGACCGTAGAAATTTCCCATCCTTGAGAAGTGTGCATTCGTGCAGGGAGGAGGCCCACCGTTCACCCCGAGCCGAATGCTCCTTCTACCGTGAGTATCGTCTTGCTCTGAAACACCTCTTACGGGCGTCGGGTGGCCTCTCCAACATTCAGGCGTTGTCTCGTAGGGCATTATATCAAGTGTTAGTTAGGGGGTCCATTCATGATGATCTGATTGACGAGCTCGGTCTTACGAAACGGTAGGCTCGCTCGATCTGGCCTTGGGCTCCCGGGTTGAAATGTCTCAATAACGATGAGGCATTCCTCACCTGGCTGTTGATGTGTGGGGCCCTCTGGGTCGCCAAAAAGCTTTGCGCAGCGGGCTTGGAGAAATCTCCAAACTGCCGAGGCTGTGATGGGAAAGTCGAGATCCTTGGTCACGTCTTCTTTCATTGCAAGTTGGTAGCACCATTGTGTAAGTTTGTTGAAGGCCTCATGGTTCACATGTTGCAGGGAAAGTTCTTTGTCCTTGAGGCCTCTTCTGTTTGTAGCAAAGTGGCGCCGCCGTTGATGAAGTCTGAACTTTATGTGTTCCACTGCTTTCTAGGAGTTATGAGAGTCGTGATTTGGTCGACACGTCAGAAGGGATACTATGGAGGTGAGAAGTTCACCTCTTCCCAACTGATCTTGTACTTTAGGCATCTGCATAAAGTCAAGATTAGGACGGAAAGGTGGCGACTCTCTTCATCATAATTCGGCAAAAGGTGGGTAAATCTTGCGCGACTGTGTAGAGTGAAAGGGGCTGACCTAGAGTGGCACTTTGATGTCGGTTAGGTGAAGCATTTTGTCCTTCCTGGATTGAACAGAGGCAACCCGTCCCGATATTAGTTTGAATCTTTAGTTTCCCGTTTCTGGTTAACTTAGCTAGGGTATGTATGCTTTTATTTCTGTCCCTATTTTTCTTTAGTTTAATTCCCCATCCCCTCCCTCGTTAGGTGGTCAGTGATGTCAGTTCTCTGGTCGTTGCGGGATGACATTTCGTGTGTGTGTTTTCGTATTTGTTATTGTGTCTAAATGAGTGCGTGTTTGTGTGAGTGTTTTGGACGGATGATTGTTTTTTTATACTTCTATAATCTCGCAATTTTTTCCTCCAGTTAATTGATGTTTTTGCCACATTTAGGGATTGTGGTTTTTTTTATTACTAACCTTATTTTGTTTTGTTTCCATGTAAATAGTATTATTTCATTTGTAAATAATCATTGTGTTTTTTTTTAAATTGTTGTTTTTCCCCTCCCTCCACAGACTTTGAAATGTACAAATGGGGACTAGTTAGGTTTTTTCATAGATAATTTGAGGTATTATGGTGGATGTAGTAAGAAAGGTAGGAGTGACTGTGTCGTTTTGGTGATAGGACTATTGTTGGTATGTTTGGGTCCGTGTTTGTGACTAGCTAAGTTTAAAATTAAGACAGACGAAGACCGTCCTTCCCCAATCCCCTTTTGGCCGTGTGCCACATTTTGTACATAAATTCAAATAAATATTGATAATAATGTTACTGCCTGGCTTAAGAAAGGTTGTTTTTTTTGTTTTGTTTTATAAGCAAATTGTTGCTGGAGAGAATCTGCAATGAGGTAAACGAGCACCTCAAAAGGGGCGCTGTTCCGGGTAGATGCGTGCAAAGTCTGGCATGAACCGGACTAATGTGTATACCTGTTGACTGAAGATATGAACAAAGTTCGATAGGTCGTTAAACTAACCAACCTTGAACATTTGCGACATGATTTAATGATTAGCAGGCTTGCCTTGTTAAATCAATTACTGAGTAATGAGTTCAATCCGCGCTGTATGCTTCATGCTTGCGACCTTGTACCACATCTAAACTATGTCTAGTAATACATCACTAAAGTAACCTGAAGTTGACAAAAAAACTGCCAATGGTACTTTAGTTCTACAGGAATTTGAACGACACCTAGAAGATATTAGAGGTATAAACAAGCATAGAAGACTTCAGATACATTTTACCTATTCTTTCGGGGTTTAAATAAACTGCTATTACATTCATTTGCAAAAAGACGTGTACTAGTGACCGTATTTTAGATAATATAACCCAAAATCTATGCGCTACTGAAGAGTAGATGGACTTTACAAACTTTGTTATTTCAACTCTGAAACTAACCAATTCAATAAGAATCTAGTTATCAGGTGATAACGTGGAGATAGATGTCGAAGGATTTTGATAGTTAATTAAATATTTGCTGATACAACACAGGAAGTGATATCGTGTCATTCTCGCTTCGCAAAATACAGGCTGTCTGGCAATTAACGAACAAATTCCAGGAAATTATCAGACATTTTTTTTCAGTACAGATAAATCCGCGACAACGCACAGGAAGCTAAATGGGACCTTGTTGAACTTCTGAACTCACTGACCTTTTCTGGGATTCAAAATGTTTTAAGTTGGGAAACTGGAGCAGTTACCATGATTCCGCACAATTGTCTCTTGAAAAAGGGATTGCTGTTTTTTTCCTTTTGCAATGGTACCAGAATCAAGAAATAAAAACATTCCAAATAGCTTTGAAGCTGAACAGGGCACATAAAATAAGACTTCCTCCAATAATGCAAATGAAGCATCCACTTGGAAAAAACCAAGATTGCACGGCCTTTATCCTTTAACTACAAGTACAAGGTCAGACTATAATTAAAATTTGCCCCTAAGTAATAATCTCTATATATTATCCAACACAATGTAATAAAAAAAATCTTTAACATAATGAAACCATATTAGGACTATATATAAACTCATGCACTAAAATAGAAATAAAACTCCAGTTTGACGAGTCCCACTGGCAAAGATTTATTCTCAGTAGAGTTTTTCTACTAAATGAAGAGCAGGCTGAGAATTAAAAATGTCCCGACTTAGATTTTGAACGATAAGGAAAACTATTAAATCTAATTCATCGTTTAGCAAAGGTTTTCTGTTCCGTAATTAGTTTCACCTGGGGAGAGCTTTTAATGTGGGTTATTCCTTTGCTAATATTTTTTTTACGTTGGCTAAAGTTTGGAAGTGTCAACTCGTGGTGGTTGGAAAATGGTGACTCGTCACATTTACTGAAGCAATTTTACTTACGTGTTGATCAGTGGTTGAGAGGCGATTCAATTGTCAAAATTTGCTATTGGTACCAAAATGACTAATTCCGATTGTTTCCACGTTTTCCTTTTAGTGGAACTAAAAATATCTTTATTTTTTCTTAAGGCCTATTTTATTAAAAGCTTTATTTTGGGCCAAGAAAGCAATAAACTTACAATTCAGTCTGGTGTTGTGAAATATGGAGACGCATTACAGCCGTATGTATGTAATGTACATTTTAGCATCGAAAATTTATGCATGGCTTTTTGAGATTTACCTGACCCCCCACTGAGTCAGGTTGTGATACAAGTTCAGTTTTTAACGTGGAGACCCGAATGTTTTCACTCGGGCCGCTGGTCTTAGCTGGTCAGAGCCGGTCCAAGTTAGTCGCAGCCGTGATACCACCAGCATATGGACGGAGCCCTGGGGGCAGGTAAGTAGATATTTACTTGACCCCCCCCCCACCGAGTCAGGTTGTGACACAACGTCAGTTTTTAACGTGGGGACCCGAGTGTTTTCACTCGGGCTGCTGGTCTTAGCTGGTCATAGCTTGTCCAAACTGGTCTTGGCTTGTCATAGCTGGTCCAAACTGTTCAGAGCCGGTCCAAGCTAGTCGTAGCCGTGATACCACCAGCACAGGGACGGAGCCCTAGGGCAGGTAAGTATGACCTATGCATGGGCATATAGGACATGAATTGGTTACAAATTGATTGTTGAAACCTAAACCGTTAAGTATTCAATTACAACTGAGGGGGGACATGGTAAATAGTCACGTGATTATGTCAATAAATGCGATTAGATAGTAGAGAACATTCCATTTTGGCCAACAATTTAAACTGCATTATTTTATAACTTCTCCGTTATGCAGTTCTTCATCCCGGGCATATTTAAGTCGACCACCCCCCGAGAAGGGAAAAAATAAAAGTTCCCGGTATTAAACATCAAGAAGCTTGAATGATTTATACCAAGTTGAAGATATGCTTGTTAAAGGCGAAATGGAGTCAGCGAGAGGAAGTGAAATCCTATCCCATTTCAAAGCAATTTCCAGCATTTTGAACGTCGAGATGCAGAAACTACCAGCTACTCTTCAGACAAATATTACATGACAAACGATCAGTTTATTCCTCTCCCCTTATCATTAGAGGAATAGGAGAATAAACAAAACTAGCGATCCGGATTGCTGACACTTTATATTCAGATTCTATGAGGTCAGTCAATCGAAAATGACGCTTCCATTAACAGAATATATTTCTTTCCTTAATAAACCTTAGAAAATCATAGCAATTTCATTTTCTGCGCCAATCCCCTATACCCTATTATGGCCCATAAAAATCGTCCAATAGAAGTTCTTTTCAAATTCTAGCCGGAGTACATAGCGTTCATTTTCATACTACAATACATGAGAAAGATAAAAATCCGCATCTTCAAGCTATGGGGTAAATAAAAGAACAGACTACTCTTGATTGGAAATCAGTCTCGGGGGATCACTTTAAATTCAAAACCAGTTAAACGTCGGACTGGTAAATCCACCCGGTACAGTAAAAATTCCTCCTTGGAGGGATTTGTAACGCATGGCTTATCATCTCTCAGTTGCGTCTCTGTCTTTGGGCAGAGGACAGAGGACAGAGGGGCAACTGAGGAAAATTATACTGAGATGTGGCCAGCCATGGGGAACAGCTGCCCGAGGCCGCGCCCTCCCATTGCACAAGAGGGAGCGATTGGTGCTCGCACTGAGGCCGGCGCAACCGACGGTTGCGGGGTCTGTGGGCAATTTTTGTCCCTCGCCTGGGTGCACGCGCTTGGGTCCCCACTTTAAAAAGACCTTGTGTCACATCTCGTCCTGGTGGGGGAACGAGTAAACACCGTAAATCCACCCGAAATTGCTGCGTGGTGAGACAGTGGTTATATCCTCCAAACAGAGTCTATTGGTACTAAGATGGAGGAAAGGCGAATATAGTATGGCGGCTATTGGGCATTTTTAATTTGGTAGAGTTTCTTTTCGAGAATTGTCTTCCGTTTCCGGATTTGAAGTATTTTGAAACGGTTTTAAAGATTTTTTTGTTTTGAGGATGGCCATTGTTCTATTTCACGATCTTAAGTTTGGCCGTTCTTATTTTTAGTATTAATTGACAAAGAAGTTCCTTTGGGTGGAAGAATTGAACATTTTCGGATTTTTTTCGGAGATGACGCCCCCACGCTATTTTGTCTTGTTGGTCACCTTCCTCTTCAGGCAATGTAGTCCGCCTGTTGTAAGCAGTACCAACAGAATAATCTGAGATGAAAATTATATAAAATTGCGATAAGAGCAAAGATTAACCAGTGTATGATTGTTGGTTGGACTAGTTTAGACATTTACTCCTCCCCTCAATCACTTCATGGGGACATTGAGGGCAAGAGAGATAGGGGAAGCTTGTATAAATGAATGGCAGAAATGAGGGAAACAGGAGCAAAGCAAAGAGATCGTACAGGGAGCCTAGGACAATCACGCCGCAGATTTCCGGCCTGTATGTGAATAGCCTAATTATTATTTTTCTCTTCCGCAGATTTCAAAGATGTCAATCAAGTTATCCAGTCTGAATGCGAAAACGTAAGAGAATGTAACAAGTGCATATTATGAGGATATGTATGATAGATAACGGCTGACCCAAGACTTGAAGCTGGTTAAGATTGTAGTCATCAGGGAAGCATCATCTCGGGAATCTTTTTCATGAAGCGGCGGCTCTTGGGAAGAAGCTGTCCGAATGGAACTTCATTCTTACAAATGGAATGCGAAGGGAATGAAGGTTATATACATGGTGATGGTCCTAATTATAAAGGTTTAGGCCTCTTCACTTTGACAATACAGGAAGTGTTCATCTCAAACAACGGAGAGAGCGATTTCAGAGACTTCCAAGGTGAGGGAGATATCCACTTGAACCACGATACCAAACAGCTACCGTTTGACATTCCCTCAGAATTCTCTTACAAAAGCAGGTAGCTGAATGGTTAATGATCGACAGCATCCTTATTATCGATGAAGATCGAGAAAGAATGTCGGAAATCAAAAAAAAAAATTGCATGTGTCACAAATATCACAACGCGGGATGGACATAAAAGTGTCACAGCACGGGATGTGCAGAAACTGGACGAAAAATAATGCTTGTATCAGCTTCACCCACCTCGAGACGACAGGAGGGGGACTCAAACAAAATGAGATCCGAGATGTGTAAAAATGGGTTGAAAATGAAAGTCATCTTGTATGGCAACTCTTCTAGATCTTTTTGCATTAATGAAGATGTCTCCAAGGCTCTATCCTTCAACCTAAGATGATCCTAATTTCATCATCGAGCTTTCTGATGTCATCAGTTCTCAACTCTGGATCTATGCTGATGACATCTATTAACTCTTGTCATAATAGTAAGTTCGATAAGATCAAGTTGACAGCCGATCTAAAAATTGACCTACAATCTGTTGTTAACTAGTGCAAGAAATGGCTTGTTTATTTTAACGCCTCCAAAATGAAACTACTCTCTTTTAATCGTCTGAGAGAACCATTTTCTGGCTTCCATCAGTATGGCTGATGCTAACCTTCAGTAGAGTGACTAATTGCACCTTTTCAGACTAACCTTTTTCCGCTGACATGAACTGGAAAGATTATATTAAATCAATTTCTAGGTCTGCTGCTAGGAAAATTGGATCGTGCTAGACAATTTTCTCGCAGGAATCTATCTTACATATTTATTAGTCTACCATTCTCTGCTACATTTTGGTCTGATTCTCCTTGCAATATATTTAGAAATCCTTATTAAAATCTAAAGAAGCATCTGCAATGTTAAAGGTTTTAACCATGCATCTCAGCTTCAGTTACTTTCCCACCGCCATAAAGTAGCTTCACTGTGCCTTTTCTATAAATGCTTTTATGCTAATTGTTCTGATGAACTTTCTTCTGTGGTACCTAGACTTTATGAAATTAAACGCAATACTAGAGTGGCGTCGGGGTCTAATCATTTCACACATCAAGTGGCTAGACGTGACCGTAGTATCTATGTTAACAATTTCTTTTCTCGCACTTCTTGCTTGTGGAACTCTGTCTTCTTGCTTTCCAGTCAATAAGGATCTTCTGTTTAAATATAATGTCAATCGCTATCTACCATCTTAATTTAGGTAATTTTATTGTTATCTCTCCATAATAGTATTTTTTTCAAATATTCTCTAACACTCAATAACCTCTTGCGTCTTAGTGGCTTCATTGTCTTGCTTGGGGTGAAATATTTAAAAATCAAACTTTATCTTATTGAGATGAATTCATCAAGGTTGTTCGATTTCGCCTGCTTTAGTTTGTTTCTCTGCGGTTTTATATTTGCTTGAAGCTATCATCTCATTGATAAATCCACTTATTCTGAAGAAAACTTATTTGTAAGGAACGACACCAAAACCTAGCGGTTCAGCATTCTCTGAAATTACAACAGAGGTCCAAAATTCGACACAATTGTTGACTTATTGTGTGTATGGAAGGGGCGACCTTCATTTCCATCTTGATCTTCAAATTGGTCAGAAGTCTTAGAGAATTTCGAAGAGGAAGGTTGAAATTCTTTAACGACTTTCAGTTCTCCCATTTCCATGCAGCGAAGTAAGGAATCTTGAAGAAAACAAAAGTTTCCTTGAAATAAGTGCTCATCTGTCGAAGGTCAATATTCTGAGAAGGTTTTTTGGGGAGAAGATCGATTTTCATTATAGTCGTTCTTTGAGATACTAATTTTATCAACTGAAAAAAATGTGGATCATGTTAATCGACTGGCCTAACAAACGAAAATACGTTTTCTGTTGTTTTCGGGACCCAGGAAAGCTACAATGATATTCCTAAAGAAAGTTCATGTGTATTCTGGGTCAACAAAATGTATTTCGCAGCGAGACAAGTTGAAGGAATGGATGGTTCTACGAGGGTCATTCAATAAATAAGGTGAATTTTTCGGTATAAAGACTTCTAATACAGATAGAAGCTTACTTTTTTTTCATTTTTCAACGTAGTCTCCCAGCACTGTCACACACTTTTCCCATCTGTGCATAAGCTTCCGTATTCCTTCAGCGTAAAAATCTTTGGACTGATGTCTCAGCCAGTCGCTTACAACACTTTTGACTTCATCGTCACTTTTAAACTTCGTGCCTCTCGTGAACGCTTTCAAGGGACCAAACAGGTGAAAGTCTGAAGGGGCAAGGTCTGGTCTGTAAGGGGGATGAGGGAGCAGTTCCCAGCCCAGCTCGTTGATGGTCTGCACCGTTTGGGCTGCTGTGTGAGGCCTTGCGTTGTTATGATGCAAGATGACTCCTTCTAACTGATGACCCTTGCGTTTGTTCTTTATGTCTTTCAAAGTCCTTGCAATGTCATCCACTGTCACCCTTCTGTCAGACTGAATGAGGTCATTGACTGATTCGATCACCTCAGGAGACCTCACTTCTGTAGGCCTCCCAGGCCTGTCTTCATCCTCAACACTGCTCCGTCCTTCTTTAAACAATTTAGCACACTTGTAGACATTTTTTGGCTGAAACATATGGCACCATATACAGTTGACATTCTCCTATGAATTTCAACTGGTTTGCACCCTTCAGCAACCAAAAACTTGATAACTGGCCGCTGTTCAATCCTGGAGCATGCTTCTTGGTCAGCCATCTTTGTTAATCGGCAAAACTCTCAAGTTTTTTTTTAATCTGCAAAAGAAATTAAATCCATGTGAAAAAGAAGTAAAACAAAAAAAAGAAAAAAGAGTAAGCTTCTATCTGTATTAGAAGTCCTTATATCGAAAAATTCACCTTATTTATTGAATGACCCTCGTATAATGTATAAATTTATTACAGGGTTAACACGTTTCCGTTTTTTCCGAGCAAGCCCGTGCCGTATGTAGCGACAGTCCTGTCGCTAGCAAAGGGGAAAGTTTCTAGGCTTACTTGAAAATAGAAGATTCGCGGTATGGAGACATCAGAAGCCGAAAATAGGATATGTAGAGAACAATCTTCGTGAAGCGAATTTATTTTGTAGACCTTTCCGAATTAATGCATCAGCGCCTCACAACACAATTACAAACATTCCTACCGTCAAGCATTAGTGCTATTATTTTGTTCAGTTGCTTGTGAGAAAATTTTCATGGTTCTATAATTATCAATTCCCTGTCCTGAAAATAAAATATATAATAAAATGAATAAAATAAAATAGAAAACAAACGCTTCATAGAGTTTACGATTAAAGTCATTTACTGGTCTAACTAAAACTATATGTTCGTTGAGTAATTACCACAATGCATAATACTTGTACTATCTTCATCTGAAACCATGTTCCGCATTCCATGTATTTTGTTTTTAAATTGAAACGATCAACAGCTTTTAATAATTTGTAGAAGTCATTCGTAATTGTTCAAGCAATGTTTTCGAGTTGCGAGTTGTAAAACAGAATTTAGCCATGAAGTTTCAAGTCTTTTTCCAGTCTTTCAAGACTAAAACCTTGAGATCCAATTCAGCAGATAGAAAAAGTACCAAAACGCTTTACCAAAATGATTCCTGAAATCAAAAACATGCCTTACCATTTTAAACTTGATTCAATACCGGCATCTAGAATAGTTAATTCAATTGATGACAGAAGTTTCGAGAAATATTTTACTAAAATCCAGTATAAATACACCAGAGGAAATCCATTAAAAATTAAGCAGCTTCCGGTCTTCCCTATCGTTTGAACACACGAAAGTTCTTTTTTCACAGCGGGTAATGACTGAGTGGAACCCCCTCCCTCCTTCTCAGCAGTCAATGCCAAGACTTTAGATGTTCACAAAAATAAAATCAGAATACATTCTGATTTTATTAGCAGATGGTAACTGTATTTGTGTACAATGTGCCTCTTCCACTGTCTTGCACACTTTTCTAATTCAATGTTTTGATTATTCCGTGTTTTTTTTCCCTGCTGCCGGTGTTTTTCGTTATACTTACCGTCTGTTTGTTTTGCCAATTTTGGCTTAATTACGGCTGGGTTAATAATAATATTTCAATTTTATCGTACTCTTTTAGTGCTTTGTTGTCGAACTTGTTTTAGTCTTCCAGCGTAGCCGATAGGTTGGAAGGGAAGAAAAACGGTCGATCAAAATAAAAGGGGGAATAAGGACATGCCAGGTTCGACCTGACTGGTGTCGAAAAAGTAACGACATCCATAATATCTCGTTAGTGTAGACGCCAGTAAAAGAGGACCTCGTAAAACTTCACCACGGTTTGAAAACAAAATACAAGAATTTTATTAAACGAGATTTTGACGCTGTGGGGGGCTGCTAGGACAATCTCCGGTGAACCGACGGCCAACAATAATCGGACGGAGACGCCAAAACCATGGCAACTTTGTCCATTGGAAGCAAAAATAAACATTTCAAGGGCTGTTTAAAATAGACACACTGGTGTAAGTTAATTCAAGTGTGTTATCCTATATAAAGAATTTGTCTGACCGACAGAATTACTACAAAGAAAAAAAGATGAATTTGAAAATAAGATCTCAACTTATTTCTGTTGTGTCATCCAAACTGGTTAACTGAACGTAGACATTTATTCACGAGTTAAAATTCTTTTATTATAATTTCATAAATTTCTAATGAACTGATGACAAACAATTGTTGCATTCATTCAAATATTAAAATTGTTTCACGAATATGCGATGTTCTATACAGTTATTTTAATATTCTCAACTGAAATAGTGTAATTGAATTAGGACGATCTTTTTCCCCTAAATTGATATTCCTTCCTCATTTGGGTTGGATAAGGGTGCAGCCAATATGTGATTAATATGAAAGTTAAGAAAACAGATTTGAAAGTCGACATATTTTGAAGGTAGGGAAAGGTGAAAGCGGTTTTCTATATATAAGGAGTGTAAAGATTTGGAAAGTCACTTTAGATTTCTACCGGATACCCTGCACGACAGGTTTCAAGTGTATCGAGACGACTGGAGCGACTCAAACAAAATGAGATCCTGGAAGTACAAAAATACATTGGAAATGAAAGTCCTCTTGAATGGCAATTCTTGTAGATCTTTTTACCTAAAAGCACGTGATTCCCAGGACTTCAACCAAATTTGATCTTAATTTTCATAAATAACATTCCTGATGTCGTCAATTCTCAATTTGGAATCTATACTGGTGACATAACTATTTACTCTTGCCTTCATAGTAAGCCCGATCGATTCAATATGATCAAATTGGTAGCTGGTTTCAAAATCACCTACAATCTGTTGTTAACTAGTATTCGAACTGCACATGTAATTTCAAACTAATAATCTCGATCAACAAGCGAAGATATTTTCAATGTTTTGCGGGTTAATTCTGATCAAACTAGAATCCTGAAGCACGGTCCTCGGGGATATTTTTACCAGCCCAATGTAGATAAGGAAATCTTGGCCAATTTGAATAAAAGAGACTTTTTCGTGGAGACGGAAGAATGTAAAATTCAGAAAATGAATATTTTCGTAGGTCTAGATTTCTTTATGATTTTTACTACAAGAGAAAAAAAGAATGAAGCAATTTATTGCGCTCTTATTAAACTTTTGATTCGAGTAGATTACGTCAAGTGAGGTCTATGATAGCACACACACACACACACACACACACACACACACACACACACACACACACACATATATATATATATATATATATATATATATATAATAGAAGTAAAAGGTTTGTCAGGTCAGCTGATTGACGTTGCCTTCAACATCCCGACTCCAACTTTTCGTAAATGGACCCTCCAGAAATTACTCCGTCCACTCGTCAGAGAGTATCAGTAAATGACTGCTTTACCTCTAAAATTTTTCTTTTTTTTAAGTGTATGTGTCTTTTCGTGTGTGCGCCCAATGAGAAATGCCATTTGAAATTTTGGTTACTGAATGTTGTCCCTTCACAACGAAGCGTGATCATAAAGATTTTGAAAATTAAAGGGTATTTGTAAAAATACTCGTTGTCTTTTTGAATTCTCACGAAGATATTCAACTTCTACAGGAGATTTATTCAATTCATTCTAGTTTAAATAGTCAAAACCAAACGTAAAGCGCTGAAAAGAATATCAAATTTAAATCAGTATCTGTCTATATTTCTGAGATGAGGTATTATGTACACTATTTACATTATTCCGACTATTGTCCTCATCTTTGTCGCCATATTTATTATAAATAAAGGAACCAGTAATAATTAGTGCCAGAGAAAAACGATAATAACAACAAAAATTGCAATATGAGTTCTGGTAAAAACATGCAATGGTAACAGCAAAAATTGCAATATGAGCACTGGTAAAAAATGTCGCTGAAGACATTAGGTTTATAATATCCAGAAAGTCATACGCAGCTATCCTCAAACACACATGGCTCAGTGGATAAAGGCGTTGGTTAGATCCAGTGACAGGACCCAAAGAGTGTGAGTTCAATATCCTGTTAAGGCAGTGGAGAACTTGAAGAGGAGAATTAATAGGAAATAACTGACAAATGACATCCATTGGAACTAGAACAGTTCGACATTCCAATCACCTGAAGAAGGCGTACAAGGGCCGAAACGTTATAATAAATATGGCGACAAAGATGATGACAAATCTTGTTCAAATCTGAAGACTGCTGTAGGGAAATAAGCTAAAGATCAGACTGATACCTCATCAAGCGATGATAATCTTTTTTGTAACAAATCTTTGGTTTCTTGGGTTTTTTTTTATATGGTCAATAAATATTTGTCTAAAGTTTATATGGTCAACTTGCAATTGTAGGAACTGTAGTTACTGGCTGCTTTATTTGCAGTGGACAGGGATTTTGAGATCTTACCAACCAAAACACGTTTCAGGGTGAAAAGGATGCCAATGAAGTGATATTCTCGTATCTAACTATCAATCGATAGCAAAACGATACAAAACACAAGTATAATGTAAGATAGACTGCAATTTTATAAAACACTTATTCCGTAGGAATAGAATAACAAAAGACTTTCGTTCTTCAAAGAGTTTAAATGTTCACATTTGAGACAAGAAATGTACGATTTACATTGACATCAGCACGTGTGTTCTATATAAAAGAAAAGAGAGAACTTCGTTCGTTGCATCCGTTTATGTAGACAACCGAGAGCCCCTACTGTTTCTGGCTATTATATATTTACTCCAGCCAATTGTCTATGTAAGGGGGATTAACTCACTGCAGGAGTTTTCTATTAAGAGTAACGAGCATATCTGCATAGAAGGCCACTGTCTCACAGACAGGGACGGAAGCTGCAGATCGTAATCGACTAATCTCATTTGAACAAGAAGTGTGCAACATAGAGCGATGACTGAAATTGCTTAAGAGGTTATTACCAATCAGCTAATTGGTCACTGTTTCACTTTACAGGCGCTCTAGTGGTCAAGATGAGATTTCATGAAAAGAGAAGATTTCATATTCTTGTGTTAGTGGGAAGTGCAAGATCAGTCTTGCTGCAAAGTAGTCAGACGGAAGATATGTAACCGGCGTCAAAATGGAGGAATATGTAGCTTATCTAACATCGCTCTATATTGGCTTAGTTTCAAGTTAATTATGAAATCTTAATGTTGAGAGTAAAACTAAAAAGTTTTAGGGTAAAGAATTTCGGGATTAACAATTGCAAGTGGAAATTATAACGAACAAAGCAGAACTTCTAGTTAAGTACCCCGGGGGAAATTTATAACCAAAAATACGATTAACGTTGAATTAGGAAAACATTTACTATTTTGAAAAGAGACATACGTTTGGGTTATGAGAGAGAGGAGTGGGGAGAAGGGTCAGTAAATGCAATCCTATCATCGCTACTGTGTACTTCGCAAGAATATTGTAAAGTTTAAGTGCCACCCGGTAAAAGCAAGTGATTAAGAATATTGTTCATCAAAATGTCACATTTGCATTTTCCAGTCATACAATGAACACCATAATACCCCGCCTTTACTCTATGAATTCCGAACTAATCTCTGCCCTGTCCACTGGTCTTGTAGAATACACCGACTGCAGTTCTGCAGAGGGGGTAAAAACTCTGCTAACGATGTCACCTGTTTTCCATAGTTTGCGACTCGTAATTTTTGAGGACTGAAACCTGGAGGCTGCGAAGTTCATGGCCCGTGTCAAAAGTAGTCATGTGACTCTTTTGTTCTTACTTGGACGAAACGGACGCGGTCAAATCAATCAGCTGGTCATGTCAAGTCCTAACACCGATGCAATTATAACGTACAGTGTCCGACATAACGATCAAACACACCACCATTTATTATTTTCGAGGGCAGTGTCTGAGGGTCAGTCGAGTTGGAGAGAAAGAAGCATCAGATTTTGGTGGTATTGAAGCTCGAAATATAACAGGGGCTCCAAGTCCTCTCCCAACGGGAAGTATACTGGTAGATGTATCTCCGTCTCACCTAAAGCGAATGGGTTTAACCCCCTTTTGGTATAATTTCCCAATAGTAATTAGACTCAGTGGTGGATGTTGAAACACAGAACGAATGACAAAAATCAATGGCAGATATCAATAAAAAGAAATCTTTCTGACTCTGATTCAGAAATAGAAGCCGGGACAGATTTCCCGAGATTCATAGTGAACGAACCTTCTAGAGAAAACTCCTCTGGCCAATCTGTCACGATTCTTGATTGCCAAAGATATTACGAGCAATGAGGAAAATAAAAAGTGGCAACCTATTTGTGGACTTCAATAATAATAATAATAATAATAATAATAATAATAATAATAATAATAATAATAAAGAAACACACGGATAATAAACTTAGAATGAAAGATTTCGATAATTTAATGTGTATCTACATGAAAGATTTAACACGTCAAAGGAAGTTGTCAAAAAAAGGGGAGCTTTCCCTGACTACACCAGAGGAAATAGATGCTGCTCTGAGGAAGCAAGGATTTACTAAATTTAGAAAAATATATATAAAAAGGGGAGATCAATAAATTATATATCTTAATCATATATATATATACATATGATAAAAGGCAGAATGTGTGTGTGTGTGTGTGTGTTCGTTTATATGTTTGATCGGATCTCCTACATTTTTCAACTGATTTCAACCAAATTTGACACAGTTACTGCTAATGGTCCTGCGGAGGTTTAAATTGATTTAAGTCAATATTTAAAACAATATTATCGATTTTTCATTTTTGATCAGACGCACGCGTGTGTAATTATGTGCGTCCACTGCACACAAGCAGATATGGGCACTTTTTATGTCAGAATTAATATCGGTAGCATAATTAGAAAAATGTCGGATCTCAGTGCTTATATGGGAATAAGAAAGGACAAGAATGGCCATATTTTGGTTTCGTATGCAAAAGTTATGTCGAAGCCGAACTTTGCGCTCCAAAAGCTAATCAGATTAGTGTTATTAGTCACACGTGGCTCGTGCGATGCGTAATGCTTGCTGCTGATTGGCCCATTCACGCGCTGGGTCATGCGAGATCATGTGTGAATTGTGGGGGTCACGCGTGCGCGCATCAAGCATCCCAAATGGGGTAGAGGTTTCAGGTAGCTACCCTACTTTTATTTCAGGATTAAACATTGATACCATGGTTTTTTAAAAAGGACCTTTTAATGTTTCAATGCAGGCATGCATTACTTTCCATCCAATCATATGCTTGAGCAGTTCTCTTACGCACGCGTGTGCACATGCGCACGTACGTCACCTTAGTATGTACGCACAAGGTTAACTGGCCAACCGCCTCTTTATACCACAACTCGCACGCGAATTCACACTTCTGCGTTTACTGTCAGGGCTTACCTCACTTCATTCGCTTCTTACAGAAACCGCAAGTTGTTGATTAGGTATCCAAACTGTTTTTTTACTTCTTAGTTATAACTACATCCGTTTCCGCGTTTAACGAATTTACTTCCCAAATTACCTACGACCGTTTTAGCTTTAGCTGAATTTTTAAAACTTCACTTTTTTTGTCTTCGATCCCCTTTTGATACAGTTACATACATTTTTGGGATCCCTCTAACCTGCCTACGTTTAGACTACACGTATTTTTGCACTCTAAAAACCAACATAACTTTTATTACGTTTGCCTTTTTAAAATTGGTTAAAATGCCGCCTAAGAGAAGAAAACATTTGGACGGCGCACGGCGCTGCCTCTGCTGAAGAGCAAGTTTTAGAATCTCTTATACGGTCATGAAAAGTGATATAGACAGTTTCCGTAAGCAGAATTGGCCGAAGAGTTTGACCGACTACGGAAATAACAAGCTTCGTATAATCGAACCGGTCATGGGATAATGAGGAGCAGAGATCTAGAAATAGAAGAAAAGCTGAAGTAATATTGACTCGGCTGCACAATGGCCACCCGTATCTCACCCATTCATACTGAAGAATAAAGATCAACCAACATGTACATCATTCCAAGCCTCACTCACGGTGATACACATTTGAACTGAATGTACGTACTTAGCACCTGTAAGGCATAAATACTACAAGGAAAACAACATGAGAAAACTATTTGATAATACTGAAATCGTCAATATAATGTCCTACCTTAAAGAAATAGGTTTATACCAATATATATAATACCTACAATAGATCAACTACCAAACCCTTCTGGCTAATTTGTCTCCATTCTTAATAAAGGAAGAAAAGAGGAAGTAACTTTGGCTCGTCTACACATAGGCCACGCACACCTCACCAATGAATACTTGCTGAAGAATAAAGATCAACCAACATGTACATCGTTCCAAGCCTCACTCAAAGTGAAACACATTTGAACTGAATGTACGTACTTAGCACTTGTAACGCATAAATACTACAAGGAAAACAACACGAGAAAACTATTTGAAAATACTTAAATCGTCAATATAATGTCCTACCTTAAAGAAATCGGTTTATACCAACACAGATAGCATCTACAATAAGTACTGTATAAAATAGATATCTAACAAAACATACGTTTACCCTGAAAGTATAAAATTACATACAAAATATCCGTAGTAGAAGGCTATCAATTACGTTTAAGGCATTTTTAGTTGAAACCATAAAATTGTGTTTAAAATATTTAGATTTCGACATGAAATGATCAATAAAGGTTGAAATGCCGCTAAACAAAATCAATCAAAAACCAATGAAGACCTATCTCCGTCTGCCCAATTTTCTCTTTTTCTGTAGTGGGGATAAAATGACATTTCATTTTTGTTTCTTACAATGATTATTTACAATGAAGCAACGTTTTTGTAAATACAAATTGCTGAGTCTGCTGCTGCGAAGAAAGTTGGTCCGCTGTTCCGATCATATTCCTCACCCAAATCTCTCTTGCACATTTATAAGTCTACCATTCGTCAGTGCAGTTGCCACATCCGGTTTGCTGTTTCAGCAATGTATCTCGAGATTCTTGACGGAATCCAAAGAAAAAATCTGCACTATTATCAGTCCTGTCCTGACATATGGGCTTCAATCAATTTCGAACTGGCACCACGTACCTGCCCTGTGCCTTTTCTATAAATATTTTTATGGTATTTGTTCAGATGAACTTTCTGTTTTGGTACCAAGACTTCGTAAATTAACGCGGATTTCTAGATTGACAGTTAGGTCTCATCATTTTGAAATTGCTAAATGTAACTGTGAATTCTATTCTAATCTTTTCTTCTCTCGCTTGTATAACTCTTCTGGATTCTGGCTTTCCTGTCAATTACAATCTTCAAAAATTTTAAATCCAGCGTCAATCGTCGTCATCTGCCTTCTTGAATCCTGTTCTTTTTTATTGCCATTTCTCTTCAGTAACCTTTTCGTAGTTTCCTTTATTCTCGGTAACCCGTTGCGTCTTAGTGGCTTTATTGCCTTGCTCTTGTTTGGCGGAGTGGAATAATTAATGCGAAACTCTGCGAGTAAAAGCCCCCCCCCCAGATAGAGAAACCTAATCGTAGCATAAATGTCAATTAAATAGACAAAATATATGCAAGATTCTAGAAGTGAAACCTAGGAGGATGATAAGGGTCAGATTTTTAAAAATATATTTTATAATGGAAAAAGAAAACCCAAAAAAGTAGTCCACATGTGGCTAAGTTAGAAAATGTATTTCAGTGTTCCAACCTAGATAAAAGCCAGGACGCTGAATACTGATTTTTGGGTGGGAAAACTGAAACTATTTCAAATATTGGGATATGTCACTTTGACTTTGTGTTTAGTTTTACCGCAAGTATGGCAACATCTAAAGATAGGACTCTCTACAACTCCAGCTTGTTAACCATTACAACACAATAGTGCACCGTACTATGCTTAGTAAATCTAAAAAAGTGGTATTTTTTCATGGTTAAAATCATTGTGCATGTCTCATTAGTGACAAAGGTAAGATTTCGATGTTTGGAGTAATAAACAGGAATAACAAAGAAGAAAAAAGTAGTTCGAAAAATTCCTGGAATAATTACCATATTTTATCACGTGTTAAAAAATTAACAACACTAGTCTGTCTGTCTGTCTTTCTTTCTCGATTCAATTGCATTATATATATATATATATATAGAGGTGGGTCTCTAAAGTCCTCGGCCTTATCACAATTCCATAAATAATGTTTCAATGAGCAAACATTAGAATACTGATTTTGAGAAGTGAGTTGAACCGAGAACTTCACAGTAAACCCTCGTACTTAAATCCTATCTACCAGTCATTTTCTCTCATATACAAACACGCGCAGATATACATGAATGTATAAACAAACTGGAATCTTCACAAGGAATCGTTGTTTTACGACACTAAGAACATCTTTCACTTTTGTTATCCCCTTCTTAGGTTATTAATATTTTTCTTGTAATTTTAACAAGTTTTTATCCGTCTTTATGGCGTTAATAAAATTTTGTAGCAAAGTCTGTAGTGTGGATTTTACCAGCATGAACATTCCATTTCGTGTTTGCCAGCTTCTTTAGGATACTGATTCTTGAACCGACCTTGGCTTTAGTCTTTGTATGTAAGGGACCAGTCCAGAATGACCTCCCCCCCCACGCGAAGTAGACAGACTTGGAAGTGTACTCGAAGCGTTTTGCATACGAGTTGACTTTGCGTTGGTGGTAGTGCCGCCTACTGACGGAACAGAGAAACTAATAGGGAGGCTTGCATACATAATACAAGTTAGTAGTCGAAATAGACACGTGAAGAACGTCAACACGTATATGTAGTCGAGTGAGATAGAAAAATGGGAGAAATATTCCACAGATTATCGCATTGTAATAATCGGGAGTTAATCTCTGCCTCTGGTGATTTTACCGCTAGTTGAAGGCATCACTGTTCATAGAAGTGCCTTGGTGTCGCTGATGTCCTGGACACTCGTGTCGTCCTCAGCATCGTGGTGGGTTCGTTGCTGATAACTTTATGGGTAAAATCAGAGTTGGCTTTATAATCAGTCAGTAGCTCAGAACGGTTGCAGTGAAAAACCACGTGGGCGTTTTCTGATTGTTCGGAAAAATGGTTTACGACCCAGGTATTTTTGGACGGAATTCCGGAAATGGGTTCGCGCTGCCGAATTAAATTAAGGTCTATTTTTGTTATATGAGTTGTGGATATCAAAGCTTGAGTTAAAATTGGAGTTCCGACAGAGTACTTTTATATATTTATCGGTTACAACATTAAATTCCCTATTTGAGAAACTAAATATTCAGTTTCTAAGGTTAACAGCATTAATTACTCGATGCCACTAAGTTCACATGACCCATGTTACCATAAAAATGGAATGTAGTTTCTCATTAGTAAACGCTGACCCCAGAATCCTAATATATTACTTTTTATTTTGTTTCCTGTTTTTTTTTTTCTTTCTACGATGGTTATTAATGAAAAATTTAAAATTGTAATGTAATAGACTCAAGAAAGTTCGAAGGGAGATAACTCTAAGTCACGGGAGATAACTTGAAATTAAAGGGCAGTAATGTTTGTAGTTAACACAAAGTGACTTCCCTTGGATTCCACAATTTTAATTACCGTTGGTATTTTTTATTTAGTTATGATACATCTAGGATGTAGATGATCATGGCTCTCTACGACTTCCATTTATTATTTTCAAATTACAAAGATTGTCTTTAAGTAAATAGAAGAATTAATTTCCGATACATTCTTTATATTCAATAATGTATCTGTACGAATTCCAAGGCATGTGAAGCCACTCTACAATACCCAGAACTGAAGATTTGGAATCATGCCTTGCCAAAATTCATCATTGGCAAGTGAATGCAACAGAATGTAAACCCTGTTTATCGATTCTATTTTTGCACCGAAAGCCACAAACACATGCGGTATGTATATATATATATATATATATATATATATATATATATATATATATATATGTGTATATGTGTGTGTGTGTGTGTGTGTGTGTGTGTGTGTGTGTGTGTGGTGTGTGGTG
Source organism: Acanthosepion esculentum (assembly GCA_964036315.1). Taxonomy (NCBI): domain Eukaryota; kingdom Metazoa; phylum Mollusca; class Cephalopoda; order Sepiida; family Sepiidae; genus Acanthosepion; species Acanthosepion esculentum. The sequence continues at coordinate 92,917,040 of OZ038507.1, read as the reverse complement.
AGGGTATATGTATGTGTTTGTATATGTAGGCGGTGTAGCTATTATTAAATGTACGCACTAACCAATTGGTAGGCATAAACATTACATACTCGTATCGTCTGTTAATTTTTCTGTTACGCATCGCTTGAAGTAATCATATTTTTTTCTGACATGTTGTGATAATTGTCGGTTCAAGATCTCGAGCAACTAACTTTCGTAAAAATTGAACTAAACAGCTCCCCAGTATTTTTCGTGTGTGAACTGAAGTTTATAAGGATTCAGGTCACATGATTTTATGAATGCCAAGATGGTAACTAGGGTGTTTGTCAGGTTCACATATTGTCATGTTCTAATTTCCTCTTTATCAATAGACACCTTTTCTGCAAAGATTTTTATGCCGAACCGAAAATAATTTCGAAGAATTTATTCGATCTTTTAAAACTTTCGTCAGTGATTAACCGTGAAATATGACTAAATATTTGAAGTATCGATAAATATTATTAATCGATAGTAGTAATCAAAGTATTATCACTAGTATTATAAATAATGTTATCGGCAACATTATTTTTGTTTTTGTTAGCAACAAAACAGTAAACTGATGTGAAAGATTAGAGACGTTAGGGTTTATTAAACAAATCCACCCAAATTTGCATTCACTTTCATGATTTCATATATATATATATATATATATATATATATATATATATATATTATAAAATGATTCATTTTTTTGTTTCAAAACACGGTCAAGATATTATGTCTATGTTCAAAGTTAATATTATTAAGTGTTTGTTTGTTTGTTTTTATTAGTAAGGCTTCCATTATTTTTAGCCTTTTTTTGCAAGTGGATGATGCTATTATATTAGTGTTGTCGACAAGTATATTCCGAATAGTATCCGGTAGGTCTAAACAAAAAAAATGAATCATTTTATAAAACATACATGACAAAGTGAATAATACTAAAAGTAGAGATAGAAATTAATTTGAAATTATTTGAATACCAGCATTCACTGAAAATACAAACATGAAAACAAATTTTTACTACGTTACTTAAAAATCGAAAACTGAAAAAAATAAAATAAAATGAAAATAAAATAAATAAATAAACAAAATGACAATAAAATAAGTAAAATAAATTAACCCAAACAAATTACCAAATCACACCCGTTAGAATAGACGAAATAGAATAAATAAATAAAAAATAAAAACAAAATCAATGAACCCAAATAAATAAAGTAAATAATAAACAAATTAGCAAACTATTATGACCAAAATATTAGTTAGACTATAAAAATCAAACCAAAAATCGGAAAAATAGCTATAACTGTTATATAACGATAAAAAATTACTACGTTACTTAAAAATCGAAAACTGAAAAGAGTAAATAAAAATATCCATTATAATAAATAATTAATAAAAACAAGTAAAATAAATTCATCGAAATAAATAAATACATAAACAAACAAACAACCCGATCCCGATAAATTAACCGTTAGAAAAAACAAATAAAGATAATCAATCCAAATAAATATATGACATAATAAACAAATTAAAAACTGTTCCCACCAAAATAATAGTTAGAATAAACTACAACAATCAACCCCAAAATTGAATAAATAGCTTTAATTATCTTCCCAAACCAAAACAAAACAATTAAATAAGTGATATAAACTAATTTTTACTACAATAATAAAAACACCGAGTAAAAATAAAATAAAATGAATAAAAAAATAAATATATAAGATAAGAGATAAAAATAAAAAAATAAAAATAAACAAATAAAAAATAATGACAAGTAAAATAATTTGACCCAAATAAATAAACAAATAAAAACGACTTCCGGTAAAATAACCGCTAAACTAGACTACCCACAATGCACCATTGGCCCGTATATATAAATAGCCGAGAGAAATAACAGCACTCTTGGCCTGACGATTGCGTCTAGCATGAAACAGACTGTCGTCTCTAAGTGTTGACTTCAATGTTCACTTTTATATATATATATATATATATATATATATATATATATATATATATATATATATATATATATATATATATATATATGTTTAACATTCTTTTTAAAGATACAAGTTTTTAAGTAAATGCTCTGTTTATAAAAAACAGTATTAAATAACATTTACTGGCCTGAATGTCCGAGAAATTCTCATAGAAAATTCAGGCCGGTAACTGTCTTAAAATAATTGTCGGACTTTGTCCATTTCATAATACACACACACACACACACACACACACACACACACACACACACACATATATATATATATATATATATATATATATATATATATATATATGTATATATATATGTGTGTGTGTGTATGTGGGTGTGTTCGCACAGACATTACCAGTACCACATATAACCATATTAGTTGTCTGCGAGTGAGCTTTCCGTTTTAAAATTTATGTTAGACGCCTTTTTAACTCATTTCTCAAGAGGAGGTAAGGCACACACAGTGAACTTGTCATGCAGATTACTTCAAATTTGTGTATTGTGTCACTTCTTTCTGTATACGATGGGTTATGATTTTGTTCTAAATTAACAAGACGTCCGCGTATTAAATTCTTCTTTCAGAGGAAAGAACTGGGACCATCCTGTTACTTCCCTTAGATTTGTCTGTTTTTTTTGTTTTTTTTTAATCTACTGATCTTGCAGATTCTTACGCTGACAAACTAAGACTCGCTTCTACTAACACATTTCTTTAAATATAATAGCATAGTTACTATATTACAGAAAACAATATTCTATGGTAAAACTTGTCTCCTTACAATCGCTTTTAATCTCAAATCCGAGTAAATCATTTACAATGCATTATACATCTCAATTCTGTCAGTAATGCTTCCATTAGGTACAGTGTAACCCGGATATAAGAGACCCGGATATAATAGAAACTATTATTCCCTATATAGAATATAATATAATTGATTCAATAATTAATTTTCGTATAAGTGATATGATTTTATTATTTTCCAAAATATAGTAGTTTTCTTCCTAAAGTTTTCAGAGACACTTTCATTCCTTTAAATATCATAATAATCATTTTTACCATTTGTACGTTTGTGTTGTGTTGGAATCTTTGTAAAACTGGATACCCGAGTAAAAGATGCTATGAAAGATGTATAAAGCTTAATTGTCTGGTAATTTTTCTACTAATCAGAAGCTGAAAGATATGAAAAAGATTTTATATAAACATTGTCGCAGTTAGCTCCTCCTCAGTTTCCTTAATCCTTCAACAGGGGTCTCTCTCCCCTGACTATAAATACTGGCTGACCCTTCTCTCTATCTCTCTTTTCCCACCCAGGCGTACAAATGGTAAAAATGATTATTATGATATTATACAAAAATGAAGTATTGAATCAATTAGAAAGAGTTTTATATAAAAGACAAATGTAAAATATTTCAGCTGAAAAGTAGAAATGTTCACGAGTTTGCACACTCGCACTTCATAAGAATATTATGCCATCAACAGTTGTCTAATAATTTTTGAATGAAAAAAAAAAAGTTTTAAAAACGTTGGACTGTTAAGTTGGTATGAAAGAAAATCTCTATAAACAAACCAAAAGAAAATTGTCGATGTAGAATGTAAATTAAAATAAGGAAAATAAAAAAAGGACATATTTTATTTTTCAGAAATTTAAGACCAAGACATCGGCTTTTCTTTTGAGTTCTAATTTTTTCTTTTTTTCTCTTTTTTATTTTTAAGGACACTATTTACATTATTCGGACTATTGTCCTCATCTTTGTCGCCATATTTATTACAACGTTTCGGCCTTTCAGTATCTGTCTATATTTCTGAGATGAGGTATTATGTACACTATTTACATTATTCGGACTATTGTCCTCATCTTTGTCGCCATATTTATTACAACGTTTCGGCCTTTCAGTATCTGTCTATATTTCTGAGATGAGGTATTATGTACACTATTTACATTATTCGGACTATTGTCCTCATCTTTGTCGCCATATTTATTACAACGTTTCGGCCTTTCAGTATCTGTCTATATTTCTGAGATGAGGTATTATGTACACTATTTACATTATTCGGACTATTGTCCTCATCTTTGTCGCCATATTTATTACAACGTTTCGGCCTTTCAGTATCTGTCTATATTTCTGAGATGAGGTATTATGTACACTATTTACATTATTCGGACTATTGTCCTCATCTTTGTTGCCATATTTATTACAACGTTTCGGCCTTTCAGTATCTGTCTATATTTCTGAGATGAGGTATTATGTACACTATTTACATTATTCTGTCTATTGTCCTCATCTTTGTCGCCATATTTATTACAACGTTTCGGCCTTTCAGTATCTGTCTATATTTCTGAGATGAGGTATTATGTACACTATTTACATTATTCGGACTATTGTCCTCATCTTTCTTGCCATATTTATTACAATGTTTCGGCCTTTCAGTATCTGTCTATATTTCTGAGATGAGGTATTATGTACACTATTTACATTATTCGAACTATTGTCCTCATCTTTGTTGCCATATTTATCACAACTTTTCGGCCGTTGTCCGCTCCGGCCTTCTTCAGGTGGTTGGAATGTAGAACTGGACCCTTTATTTTGCTCGATGGGGTAGACTGTTCTAGTTCCACATGCCATGTTTAATGGATGTCAATTATCCGTTATCTCCTGTTAATTCCCCTCTCCAAGTCCTCCACCGCCTTAACCAGATATTGAACTCACACTTTTTGGGTCCTATCACTGGATCTAAGTAACGCCTTTATCCACTGTGAGACAGATTTTTCAAGGACTTATCTTTAAAAGAGGAAATCTCAATGTAACTTTTCTTGAAAATCCCCAAATTAAAAAGTGGCGATGCAATCGCGCGAAAAAAAATTTTTTCTCTAAAACTTTGAAGAGAAACTGCTTTAAAAAACATATTCTCTTTTACATAAATACCAAATGTTTTATTATAATTCAATAATCTATGAATTTTAGAGGAACTTTAAAGTCATTTTATGACCAAAAAAAAGGCAAGGATATTTTTTGTAATTACAGCGTCCTTTATACTTTAAACTTTACAGTGTAAACAACATTTTTAAACTCGAGTATTTACGATTTTACGTAAAATCTAGAATTAATATTTATATAAGTTCTTTTCCCATTCTTTCAGCTTATGATTAGTAGAAAAATTACCAGAAGTTTTATACATCTTTCATAGTTTCTTTTACTCAGGTATCAAGTTTTCCACCATGAAAATTGGAAATACAGTGTAACCCGGATATAAGAGAGTTGTCGGGACCGGAGAAGAAGTCTCTTATACTCGGGTTTCTCTTATATCCGAGTTTGGTCTGTTATATATACGTTATCACAGGCTCTAATTTGGGACCATATAAAATCACTCTTATATCCGGGTTTCTGTTATATCCGGGTCTCTTATATCCGGGTTACACTGTACCTAATGGAAGCATTACTGACAGAATTGAGATGTATAATGCATTGTAAATGATTTACTCGGATTTGAGATTAAAAGCGATTGTAAGGAGACAAGTTTTACCATAGAATATTGTTTTCTGTAATATAGTAACTATGGTATTATATTTAAAGAAATGTGTTAGTGGAAGCGAGTCTTAGTTTGTGAGCGTAAGAATCTGCAAGATCAGTAGATTAAAAAAAAACAAAAAAAACAGACAAATCTAAGGGAAGTAACAGGATGGTCCCAGTTCTTTCCCCTGAAAAAAGAATTTAATAGGCGGACGTCTTGTTAATTTAGAACAAAATCATAACCCATCGTATACAGAGAGAAGTGACACAATACACAAATTTGAAGTAATCTGCATGACATGTGTGCCTTACCTCCTCTTGAAAAATGAGTTAAAAAGGCGTCTAACATAAATTTTAAAACGGAAAGCTCACTCGCAGACAACTAATATGGTTATATGTGGTACTGGTAATGTCTGTGTGTGCGAACACACACACACACACACACACACACACACACACACACACACACACATATATATATATATATATATATTATGAAATGGACAAAGTCCGACAATTATTTTAAGACAGTTACCGGCCTGAATTTTCTATGAGAATTTTTCGGACATTCAGGCCAGTAAATGTTATTTAATACTGTTTTTTATAAACAGAACATTTACTTAAATACTTGTATCTATAAAAAGAATGTTAAACATATATATATATATATATATATATATATATATATATAAAAGTGAACATTGAAGTCAACACTTAGAGACGACAGTCTGTTTCATGCTAGACGCAATCGTCAGGCCAAGAGTGCTGTTATTTTTCTCGGCTATTTATATATACGGGTCAATGGTGCATTGTGGGTAGTCTAGTTTAGCGGTTATTTTACCGGAAGTCGTTTTTATTTGATTATCTATTTGGGTTAAATTATTTTGCTTGTCATTATTTTTTATTTGTTTATTTTTATTTTTTTTATTTTTATCTCTTATCTTATATATTTATTTTTTTATTCATTTTATTTTATTTTATTTTTACTCGGTGTTTTTATTATTGTAGTAAAAATTAGTTTATATCACTTATTTAATTGTTTTGTTTTGATTTGGGAAGATAATTAAAGCTATTTGTTCAATTTTGGGGTTGATTGTTGTAGTTTGTTCTAACTATTATTTTGGTGGGAACAGTTTTTAATTTGTTTATTACGTCATATATTTATTTGGATTGATTATCTTTATTTGTTTTTTCTAACGGTTAATTTATCGGGATCGGGTTGTTTGTTTGTTTATGTATTTATGTATTTGGATGAATTTATTTTACTTGTTTTTATTAATTATTTATTATAATGGATATTTTTATTTACTCTTTTCAGTTTTCGATTTTTAAGTAACGTAGTAATTTTTTATCGTTATAAAAGAGTTATAGCTATTTTTTTCGTCCGATTTTTGGTTTGATTTTTATAGTCTAACTAAAATTTTGGTCATAATGGTTTGCTAATTTGTTTATTATTTACTTTATTTATTTGGGTTCATTGATTTTGTTTTTATTTTTTATTTATTTATTCTATTTCGTCTATTCTAACGGGTGTGATTTGGTAATTTGTTTGGCTTAATTTATTTTGCTTATTTTATTGTTATTTTGTTTATTTATTTTTTTCAGTTTTCGATTTTTAAGTAACGTAGTAAAAATTTGTTTTCATGTCTGTATTTTGAGATGAGCTCGGATATTTTATTTAATAATTTATTTTGGTATAGGAAGGTAATGATAGTTATTTTTTCTTCCAAGCAAAGTTTGCAAGTTTTTGATTGGTTGTTGTAGGCTGATGATCTTTTCCTTATTTTCCAAGATATTTTTGCTGCTATGTGCGTTTGGTTTTTAATTTTCTAGATATACTTGAAAGCATTGTGCTGTTCGCATATTTACTATTAGTGAAAGATGTTTTGTGTGTATAATTTCTTTGTTTCCATATATATATATATATTATTAAGGAAACGGATTCGTTACATTCACTTAAGTGCAAATAGTCTTGTGAAACGTATGAACTCATCGCTTCTTCTTCCTCCCAGCTATAAATAGATAGCAGGAAAGACTAGGCTTTTTAGCCTTTGTTGGCAACTAGTTTAAGAGAAGGATATAGCTGAGTTCAAAACCTGAGGTGTTTTTTTTTACCTCTTAGCACATTATGTGTACCAGTTCTCTATATTTGGTTCTTTTGAAAAGTGTGGTTGCTTCTGCATAAGCCTTCAACACTATAATTAAATCATGTATGCGGATTGTCTCTCAGTTCGGTTCTAAGAACGAGCTGCTGGGCCCTCATACGCCGAAATCGATAGTAGAATCCAATATACGAGGTCTGTCTGAAAGTAACGGGACTGGTGTCACGAACAATTTATTTCAATTTCAAACAACAAATGACATAGTTTCCTCTTCAAAGAAAAGAATCCTTCTCGAGTCTAATGTATTTTCCATACTTCTCTGCTACGTTTCTATGGACTGCTAGAAGGACACTTCTTTGATGCCCCTAAGCTCCGTCGTTATAGCCCTCTTGAGGGGCTCCACGCCTTTAAAACGGGTATCCTTGATGATCCTTTGAGATTGAAAAAAAAAGTCACACGAAAGAAGATGAGGTGAATAGGGAGCTTGCTCCGGTACGGCGATGTTGTTATCTGCCAGAAACTGCTGGATGCTCTGCTTGTAAACTTGCTGATTTATCGTCTGGCCGTGTGGCAAGAACTCACTGTGTACGACGATACCTCTCATATCTCACTTCAGACAGACCTCGTATATATATATATATATATATATATATATATATATATATATATATATATCTATATATATATATATATATATATGTGTGTGTGTGTGTGTGTGCGTGTGTCTGTGAGTTTGTGTGTGTGTGTGTATATATACATATATATATATATATATATATATATATATGTATATATATATATATATATATATATATATATATATATATATATATATATATATATATATATATATAGGTGAAAAGTCCATAAGCAGACCAAGATGCTTTCATGGAAGGTGACCAAATGTGGCTTCTTTTTCAACATAGTCACATAGCTCTTCCATCGGCGTTGCAGTGCTTGGATCCCGTTGGTGAAGAAGCTTTCATCCTGTTGGTCAAAAAAGCAAATATGACGTCATTACTACTGCGATACTGGCTCTCGCGCAAGTGTTTTTTTCATATTGGAGAACAGACGATAGTCAGAAGAGGACCAAATCAAGAGAATAGGGAGGTTGATCAATCAGTTTAACGCCACAGTCACGCACAGCAATCAATGAAACCAAGGACTTGAGTGCTGACGTATTGTCCTGGTAAAACACAACTCCTTTCGTCAGTCTTCCTGGGCGTTATAACCTTTTGTAAATGCTTCCACAAGTTGCCATAATACTTTCCGTTGGTGGTGTAACCCTTTCGAAGACAGTCAACAAACACAATGCCTTTTGCATCCCAAAAAACTGAGGCAGTTCCACGCAGATGAAACGACATTGGCCTCTTGGGAGCAGGTGAGGAGGGTAGTTTTCTATACATAGATTGTCTCTTTGACTCTGGCTTAAAATGATGAACTTAAAACTCAACTTGCGTTAGGAAAATGTTATCGTAAGTAGGAAAAGTTGGCATACATATAGAAAATAGGTAGTTTATTGCAGAGAATAAATATGGTACAGGGTTGAGAACACGGACTAATGTAATAAATAGTTAAGCGTTAACTCCTCCCCCACAGTAAGAGAGAGTGCTGTTTAAATAATCTTAGAACATTCCATCTTGGGGGGGGATTCAGCTACTCCACAACAAAAACATTCAAGGAATCTAGCCTGATCTGCCACAAACAATGTCAGAATTTCCCATGATGTGATCATCCCGGTGCGCTTTTGGTCAGGTGTTATAAAAGGCTGTACCCACTGAGCAGAAACCTCGGTTATGCTAAGTTTATTGGGCAAAATGTTTTCAACTCTCTCACTGGATATGCGAACTCCACCAAAACTTACATGAGACAAACTGGCCTACAATATTATATAAAACTAAAAACAATCTCTTTAATTCTGCATACAAAATCACATACGATCAAAAATATAGAAAGCTCTTCAGCAAAAAAGAGAACGGCATAAAAAGACTTTTGCCTCCCGATGGAACCTATCATTTAAGAAGTAGAAATACCTCACTATAGAATCCATAATATACCAAGTGGGACTATAAAAATAACAGAAATAAATCTAAAACTCTGCAAACGTCATCAGACAATTACGTCTTCACTTATGTTCCAAAAGGAATTCGAAATATCAAAATCAATTATGCCATACACTCATCCATCTTCACAGATGGATCTAAATACAAAAATGAAACAGGATATACACTAGAGTATAAAAATAAAAAGGAGACATTTGCTAAAAGAAACTTCAATTTTCAATGCAGAGATTTGTACAACAGACATTGCACTCGATTTCATCTTTAGAAACAAAAATAAAAAATACGTAATATTTTCTGACACACTATCAGTTAAAGCAGCAATAAAAAAAAACAAAAACAAAACAAAATGACAACCCATTGCCAGTGAAATTGCGATGTAGGCTGGATTCCCTCTGCAGGTGTAAAGAAACGGTGGCATACTGGATCTAAATCCACATAGAAATTAAAGGGAATGTTCAGGCAGACTTAGCAGTAAAGTCTACCAGAAGCGAAAGCCTTGACAATAGTTTTAGAATCTCTTATACGGTCGTGAAAAGTGATATAGACAGTTTCATTAAGCAGAATTGGCCGAAGAGTTTGACCGACTACGAAAATAACAAGCTTCGTATAATCGAACCGGTCATGGGATAATGAGGAGCAGAGATCTAGAAATAGAAGAAAAGCTGAAGTAATATTGACTCGGCTGCACAATGGCCACCCATATCTCACCCATTCATACTGAAGAATAAAGATCAACCAACATGTACATCATTCCAAGCCTCACTCACGGCGAAACACATTTGAACTGAATGTACGTACTTAGCACCTGTAAGGCATAAATACTACAAGGAAACCAACACGAGAAAACTATTTGAAAATACTGAAATCGTCAATATAATGTCCTACCTTAAAGAAATAGGTTTATACCAATATATATAATACCTACAATAGATCAACTACCAAACCCTTCTGGCTAATTTGTCTCCATTCTTAATAAAGGAAGAAAAGATGAAGTAACTTTGGCTCGTCTACACATAGGCCACGCACACCTCACCAATGAATACTTGCTGAAGAATAAAGATCAACCAACATGTACATCATTCCAAGCCTCACTAACGGCGAAACACATTTGAACTGAATGTACGTACTTAGCACCTGTAAGGCATAAATACTACAAGGTAAACAACATGAGAAAACTATTTGAAAATACTTAAATCGTCAATATAATGTCCTACCTTAAAGAAATAGGTTTATACCAACACAGATAACACCTACAATATATCCTGTTCATAAAATATATCTTCCCTTGTAAGTATAACATTACAAACAAAATAACTACAATGGAAGACATACAATTCCGTTCAAAATATCCAGATTTCGGCATTAAATAAAGCATAGAATTTGATATGCCACTAAACAAAACCAACCGAACCAAACCGTGCTTTTGAAATTTTGAAGAATGTCCGTATTTACTAAAGAAAAAATATGATTTTTCAAACGTTATTTTTGTTTTATTTTGGATTCATGCCTTTCTAAAGGATGTATGCCTCAGCTTTTTTATTTTATATACTTTGTTTCACAAATGTGCGAAGAATATGAAGCCAGTTAAGGAAACCGAAATTTTCGATACTCAGTACCATTCCTTGGTACTACCTATTGTCTCTTTCATAATTTCGAAGATTTACTCTCATCTACACTTTTAAATTTTGTCTCGTTTTCCTTGGCTTGATCTTGGTCGCTGTTGTCAATAGAATCCTTAGTTTAATTCAAGTTATTATATTTGCTTTTTAACCCTACCAGCATAAATCTCTTTGCAATTCGGGCCATTCAGGAGTCTGTTGTATTGTAGTTTACGAGTTGGTATTGTCTTCCTTAGTTTCCATAATTCTTTTATGACATGGGCGCTCCTGCAGTAAAAAATTATTTCTGAACATCTGTTGATTGTTGGGTAATCAACCTGGTTCTTCGTGTTTACTTTTGGGTTTCTCCATATTTATAAGCATTTACGGTGTTTTTGAAACCGGGTGCTGGTTACTACAGGGTGTGATGGGTAAATTGTCGCCATTTTATATTTTTAATTTCGCGCATGCGCGTTGTTTCATTTTTATTTTGTCAATGGCACAGTATAGTAGAGCCAGTTAGGAACCGTTTGTAAGAAAAAAAAAGCACCATGGCGCAATTCACTCCGCCATAAGTTTGGAAAAAGCATGTTGTACTGCTTGGCATTCGCACCGGAAACACTAATACAAACATTTCAGAGTGTTTGGGTGTCAATCTGAGGACAGTGCGGAGGATTCGAAAAGAGTTGGATGAGTCTAATGGCGATTACGAAGGTACGGCAGCTCGTAAAACACACTCTGATCGTTCTGATAAGAAAAGAACTCCATTCGTCTTCCCACAGGGCCTCAGACTCAACACGGAAGCCTGCATCAAGTACTTTGAGGAGGTAGTGCTGCCCTGGGTCAAGAGGATGGCTACTGGAAGACCCTATGTCTGGCAATAGGACTCTGCACCATGCTGCACAAGCAAGAGTACCTAGTCATGGCTGTCAGATAATTTCTGACATCACCTCTGACATCTGGTCATCTAACTCCCCAGATTGCAAACTGCTTGATTATCGTTTGGCGCGCATTCGAGCAAGAGACCAACAAAACTTATTGTAACACAAAAGATGAACTGAAGGCAAGGGTTATAGGAGCATTTATCAGCTTAAGCAAGGAGACCGTCCAAAAGAGTGGCAGGAGATTCTGAAGTCGTTCTCAGTCACTTTAGTATTTCAAGATATGTTTTGTGTAATTTTGGTAAATATGTCTGTTAAAATGAGATTTCAGTGTTATTTTCATTTTTGCACAATGTATACAATTTGTCCACCCCCACCCTGTATGTTGTCGTTTGTCTTGTACCATTGGGCCCATCATTCACGGCATTCGTTACGGGTACATAGTCCGAATTCGCCAACGATTTTACCATTTCATTGCCTTTCTAACATTCAGATCTCCCATGATGTTAGTAATTTCCTGTGATTTGCATTGAGTCTTTCCGTTATCCAGCGTACTGTAAAAATTATCATTTTCTTCCAGCGTGCTTTTGTGCTGTTGGTCTGTACCCAACAATAATTTATATATTAAAAGGAGCTACCTCCAAATATTTTTTTAAAAAAGGGCATGCCATGAGGAAAAAAGGCCTGAAATTTGATAAAAACTAAGTTTCATCGTTAAAATATTTATTTAAGATGGAAAACCGAATTAATTTTATTATTATTTTGTTAAATGTTTTTATCCTTTCTAGCACGTTCAAAGTTTTGGTTAAAATTCTTGTTTTTCGTGCGTCAGCAGATGGGCCTATAACTCGAACGCCCCGGTCAATCCTAGGTCAACTGTTGTTTGTCAACACTGGCTGTTGGTCACTGGCCGTTTCAATCCACACCATCTCTGTCCACGTTGTGTTCTTTGATCTCAGAGCAGTGAAGTTCGAATGTCGTCAGTAATGCGGAGCTCTGGTTCGAGCCATGACGAAGCTATATTATGAAAGAAATAAAAAAAAACTTCTCGCAGGCGAAATAAAAACGGAAGATATGTCGGGTTAGTTTTAAATTGGTTTATATAGTTCTTGGTACCAAAATCAACCCTTCCCTCTTAAATATCTATAGTGACACTTTGCTCTTATAAATCTTGGAACAGGGTTCAAAATCGGGAATTCCCCCGGCAACAGGTCACGCGGGGTTTGGGCAGCAGTTCGTCTCGTCTCACTCTAACTCTGGTTGCGTCGCCAACGCGATTGGCTTAGATTGAATCCGCTCCAAGACTGCGTGGGTTCGACTGGTTTGGGGTTTTCGGTAATTCTCAAACTTTCCGAATTAGTTATAGGGATCGCCCGCCTTTATATCGCATACTTACTCTTATTTATGCCTCGCTCCGTTATTTCCAAATGGGCGGAAGTAATTTTTTTTCTCCTCCTCTCTCGGTATTCCATCTGAGAACATCCCCGGGGGCGGAGGTTTTGACTATCTTTTTGACAATTCTAATTTTAAACCGAGTGGGCGAATCGGCAATCTTATTTTAATCATCGATTTTCTATAACACATATTATTTCCCAGCCTTTGTTCTGGTTTGTTCTAGTGCACCCCAACCAGCTACCCGGCTTCCACAGCTTTCAGATGATCATGCACACAACCGTTACGGGTTATTTCTCATTTCACTCTGGTCTCTCGAATTGTTTATATTTCCACAATTATATTTCAGTCGTATGCCAATCGTAATTTCCATTTTTGTTGACGGCCATAAAGCAAATATTATTTCCCAATTCCCCTTTCTTTTATTTACTTGTATATGACATCGAACTCACCTTCCCTATGGTGAATAATAAAAAAAAAATTTTATGCAACTTTCTTTCATGCATTGGAATTGAAGTCTTTTTTTAAAAATCTTTTCAGGTTCATGAGCATGCACATTCATATTGGGGGATTCGCATCACCCCTTGCAATTTAATCATTTGACTTGTTTTACGGTTTCTTCCTCTTGGTCGATTTTCCTCTCTTCACAATAGGTTTTTTTTTATTTCCCCTTATCAGATGTCAATTCTGCTTCTAGTTCCTCTGCTGAGTTCAACTTGGTCTCTTCCTCCTACGAAGTCGATCTGCTTTGGTAAAGAACACTAATTGCTATCGCTCTCTCCATTCCATGCACAGTCGCCAATACTTGAGGATTAATTGACTTTCTCCTAAGCTTCTTCACCTTCCTTATTATTGTGAATATGGCAGAAAAAAACGTAAAGTAATTTAACCTAGCAGACCAATATGGTCTCTGAATTATCTCTTCAAACTGTCCTCTCTTCTCCCCTGACACTAAATTTGTCTTTCAATTGGTCCATACTAATTCTCTCAGCCTGCTCTATGTTTGAATAACTTTGGCATCGCTTTTAATGCAACTTCAGGGAATTTCTCTGGTATTGGTACTCATAATTCTCTTCAATTATTCAGGCCCTTTTCGATTAACTCTACCACTGAATGCAAACATCCCAGTCATTTATCTTTATCGTCATGTGGGTCTACTCTCGCATACTCTTGAGAGATCAATCTGAGTCTGGATGGTCACTCCCCAAACTCCATCAGATATACTGATAGCTTGTGGTAATACTGTATTTGTCAATATCCCCACTTGACAATTTTCCTCGATTCCCTTTTTATCGTTCTTAAACAATTCAATTACGCACAACCTGTGATTCTCTGTCACATAAATGGGACTTTATGAGGTACACGCCCCTAAAGCATCGGCTTTATATTTCCCCGCTTTTTCCTGTCGTCATCAATATAAATCTTGTTCTCGCTGAATTTAAGGCTATATATTCTGTCTCAATTTGATATTTTTCAAGTGTCCCTGGTCCCTGTTCTACTCTGGGGTAGGGGATGGGTAAGTTTATCACCTAGTATATCTCAAAAATACTTTCCCTCTCTAACAAGAGAAATGACATTAAAACGAAGAGTTTGTTATCTTGTAGCAAAGTAACAAAACCTAATGCCTTGTAATATTTCCATAATTCTTGGTGGTGGTCTACTGACAACCTCAAATGGTGAGGTAACTAGGTTTGTATTTTTTTAATGGCAACTCCTTCATGTGACCTGGGCTCACTATACTCAAAGACAAGTGTCTCAATGATAGCATGTCTAGGTGAGCCCTCATGCTCTAACAAAACCATAAAGGACAGGCTGGTCTGACGTAACTTATTTACAATTTTTATTAATTGATAACACTGCTGAAAGGAGTTACTTAACTCATGTAAGTTGCCATGTTTCTGAAAATATTGGTCACATCTTGTCTTACTTAATTCTTGCATATTACATATTAACTAAATTATGCTTGCCGTGTTTTTCTCCAATTCTAATCTTTCTCATATTCAGTATCGATACACTCTCCTGTGCCGCTTTTGTTAAAATTTTCTGATCATTCTCCACTCCTTCTAGCTTTCTCCTTGTCATTTTAACATCTGCTTCGGACACACAGAACGCTTAACGCCTTCACAGCAATGGGGACTACTGCTCTTTTTCCTCTTATCCGTAACAGTTTTCAATTCCCTTCAAATAATTTTTCATATCCATCCACTGGGACTCCATTATAGAAGTTTCTAGCTCTAGGGAGTACAGTAATCTGAGGTACTGTCCTTCTCTGGTACACTTTTGTGCTACCTTCACTCTGGCCGCAATCGGCTTAATCAGTTCACCTCCCAATTCATCTAACACTAATTTGTATGTGTTCAAATCTATCACGAAAGTCACTAAGCATTTTGACCGCATCAGTCACTGCATTCGTTTTTTTGAAAATCGTATGTTGGCTGTTCTTCAAGGCTCTTACCGCTATAATCATTACAAATAGTATCAGACTCGTCGTGCCAGCCATTCCTGCAAGTGTAATCAAATTTCCTTGCTTAATTCTACCGACGATTCTGTTGGATGCATGCATATTTATTTAATATTAGGTTGGTGCAAAAATAATGTCGTTTTCTCACATGAAGTTGAACGTCAAAAAACGACATTATTTTTGCACCAACCTAATATATTCTCACTATTTCTTATCTTCTAATTTGATTTTCGATTTCAACTTATTCTTGTTGCTAATCAACTTCCAACAAGTTGATTGGTTTTCAGATCGGTGTGCGAAGTTTTCGCCAAAACTTCGGGTCTCGTAGATACCACGGCCGGACATACCCTTGTGTAAACCGACCACAGCACCGATAAGTGTGTCCACCCTCCATGAAGGGCCCTCCACACATGTCCTCACCAAACAATCTTCTAGTGTCATTTTTCTGAATAAGTTATTTTTAATGACGGATGCTGCCAAACACTCAGGCGTGCACTTTCCCGTAATGACATGGAGATACTGAATACATTCATCCAATTCTTCTTACTTGTATTCCCCCTTATTGCGATTCAGGGTGTTTCCTCTCCCCCCCATCACCGCCTTAATCTTTGCTTGATGGGTAAATCTGGCTCAACCTCTGGCTTATTCTTCCCCCTTAACTGTTTTGAAGTTGGAAGAGAAGTATTTCATCCTCCGCTTCTTCCATAACTTCTGGATTAGGGCCACAGATACCGTTTTCCACGTTACGTCTTTCTGGTTCCACGCCTGAGAGCCTCCCTTTCTCTTCCGATCGCTCAGTAGCTAACTGGCTAACCATAATCCGTCTTTCCTCATTTTCAGATTCACTCTCTGATTTCATTTCCTCTGCCTCTACAAGTGTTATTTTTCTCATCTTTTGTTTTTCGGTTCGGGACCTTTCTAACCATCTACCTCCGTTAGTTTTAAATCATTAGCATGAGTTCTTTTGACGTGTTCCGCCATTTGATCCCAAATTATTAATGACAACGGCCCCGTTTGTTCCACTCTTCCGTAATAGGGTTCCTACCTCCGCTCTAATTTCCCTTCCATCAGGTGGATTTGAAGAATACATGATCTCCAACCCTTAACTATACTCTTTTCTCTCTTTATTTATCCTCTCATTTATTTTCTTTTGTACCTGTTTAATCCTATTCCTGGCCTTTGTGGCAATCTCATGTTGCATTTCTATTAGCATTTTGTCGCCCTTTCCCAGGTATTTTCTGTGAGCTTTTTATAGGTTATCTACTGGTAAGACCACATCTCATCCAAACAGCATGTAATATGGCGAGAATCTAGAGATTTCATTTATAAACCTGCGTCAAATACAAATCCCAATTCTCAGTATTATCTTTCGCTAAGTTGTATGTGCTCCGCGCTTTCAATGAAACCGCTCCACTTTTGCATTATCCTGTCAGTAACATGGAGAGGTGGTCACATGCATTTTATACATGCTTGCTATTATCTTATTCACATTCTCTAGTCCATTGTCTGTGACCAGCTGTACTGGGGCTCCGTATCGAGGACCGTCCTGGGTAAGACGATAAACTACGTCCGACAGCAAGGCCTCTGATCAGGAGGTTTTGAGGAGCGTGGAACCAGCTCTTAATTGTTGGTGTTGCCAGGTCCACCTTAACCCCGGGTGGTAGCACATTTCAGGGTCCCAGATATGAGCAAATAATTAACCCCCAAATTGAGGTCAAAACACTGTGAAAGTGTAAAAATAGGTTTTAATACCAGAAATACTTTGTAAAGAATTATTACCAGCAATACATTTTCGAAAAAAAATTACCAGGAATACATTTTGGGAAAAAAAAACATATTTCCATCAATACATTTTTGAAAAACAAATATTACCAGTGAAGGAAAATTATTTCCAGAAATAGATTTTTTGAAAAAAATATTACCAACAATGAAAATTTCGTCGGCATTAAATAACCAATTGAGGTTTTGATATGCCGTAAAACAAAACAAAACAAAACAAAACAAACCAAATCCATATCGAGGAAATATCTCTGTCAGTATAAAGACGGACACTGTCTTAGCTCTTATCGGGTAACGCATATGCCTCGGGCCAATTTGTTCGCCAAACTACAAAATTCACTATGTATAGATTTCCTCTTGGGGTCTCTCCATACGGTCCTCAGATATCCATACTTAACTTTTTAAAAAGATAATCAGGGATATCCATTTCCATCAATGAAGCTGTCTCACGTCGCCTGCTCTGGGCCTGGCATATCACACAGCTCTGCATATATCTGGTAACCTCACTATACAGCCTTGGCCAATAATAATTCCTACCTATTAGCTCATAGGTCTTGTCAATTCCTATGTGACCCATCCTCTGATGACATTTTTCCAGCTCTCAGCTCAGTGGGCACAAGCACTATGAGCCTTATTTCATCATCCTTTCTCGAGAGGTAATATAGCCTCTCCTTATATATTACATACTTAGAGGTGTTGCCTGCCTCTATTTTTGCTTTGAGTGTAGCTATCTTACTGTCCTCTTGACTGTCTCGTATTGTACCTCTACATTGAGGATCAGTTACAATGCGTGAGATCCCCTCTGTCTCAGTTCCTAATATAGGACGGTCTTTTAATCTATGTGAAGTGATCACTTGTATCTGGTAAGCTCTGCCATCCACCCCAGCTCTAATCTCACAGATTCTGCTTTAAACTACTCAGTAAATCCGTGCATATATTGTCCTTTTCTGTCAAATATTCAATCTTACAATTGTACCCGCTTAATTTCAGTGCCTACTGCAAATCCTCTCCGCGAATCTCGGTCACTTCAAATTTCATGGCGCGTTCATCTGAGCCAAGGGAATTCATTTCACTAGTAAATAAGCCACTATACCAAGATATTTTACCGTAATCTTCCTTAATTACCAATTCATTTCGTCTATACTACCTGGTACACCCAGGATAACCAATTTACCACATTAATCGAGGTATGATGATGATATAGCAAATATTTTAAATCATAAATACCTTTTTTGAACTTTTGAACTATTCCATCTGAGACCATTCCTGTGGTGGGAAGGTTTTGACTATCTTTTTGACAATTCTAATTTTAAAACGAGTGGGCGAAGTGGGGGTATTATTTTAATCACTGATTTTCCATAACACATATTATTACTCACCCTTTAGTCTGGTCTGTTCTAGTGCACCCCAAACCAGCCACCCGGTTACCACAGCTTTCGGATTATCATGCAGACAACACTTACGGGTTATTTCTCATTTAATTTTACTTTTAGAGTGACAGCTTAGACTGGTCTCTCGAATTGTTGGTATTTCCCCAATTATATTTCAAATGGTTCTTTGACCTCTCCTGCCAAACGTAACTAACATTTTTGTTGACGGCCATAAAACAAATATTATTTCCCAATTCTGTTCTTAATTCCCACGGTTAGCGAATAACTCGGAATATATTGTAGCGATTTCAACTAACATTTTTACAAGTGTCATAGGCCAAAGATTAGTATTGGAAATTTTAGCGTCTTTTTTTGGCGTTGAGAACACATTGTTTTTTAAATTCTTGCAATAATCAAATAATTTTCAGACTTTAATGAAATTCATAATTTATTCACAAATTAATTAAATTCTTTTTTGAAATTTTTTTTTTTTAGAAAATCTTGGTAAAAATATATTTTTATTTTTACATTTGTTCCCCCAACGTACTTAATTTTATGAAATTTCAGGAAATTAAGATTTCAGCCATTTCATATTTATATTAGTTAAAAGCAGGAATCCTTATAGAATTTAAATCATCAATATATATATATATATATATTTGTCAACCAGAAACACATTTTACCGAAAATCTGCTCTGGATCGTAAAATTAAAAAAATGCAATAAAACTATCACATTGTTTTATTAGAAAAGCTTTTAATTGTTTGTTTTTTTTTCATAAATATTAAGGACACTGTCTTAAGAAATAAAATTTCGATGAATAATGATTTCTGTATTAATTTCGCCCTATTAAGTGACAACTACATTTACTAATGATAAATGGAAATGCTTAATACAAATCATGAAACACCAGTATTTTTAAAAGAATTTACAAATGACTTTGTATGTGTATAAACGGGCCAATATCTGTAAGTATGTTTGGTCCTGGATGACATTATCAGAAAATAAGAGGAGATAACTTTAGTAAATTTAAACGAACATTTTTAAAATTCTGTAAAACGGAGAATATTTCCTCATTTTTTAAGATTACTGAGTCGTTAAAAATTATAAAAAAATGCGTTTTCTTCAATTATATTTTACAGATAAAGTCTACATAGAACAATATTAGATCTGTCATCATGCTGTCAACATTTTGATACAGCTACTGTCGGGTTAAAACATGCATTTCTGCGATATTTTAAACTTAAAGTAACTAACATTTGTTTCAAATCAGATTAATTATACTTGTAATCAGTTAATATTCTTCAAATAAAGTTTCAGAAAAGCATATTTTATTTCTGGAAGATTTTTTAAAAGAAAATTACATTGGGATGAAGCCAACTAAAACAAGGGCGATAATCATCTATTTTAGCCCCCCACCAAAAAAAAAAAATCAAAAACTCCTTCCAGTCAGTTTAACGTAAAGTATTTTGCCTATTGTAAATATTAAATTTTATCTATTAACTTGAAATTAAAACTAAAATAAAAGCTTTAAGAAAGATTTTTCATTTTAAAAATTCGTTTTAAACCATAGGTAACGCGTTTTTTTTTTGTGGATGTCCCTAATTAAAAGACTTCCCTTTCAGCTTAACGTCCTGGGTATGACGATGAACTACATCCGCGTCCAGAATAAGAAGATAAACTACGTCCAACAGCAAGGCCTCTGATCAAAAGGTTTTGAGGAGCGTGGAACCACCTCTTAATTGCTGGTGTTCCCAGGTCCACCTGACCCGGGGTCGTAGCACCTATTAGGGTCCCAACTATAGGCAAATAGTTAACCCCCAAATTGGGGTCGAAACACTATGAAAGTGTAAAAATACGTCTTAATACCAGAAATACTTTGTAAAAGAAAGATAATTATTGCCATCAATACATTATTATCAGCAATACATTTTAGGCAAAAACTTTTTACCAGCAATCCTTTTTTGAAAAAAATATTATCAGAAATAGATTTTTTGAAGGAAAAATATTACTAGCAATACATGTTTGAAAAAAATATTAGCAGCAATCAAAATGTTGTCGGCATTAAATAACACCATCGAGGTTGATATGCCGTAAACCAAAAGAAACCAAACCTTTTCAGCTTAACTAGGAGAAATCTCTCAGACAATTGACAGTATCCCAGAACACATTTCTTCATTCGTTCGTCTAATATTCATATTTTTCTCCACCTGCATATATGAGGCACGGTGGCGTGGTGGAGTAATGGATAGCGGCTGGGGGTCAGGGTTTTGGATTGAGGAAGAGCCGAGTTCGAACTGCAGTCGAATCCATTACATTCAATTACGTGCTAATAACCTTGGGAAAGGTATGAATCCTCTTCTCTCCCCCTCAGCTATGGGTAAATAGCAGGACAGACCGGGTTCTATAGCCTCGGATGGCAACTGGTCTACAGCAGAAAGAAATGTCAACCTACTGCGGGAAAAAAAATCTGCCTCGTCTGTCATGTATCGAAAGATACATGATCGCCTAAGCGTGTATCACGCATGGCACATAACTGACTAATATATGAATGACCCTGTGTATGGTGCTGACGAAATCTCCGTTATGTTCCCACCGATCTTTCCATATTCCTAGAATGTTAGTATTTAGCTTATCTCCTATTTGATATTTTGAATCTGGTCGCATTGATGTAATATCCCTCTATGTAATGTTCCTATTACTATTCTGGTCTATTGTAAACAATTCCGGCGGCACCTGTCGCTCGTGACTCCCCTTGCCGAGTCAGTAACAAATCGCTTGACCTCTTCATGCCGTTATTATTTCAGTCAGTTATTTGCCATGCGTGTTACACGCTTAGGCGATCATGTATCAAAAGATACATGACTGCCGAGGCAGATTTTTCACGCAGTAGGTTGCCATTTTTTTCTGCGATAGACCAGTTGACATCCAAGGCCGGTCTGCCCTGCTATTTACCCACAGCTGGAGGGAGAAGAAGAGGATTCATACCTTTGCCAAGGGTATTAAAGTGAATCTAATGGATTTGACTGGAATTTGATTACTCAATCCGAGCCATTACTCCACCGTGCCTCCCTCGTTATTATTTACAGAAATAAAATAACGAAAATGATTTCGAAAAAGAAAGATCTCTTATTAACGCTCATTATTCCACGCTAAACGTAACTAAATCAAGTTGTCCTAATTTTAAATTAATTTAAATTTTCGAATACGAACTGGTTTCGCGAACATTATTAATGAATTTAAATCACATAGAGTCAATTTATAAATATTTATAGAGTCAATTTATAAATATTTATAGAGTCAATTTATAGACTCAATTTATAAATATTTATAGAGTCGATTTATAGACTCAATTTATAAATATTTTTAGAGTCAATTTATAGACTCAATTTATTAATATTTATAGAGTCTATTTATAGACTCAATTTATAAATATTTTCTTACAATTTTGTGTATGGACATGATTATTTTAAAAAAATCGGAACTTTCACACACACACACACACACACACACACACACACACACACACACACACAAACAATATTCTTTTTTAAATTCTGTAGTACAATTCGTTCCTATTGACAGATCTGAGACACAAAATAATTACCCCATTTTAAATCTTTCAAAAATAAAATATGCTTTACTGAAACATTTTTTAGGGTTTAATTAACCTGAATTGAAACAAATATTACTTTTAGCTAAAAAAATATCGGAGACAAGCATTTTTTAACACGAAGGGGGTATTTTTCTGTCGTGTTGAGTGTGTAGAGGACCGTGTGGGTTTGATTGTTGTGAAATTAGAGACACGTGCGTTTGATTCCCGGCTAGAAGAAGGTCCAACTACAAGAAAATGGCGGACTCAAATTAAGTCCAACTGAAGATGTAAATAAAACAAACAAGACTGATATATATATATATATATATATATATATATATATATATATGTCAACAAGTATATGTGTTAAACAACAAATTTACAAGTGACAAAGACATTAACATTTGTGTTTGTGTGTGGATGTAAAGAGTTTGTATTTTGGTGAATGTTCGTACGTACGTGTACGTGTGTTTCATGAAGTCTTCCCATAAGTGGGCGAAAACGCTGATTTCTACGAAAGATTACATTTTTAAATGTGTCCGCTGAAATGCAAAGTGAAAAAGAGAACGAGGCAAGAAGTTACTCAGTATTTATAGTGTAGTGAAAGCGACCCCTAGTGAACAATTAGGGAATTAAGGAGGAGCTAACTCCGACAAGTTGACCAGATATCAGGTTGTCAATGGATAAGTGGAGGAGAACTGAAAGAAATTACTTGAATAAAAGTAAAACGTGAGCAATTCTTTTATATATGTTTAAATTTTAATTTAAGAAAATATTTTAAGCAATCTGATATTTTATTGAATTTTAGGTATTTTGACACAAAAGTCTTACTTACAAAGACATTGAGGAAATGATAATGAAACGAAAGAAATGAACGAAAAACATTGAATAAATATGAAAAAAAATCAAAGAACTTATGGAAATAAACTTTGAACGAAAAGAATTGAAGAAGAAAAATCAGAATGAAAAGAACGAATAAAGTAGAATGAGAACAGCAAATTTAAGTTTGAAAGAAACTCTGAAGACAAATTTACGAATGAGAAAAGAAAAGTAAATAGAAAGTTATGAATATGAAAGATGAGAGGAGGAAGGAAATGCAGACAGTTCTGGAGGTTCGCTTCCGGAGACACAGTGACGCCGAAATACAAACAGACGTACATGCAAACGCATACAGACAAAGACTTGCGCATGGACACACACACACACAAAGAAAGAAAAACAGACGCATGCGTAGACACATATATACACAGATACGGGCGCTTCGACGTATAGTTAACAAGCTTGTCTCGCGAGATCATTTCTGACTGAGTCGTAAGTTCGATCCTTAGGGAGTGCCTCATACTTTCGGCCTTGTGCCATATCAAAGCAACGATTAGAAAATTAACAGATAGAAAAACAAGCGTACATACACGTAGAAAAACACATAAACGCAAACACGCACACACAAAGACACGCATACACATACACACGCATACAAACACACACATAGACAGACTGGAAAACAAACGCATGCGCGCGCGCGCGCGCACACACACACACACACACACACGCATTGTCCGCATTCAAACGCACATGCACACACAGAAACAAACCGGCACCCACATACACACAAGAACACATACATGTCTACACAGACACGTATATAAAGAGGTCCCCCTTTTTGAATTTCATGAGAAGAAATGCTGAATCTAAAAGACAAATCGGGAGAAACTCAATTACACGCTCTGCATGTCAACTCTTCCCTTTTTCGACGGGGGTGGGGGGTGCCTTTTTTTTTTTTCACCCCGTACTGCAAGATATATTTTTTGTCAGTTTCTCAACCATCTCTCCTCTCCTCATCTTTTCTTTTCTCTCTCTCTCTTCTCTCTCTCTCTCTCTCTCTCTAAAAGAAAGAAAACCGGCATAGCATGAAGAAAGCCGTGAGGCGGTGGCGCCTTCGGGGTTCTCTTCAGTCACCGACTTCCGCCCATCTGTCTCGGGTTGGGAGCTATGTTCTATATTAATCTTCGATTACAGGCAGGGGCTCGCCTCAATACAGATCTTGTGTTCATAATTACAGCTGAAGGCGAGCCACAATTGTTTGCATATTAGGCCAATGAAGGAAATTAAATAAAAAAAAAAAGCACAGTAATAATAAAATTATAATATTCATTGTCTATAATTTCTCCAGTAGACAAAGTAGAAGCATGATAAGAAAAAAAAAATTAATTCAGAATTTTCCGACAACGAAAATAAAATGAAATTGGACTTCTTTTTAAGGAAAGTTATACTGCGCAAGGAGACACTAATGGATAGTGGCTCGGATTGAGGAATCGGAGAGCTGAGTTCGAATTTCACTTGAATCATTTACATTCTATTACGTACTAATACCCTTGGGAAAAGTATGAATTCTCTTCTTCTCCCTACAGTTATGGTTAAATAGCAGGACAGAACGGGTTCTATAGTCTTGGTATGAAACCGGTCTACCGCAGAAAGAAATGGCAACCTAATACGGGAAAAAAAATCTGCCCTGTCAGTCATGTATCGAAAGATACATGATCGCCTAAGTGTGTATCACGCATGGCACATAACTGACTGAAGGACGCACGGAGTAGTAATGGATAGTGGCCCGGATTGAAGAATTGGAGAGCCGAGTTCGAATTCCAGTCGAATCCATTGCCTTCACTTACGTGCTAATACCCTTGGGAAAGATATGAATCCTCTTCTACTCCTCCCAGCGATGGGTATATAGCAGGACAGACCGGGTTCTATAGCCTTGGATGGCAACTGGTCTAGGAGAAAGAAATGGCAACCTACTGCGGGAAAAAGTCTGCCTCATCAGTCATGTATCATGACATGACACATAACTGACTATATTGCGCATGTCTAGATTTGACGTAGTAGTCGTGACCGTTACAAGATGGCTGACCCTTGAATAAAGTATACAGTATTATTATGAGTTAGCCATCATTGTCTTAATCTAGCTCAGAAATGCAATGTGATGGGTCCTTTTTTCCCTACACACACTCATTTGTAAAGAATTGAATGTTTAATTCAACATTTTTAATACTTCAAACGTTATTATAGTGGACACTCCTATTTGAAATTAGTCAGTTATGTGCCATGCGTGAGAAGAAGTGGGTTCATGCCTTTCCCAAGAGTATTAGCACGTAAGTGAATGTAATGGATTCGACTGGAATTTGAACTCGGCTCTCCAATAACTCAATCCAAGCCGCTTGATATAGACACCCTATTTAAATTTTTATTTTAAACAATGTTTACGTCTATCGGCCTGCGCATTCGAGAAAACTTAACGAACATGTACTCTTCGGCATGTATCCAACCCACGTCCTCCTTTGTAGGGTAAACCGCCGTTTGATCCGGCGTATTTTACCACTCGGCTACAGAGAGCGTCACTGTCCAGCAGGGCTCTATTATGTGAATGAAGAAGAGTGTTTTCCTTAAAATCTTGTAGAAGTAGGCATTGCATCATCTAGAAGGATCTTCGGGTGCCATCAGCCCTCAGTATTTCGCTCTCTAAATGCTTCTGGTACCATGTAAAAAAAAACGGCAAAATTAATGGAAGTATTAATAATAAAAAAGAAAAAACCGCTAATCCTTAATAATATCAACTATGAAGACGACAACAACGTGCTGACCGCGTTTGGAAAAAAAAATTCCCATCACTACAGATACACATAAACATCTACATTTTCAGAACATTCTTGAAAATAGAATAGCCGAAAGTGCTTGGATTAGATCATTTGGACAATTTTTACACACATAATGTCCAGAAAAGAAAATCCTTATACGAATACAGCAATAATTGAATAAAAAGTTTCATCGTTGTATATTGTCAGTCGTTTTTTAATAAGTTGTGTGTGTGTGTGTGTATATATATATATATATATTATGAAATGGACAGAGTCCGACAATTATTTTAAGACATTTTTATGTTTATACATTCTTTTTATAGATACAAATATTTAAGTAAATGGTCTGTTTTATAACAAACTTTATTAAATAACATTTACCGGCCTGAATGTCCGAGAAAAATTTTCATAGAAAATATTCATCCTCCGACAGGAATCGAACCTGTATCCTATACGGAAGAGTCATCTAGCCTGACGTGCCTTAATCTATTAAGCCACGGAGGATCGTTCGATTATCAAGGTCGATTTTAATGTTTGTCCATTTCATGTGTGACGTCATTTGTTTACATTTGGATACGCTTTGAGCAGATATGAATGTACGTGAGAGATTCATGGAAGATTAAAGTTTAAACGCAGTAAAATCGACTTAGCTAATCGAAGCTAAATCGGTTAAGGCACATCAGGCTGAATGACGGTTCCGTATAGGATACAGGTTCGATTCCTGTCGGAGGACGAATTTTTTCTATGAACATTTCTCGGACTTTCAGGCCGGTAAATGTTATTAATACTGTTTATTATAAAACAGAGCATTTACTTAAATATTTGTATCTATAAAATGAATGTATAAACATAAAATTGTCTTTATATATATATATATATATATATATATATATATATATAAAATGTATAAACATAAAAATATATATATAAAATGTATAAATATATATATATATATATATATATATATATATATGGAGCGGCAAAAGTAAGTATATAGTAAGCATTATACGTTATTATTTCTTATATGTTATTATAGATAATTTTGTATAATCAATACACTATGTTTTGTGCGCACGTTACTATATACAGTGTAACCCGGATATAAGAGAGTTGTCGGGACCGGAGAATAAGTATCTTATATCCGGGTTTCTCTTATATCCGGGTTCGGTCTATTTTGTTTAGGTAAGTATGGCTCTAATTTGGGACCAGAGAAAATCTCTCTTATATCCGGGTTTCTCTTATGTCAGGGTCTCATATATCCGCGTTACACTGTACCTACTTTTGAACGAAATGCTCCTTTCTAAAAACAAGCAACAACTTTCTGGTTTCTGGTCGTCGGATCTGATGAGGTAATTTAATTTATTGATCCTCTTATCCTAAAAAATCACAACGCATTCTTCTTATACACAGTTTTTTTTTTGTTTTTCATTCCGACCTGAAGAAGCCGAACCTAACACACGTCGTCAGCGAAACGCGTCGTTAAAAAATTTTCCACTTTGTCTCATTATCTCCATTTTTGCTTCGGTTTCTACAGGGTGGTTTCGAAAATCTTGTCATATATAATGGACTTTTCTATTTCAACACTCTGTGTGTATGTGGGGCTATTATCAAGGATAGAGTTTCATACGAACGATACCAGAACACCCATCAGTTGAAGCACTTCGTTCGGAAAGCCTTTGCAACAATCAACAAAACTCAGCTTTGTAAAATATCACACAAGACATGACGCCATATTATTTTGTGGCACGAAAATGATGTTTATACAGACGTTCTCGATGTGTAACAGCGTCAATAAAAGTAAATGAACTGAATCCAGTCCATGGGTTTTGTATTACTGTATTACTTGTTCTTCTATTGTTCTTATTACTTTTGATGATAAGGTGTGACAAGACTTTCCGACCACCATTTGGTTTCATTTTTAGCGAATTTCTAGCGGCACCTACCTCTTCCTATCTCATTTCAATGATAATATTTTGATGATTTTAAATTTTTTCTATTTTTATTATATTTGCGGCGTTTTTTTTTTATAGTACAGGTTAGTCCGAAAGTTTTGTCGCCCATATATAAGTTTCTATTTCAGATGTGACACAAAAATGCTGGCGTTCATACAGACGTTCTCGATGTGTGACAGCGTCTATGAAAGTGAATAAATAAACTGGATCCTGTACATATGCTTTTTATAACTATATTACTTCTTCTATTCTTCTCATTACTTTTTGGTAGCGGGTGACAAGACTTTCGGACCACCCGTTACATCCTATTACCATGCATATATATATATATATATATATATATATATATATATATATATATATATATATATATATATGTATATATAATTTGTGCGTGTGTATGATTTGAAATATTAATACATCGTATATTGTTGTACTTCAGTGACGTGTTTCTCAACCGGGGTTTTAAATTCATTATACAAAGAAAAACAAATTGATGTATTTTTGCATTGTGTTTCTTGATTTAACATTGAAAACCAAAAGGAAAAGAAAATGTAAATGAAGGAAAAGAAAGAAGGAAATAAAAAAAGAAAAGAAGAATGAGAGAAAAGAAAAGAGAAAAATCGGAACGAATAAAAATAAGAAATAAATAAAAAGAAAAGAAAAGAGTAAAATGGGTTGAAAGGAAAGAGAAAAAGAAAAAGAAAATGAAAGAAAAAAAGAAAGCAAATGTGATGAAAAAATCGTGAGAATGCGATAGAAGCGAAAGAGAAAGAAAGATGAGATGAAATAGAAAACGAAGAAAAGAAAAAGAAAAGCTAATTAAATAAAATGAAAATAAAATAAAAGAAATATGAAATTAATGTAAGAAGTTGATAGAAGAAGAAGAAGAAGAAGAAGAAGAAGAAGAAGAAGAAGAAGAAGAAGAAGAAGAAGAAGAAGTAAAGGTGAGATATAGATTTAAATTATAGATTAAAGGAAATTATGAAGGAAATAGAAAAGAAAGAAAAGAAACAGAGAGAAAAGAGACCATAAGAAAAATGTTTTTTTTTCTTTTTTATAAAACTCTTACAAAAAAAAAAGCCTAGAATTAAAAAAATAAAAATAAAATAAAACCAACATTCCTGCTGTCCCTGATTCACCTGCGGGTTGCATATCTTTTGGCCGGTCAGCAAAACGCCAACTCGTTTACAAGTTACGCCCCACAAGAAACCTATAATTGAAATCGGATCTGTCAAGCTAATGACCAATGACCTTTTTTCAAACGCCCACTCTCTAGCTAACCCGTGGGGCTATTTTCAAGGGAAGAGAATGGCTATTAAACATTCACTTAATAAGACGTTTGTTCGCGCCTTTCAGCCAATATACCTCTGGTGTGGGTTATGCTTTCTGCACTTTGGCCTGTTTCAAAAATTGAAAGTGTAAAAAAACTGTGTAACTGATTTTGATAAGCTATCAATTATATTTACCCGAGTTTAACCATGAAGACTTTACGGTTTTCCAATTTGAAATTTCTAATGGAACTTAATTCTTCCGTTAATAATTGAATAATCTCATGGCAAGTTCTAAGACAATGAAATATCCGTAGAAATTTCCCTATCTCATCGTTAAATATTTGAGCTTAACAACTTAAATATTTGAGCTTAACAACTTTAATATTTGAGCTTAACAACTTTAATAAAATATTTGAGCTTAACAACTTTAATATTTGAGCATAACAACTTTAATATTTGAGCTTAACAACTTTAATATTTGAGCTTAACAACTTTAATAAAATGTTGAAAATAACAATGAAATAAATTTAAATATGAATACTGGTTGTTATTTTAAGAAGTGGATAGAAATAAGATTTGAAATTGAAAACTTTTTCCATTTCACTGAAACACGTTAAACATTTCTCTCTTCCATTGTTACTTTCATTTTCTCAGTGGAACCAAGTAAGGTCTTTGATGTTTGTTGTCTTTCCACGTAAATTAAAACGCAATAGTCCTTTATTTATGAGATATTTAGCAGAAGACATTAAACACATCTTTCTTTCTTTCACTGAAACCAAGAAGCGTCTTTTTTCTTCTCACTTGATCAAAACGCAATAGTCCATTACTTATGAAGTATTTGCATGAGACATTAATCACTTCTTTCTTCCTTCCTTCCTTCCTTCCTTTCTTTCTTTCTTTCTTTCTTTCTTTCTTTCTTTCTTTCTTTCTTGCTTTCTTTCTTTCTTATATTCTCTCCAAGTATTCTTGCTTTCTTTCTTTCACTGAAACTAAGTATCGTTTCTGATATGTCTTTTGTCTTTCTATGTAATCAAAAAAGAATAGTTCATTATTTATGAGATATGACAGGGCGTAACGGTCGTGCGGATTAACGAAGGGATGGACAAGCACAATTATTATATGGTTCTTCTTTTTAAAACAATAAGCACCTTCAGGGCATCGGCGTTCATGCCTATGCGCAGCTTAGTTTTTCTTTAATAGCCGTAAACAGTGAATCGCCTCGGTTTTTCAAGAAACTCGTAAGAAGCGATTACTTGTTGCTTTCTTCTCTTCAATGCAATCTTCAGGCCATTATCACTGAAGATCGCTACTGAAATGAAACTAACAGTCACCATGTAGCGTATTTTTTTCTATGTTCGCACACACATATATACACATACAATATATTTCAACTTTGCTCAGTTACTCTTTCAAAAATGTCCCTCCATCAAATCATCATAAAATATCCAAATCCTCATTCAAGTTTGAAATTAATGAATAACATTTGTTCTGAGGAGTATAAATAGGAAATCGTATTATAATTTCAATCGATGACGTACGATCTGATACGTAACTCTTGAGTTGGTCACTCAAATAGGTTCATTGGACTTTAATGGAATATATATATATATATATATATATATATATATATATATATATATATATATATATATATATGTAAAGATATATAAGTATAGGATTGGTGTATACGGAATAAATTCCAATAACCAAAAAATACTATTCTTAAAATAGTGCTCAATATAGAGTAGAGCAAATATAATTATTTACTCGGAAATTATAACATAAATATGTTAGAAAATCTCCACAAAAATAGCCATTTTGTTTCAACACTACTGGTGTCTTATCAAGTGAAGGTGTTGAATGTAAAATAAAGGCTTTAAAGGCTATTTTTTAGTGATTTATAACATATTTATGTTATAATTTCCGTATAAATAATTATATATATATATATATATATATATATATATATATATATATATATATATATATATATATATATATATATGTGTGTGTGTGTGTGTGTGTGTGTGTGTGTGTGTATTTAGGCAAAATATTCTCTAGGCCTGTCTGACTGAATAAATTACAGATATTATGTGTGCTAATTTTTAAGCCATACTCACGAATAATCTTCCGTGTATTGATATTAAAGGATGGTTATTTACTTCAATCTGCCTTTTCACACGGTCACGATTAAATTGCCAGGTAATCCGGTGGGTTGGTGGATTATATAATTTAAAATTTGCTGCCTAAATACACAAATTTAAAACTTTTTCTTAAACTTTTTAAAACCTAACGATAATTTTTATTTCTGTAAAAATTACATGTTGTAATATCAAATCTTTATATTCGTCTTGATGAAGTCCACCAGAGGACGAAACGCGTCGGTAAAGAATAGTTTTTCGTTTTCTCTTTATTCATAAAGGCAAAATTTTCTCACATTTATTTTATTGTCTTCTACTCTTACTGTCTCATTTTCCCTGTTTCATTATAATGCTTAGTTTTATATGAGAGTTTTGACGTATTTGTAATTGGTTTAACGTAAATACAAACAAACAGGATACAGAGCATAATAACCGCAAAGAATTTGCAGTATTAATTCAAACAATGGGTATGTTTAACGGAATTAGTACATATAAGATGTGCGACATTAGTGAATACATTTATCACTGGTGCCACAGAAGAAGTTCAAATACGTCAAGTATAGACTGAAACTTTAC
Source organism: Acanthosepion esculentum (assembly GCA_964036315.1). Lineage (NCBI taxonomy): Eukaryota > Metazoa > Mollusca > Cephalopoda > Sepiida > Sepiidae > Acanthosepion > Acanthosepion esculentum. The sequence continues at coordinate 92,884,725 of OZ038507.1, read as the reverse complement.
ACTTTTCTCGCTATCTACAGCAAATATTTGACTTCCTTTCATCCTTTTTGCTATTGTTCTGTAGGAAATTCAGTCGTCCATGTCTTGTTTTTTAATATTAAATATCCGAACGTCTGAATTCTAAACAATAATAAAATAAAAATAAAGAAAATGTGGTCTCATGCCTGTTAAATAAATTGTTTATATTTCAAAACATGTGTACATAAATTCAAAAGAGTCAAAAAGGAATTAAAATAGTTTTTAGTTGAATTAATGTCTTTGTGTAGTTGGTATACAGAAAAGTTGTTGTTTACAAAAGACTTTTACTATTTGGTCAATAGTAAAAAAAAGCCATGGCTGAGAAAAAACTTTTATCGTCAGCGAAGATGTATTGACCTCCTTGCTATTGTTGGAGATTATTTGTCAACGTCATCGACACGTGATCGTCAGCGAAGATTCACTGACTGTCACTACTATTGTTGTTGGAGATAATTCGTTAGTAGTAGCCGACACACGTTTCTTTCAGCATGCTCTGGGTGTGGGGAAGGAAAAAGCTATCTAGCCACGTCTTCTTTTGTCATTGAACGTCTTGGAGAGACAGTCGCATCTCTGCTCTTTAAAAGTCGAAATCTATGGGCTTTAATAAGAATTTTTCCCGAAAGTAGGCTCGAGTAAAATAAAATTTTAATTTTCACTGATTGGTCAAATAATTTGCATGGCGATGATAATTTTTAAACAACAGACGCTTTGATTTAAACGGTGTGTGTTATATTGCGGAATTTTTTTTGTCATGCTTGTAAATATTGTCTGTTATTTGGCAGAAAATAATGTTTGGGCGTATTTTTTTATTTGGTATATATATGTGAATATGTAATTGTGTTGGAAATCGATTGGTTTTCTATTGTTCTCTTTCTTTTCTTTTTTTCTTTCAATGTCTCCTTTATTTTCCGACCTCATGTATTGCAAATACTTAGACGAAGCAATCATGAACAAAGAAAAGAAGATCTGATCGATGTTGATATTCCATTAGACCAGAGAGCTAAACTGAAAGACAGTGAACAGGTGAGAAAATGTGTTCACCTTACCAAAGAAGTGAAAACAATGTGCTACTGTGGTTAATAATTGTAACCATCATCACTAGCGCGCTTATGACGATACTAAATTCTCTTGCGCAGTGTCTGGAAGGAACTAAATTAGCCAAATAAAAGCATTACTAAAAAGCCATACAGAGGATTATGCCAGAATCCTAGGAAGATCTGTTGTCTCTTGATCTGCCGTAATGAAAACCTAAATAATAAATAAATGAAAGAAATCATTTAAACGTTAGCGTAACTAAAATCGGCAAAAGGATATTAAAGGTTTGAGGTATCAGTTTTAGTTAGGTTTGCTATTTAGATTATCTTTATTTTAATGGACGACAATTTATTATTAATCATAACTGACGATGAAGAAGAAATGAAAAAGAAATTTTAACTTCAGTCAAGGCATGAAATATATTTCCGTCCCTCTTGTTTAGATCATCGGCGCTTAAGTCTCTGTGGCAAGAAACTGGTTCTGCTTGACAAAACGTGATATTTTCCGCTGCATTTATTTACATCCGTTTTCTGTATTTATTTCCGTTTTCCCCTCCTTCCACTATTTTTCTTTACTCTTCCTTCTCCCCACCCCATTATTATTATTATTATTATTCTCCTCCTCCTCCTGCTCCTCGTCTTCTTCTTCTTCTTCTTCTTCTTCTTCTTCTTCTTCTTCTTCTTCTTCTTCTTCTTCTTCTTCTCCTCCTCCTCCTCCTCCTCCTCTTCTTCTTCTTCTTCTTCTTCTTCTTCTTCTTCTTCTTCTTCTTCTTCTTCTTCTTCTTCTTCTTCTTCTTTACTTTCTTTTTTTCAGTTAACTTCCATTTCTTCATTTCATACATTTTCTTCCTTTTTTCCTTTTCTTCCTCACTAACGTTTCCCGCTTTCCAATTTGTTTTCTTGAGCGATTGTTTCTCTTAGTAAAGAAATGCGTCTCTACTAAGAATTTTATTACGGCTTGCAGACGACATCAATATGTCGTCTGCAAGCCTTAATTTTCTAAGCTTTTATTGTTTATTAAGGCTTGCAGACGACATCAATATGTCGTCTGCAAGCCTTAATAAACAATAAAAGTTTAGAAAATTTCAAAGGCATTTTTAAGATTTCCCTATCATTTTTCAAAATTTGGCACGTGATCTTCTGCATCATCCTAATAATATAATCATATAAAGAAAATATCGCAATTTTGATAACTATATTTTCTCTGAAAGTGTGTTTATTTGCGTTTGTTTTTCTAAACCCTTCTTATCAATTTTACAATTCCTTATTAATCTACTAGCATAGTACCCATAAAAAATGACGTGATTTGTATAAAACTCAGCACTTCTGGCTAGGACCCGAATATCTATCCGTGTACTTTGCCCAGCATCGAAGTTTCACTCCTTGGCACTCTCCTTAGAAGAAAGTCTCCCCAGCCTTATGTAGCATCTGATCTTTTCTAGTGCTGTATTTCTGTCTTCAGGTATGTCGCGACAAAGCAATATAGGAAGTCTCGTTCCGTGTATTCCAAACCTGCGGTAACACTTTCTTCATTACAACAACGAGGAGAATTCCGACATCAGCGTGACAGTTGTTGCGATGAATGGGCATTTTTTGTTTTCAGTCAATATAAACATACTCTACACGAAACCGACCATGTGTCTCATCTTACTACTGTGGGGTTAGGGAAACAGTGGATTAGAGTGTACTATTTGTATATTTTTTTTAAAAGTGTTACACAATTACTTTAGTTAGAACCTCGATCTCTAAGACGGTAGACATTAATTTAACTTTTTAAAACGTGTACCCACTAAACAAAATTCTTATAAATAGATATATCGATAGATATATAGATAAACAGTGGGCATAGAAATCAAAACTACATAGACATTGTCAGCTACACGCCTTAAGCAATCTTCAGATCATGTGATACACCTCTTAGTGTGGGCGGTACATATATAAGCCGCTGGGGTCTTATGGGAATTGGAGAAAGGGAATTTTTTTTTTTAAATTTTGTTTAGAATTAATATTTTAGATTCTTTATGGGCGTGGCCTTGTGTTTGTTTATTTTATAATTTTTTTCATATTTATATGTATTTTATTATATTTTATCTATTTATTTATTATTTAATTTATTTTTGTATACGTTCTTCAGTTCTAAATTTTGGAATTGGAAATGAAGATTATTAGATTAATGTTATTAGTTGTTTTTTGAGTCATGATGTGGTTGTAAATAGCGTAGTACGAATTTGTTTTCGTGTCCGCATTTATAAAAAAAATAATGGGAGTTTATATCATTCTGGAAAGGTGATTATAGTTCTCCTCTCAGCATATGTTACTTCGTTTTGAGTTGTTGTAAGTTGGTGCTAATTTTCCATGTTATCATTTGTGCGTTTTGTTTTGTGTTTTCGAAGTCCCATATATGTTTTGGGAGTGTCGTGCTATTTGATTATTTTTATTGTTAAATGGTGTTTTGTGTAAATAGCTTCTCTATTTCGAAGCACCTTCTATTATTCGATCTTTTTCTGAGTTTCATTTGGATTTTACAGTAGTTTGTAATATTACGTTAGTGTATAGGCAGTTATCGCTTAGCGGGGTTTTGTACTTTGTTCTGGAATTACAGGTGGGGCTGTGGGTGTTTATAATGTACTGAGGATTTTCCTGATTTATAGTGTACCATCAAAGCAGCTATAGCTAACCTTTAGAGTATTTCTGCTGAATATTCTGTCAAGTCTGATTGATTTTGGGAAGTGTATGTTGATAATTTCGATGAATATTTTACCTAAATCGGTTTTTATATTTTTATTGTACAGATTGTTGAACCATATCATGTTTCTTTTCTTGTACTTTTTGTTATTTATTGATGAGTTCGTCAGAACTGAAAAACATAAATATGGAATATAAAATGATGACTACTTTCGATATTAAATCCTTTTTTAAACTAATATACCAGATGACAAATGTTTATATTTTTTAAAGTACTACCTCTCAAAATAAAAAATAAAAAATAAAAAATCTTTCCTTATCAACAAACAAAGTTATAAAAAGTTGTAAAAATTTGTTAACTTTGTACAAACCAATGTTTTCCTCACATTCAGTAATGATTTACGAACAGAACTTCGGTTTACCGATGTATTTTCCTATTAGCTTTGTTTAACCTGTTTTTTCTTTGAATACTTAGAAACCATTTTTTTTTCAAAATATCTTACACAAAAATATTGACTATTTTAGCGATAGAGATGATACCTTACGCAAGATATCCACATAATACTAAATTACTAGTTTATACCTAAACTAAACAAAATCCAACCTACAATTGAATTCACATATAAAAAAGAAACAATATCTTAACTTACCTTGATATTCAGTTAATTCGTACTGAAACAGGTTTAAAACTGAACGTCATCTGTATGCCTATAAATAAAAACTGGCTCATAAATCTTTATACACATCACACACATCTCGATACAAGGATATAACCTGTAATAATTATAGAATTGTATTTAATAAGCCATAGAATTTGCAGTTCCAAATATCTATCTGATGAAGAATTATAGTTTTAAATTTTTTTTTAATCCTCCATAATCCTAGTTAATCTATCACAATCACGAGTTAAGGGACTCGTGATCATGGTGAGATAACTAGGATAATTGAGGATTTAAAAAATATTTTCAACTATAATTCAGCACATCAGGATCGTAAGTGCATCATCTGTACTGCAGCCGTAGTAGACGTTGGGACAAAATAGCATGACAGAGCCCAACCCTTTCCTATCTTGTCAGAATTCAGATTTTTTTCCTTCTTCTAGGCTGGCTGTCAACCAAGGCTATAGAACCTAGTCTATCCTACTATTTACCCATAACTGGGGGGAAGAGATGGATTCATACCTTTCTCAAGGGTATTAGCGCGTAAGTGAATGTAATGAACTCGACTGGAATTCGAACTCGGATCTCCGATTCCTCAATCCGAGCTGCAAATACAATGCCAAAACAAAAACGGACAAAGATGAACGAATGTATAAATGATAACACAAATAGTATATATTGTTATATTAATTCTTATTACTATAAACCTTATAATTAGTGGGTACACTCTTTGCGTTGCAATCCCAATTTTACGAATTTAAAATAAAAAATAATGTCGGACAAAAAATCTCTTTAAAAATGACTGTCGGTTACGATTACGGGTACCATACGGAAGCTAGCAGATATCGATTCGAAATATAGATTTCCCAACGAGAAAAAGTGCTTCCCTTAAATAGGTAATTCTAACCTCGTCCTGTCAGAGTAGTCTCCGTGGCCGAAGTGGTAGAAGTTCACGTTAGCGAAAAATGTGATTTCCTTGATTGTAAAACACGGTACAGTTCCGATTCTTGCTGGGGGCACGTCTTTTCTTTAATTGGAATTTCCAATGTAGGTCGTTTGTTATTCATTTCACTATTTAAGAACATTTTTAAAAAAAGCAATTGAAACACACGTGTCGTCACTAAAAATAACGCCTTCAGTAATAACAAATAATGTCGAATAAAAATTCCTTTCAAAATGATTTTTTATATTAAATACACATTCTAAAATAATCTCAATATAAAAAATTACCACGAACACTTCAAAAACAGTTAAACATTTAATTGATATAAAACAGAAAGCTAATTTTATATAAGAAGTAGATAGGACGTAACCAATGTGTCCACAAATACATTGACGAAACATCAGAGATTTGAATTATAAACATCACAGAGGGAAATGTTTGGTAAAGTAATACAGGTAAACGTATTTCTCAGCAGCAATTCTTCGTAGAGCGACATTGGATAGAATTGATGACTGGACTCGATTTCGGTTCCTTCATGGAAATATTAAGTAAGTACGACGTAGAAGACAACATTAAGGAGGTGGGATAATATTCTGGGTTAACGATGTGGGCACATATCTGTTATGGTACAACAGTGCATTGATGTACCTCCAAAATCTTTTGATGACCAGAGATTGGCAGCTGATCTCTCCTCTCACCTTGCTCTTACATATCTGTTATGGTACACCGGTGCATAGGTGTACCTCCAAAATCTCTTGATGACCAGAGATTGGCAGCTGATCTCTCCTCTCACCTTGCTCTTACATATCTGTTATGGTACACCGGTGCATAGGTGTACCTCCAAAATCTCTTGATGACCAGAGATAGGCAGCTGATCTCTCCTCTCACCTTGCTCTTACATATCTGTTATGGTACACCGGTGCATAGATGTACCTCCAAAATCTTTTGATGACCAGAGATTGGCAGCTGATCTCTCCTCTCACCTTGCTCTTACATATCTGTTATGGTACACCGGTGCATAGATGTACCTCCAAAATCTCTTGATGACCAGAGATTGGCAGCTGATCTCTCCTCTCACCTTGCTCTTACATATCTGTTATGGTACACCGGTGCATAGATGTACCTCCAAAATCTCTTGATGACCAGAGATAGGCAGCTGATCTCTCCTCTCACCTTGCTCTTACATATCTGTTATGGTACACCGGTGCATAGGTGTACCTCCAAAATCTCTTGATGACCAGAGATAGGCAGCTGATCTCTCCTCTCACCTTGCTCTTACATATCTGTTATGGTACACCGGTGGATAGATGTACCTCCAAAATCTCTTGATGACCAGAGATAGGCAGCTGATCTCTCCTCTCACCTTGCTCTTACATATCTGTTATGGTACACCGGTGCATAGGTGTACCTCCAAAATCTCTTGATGACCAGAGATAGGCAGCTGATCTCTCCTCTCACCTTGCTCTTACATATCTGTTATGGTACAACGGTGCATAGATGTACCTCCAAAATCACTGGATGCCCAGAGATTGGTAGCTGATCTCGCCACTCACCCAGCTCTTACACATCTGTTATCCTACAACGGTGCATAGGTGTACCTCCAAAATCACTGGATGACCAGAGATTGGCAGCTGATCTCTCCTCTCACCTTGCTCTTACATATCTGTTATGGTACAACGGTGCATAGATGTTCCTCCAAAATCTCTTGATGACCAGAGATTGGCAGCTGATCTCTCCTCTCACCTTGCGCTTACATATCTGTTATGGTACACCGGTGCATAGATGTACCTCCAAAATCTCTTGATGACCAGAGATTGGCAGCTGATCTCTCCTCTCACCTTGCTCTTACATATCTGTTATGGTACACCGGTGCATAGGTGTACCTCCAAAATCTCTTGATGACCAGAGATAGGCAGCTGATCTCTCCTCTCACCGAGCTCTTACATATCTGTTATCTTACAACGGTGCATAGATGTACCTCCAAAATCACTGGATGACCAGAGATTGGCAGCTGATCTCGCCACTCAGCCAGCTCTTACACATCTGTTATCCTACAACGGTGCATATGTGTACCTCCAAAATCACTGGATGACCAGAGATTGGCAGCTGATCTCTCCTCTCACCTTGCTCTTACATATCTGTTATGGTACACCGGTGCATAGATGTTCCTCCAAAATCTCTTGATGACCAGAGATTGGCAGCTGATCTCTCCTCTCACCTTGCTCTTACATATCTGTTATGGTACACGGGTGCATAGATGTACCTCCAAAATCTCTTGATGACCAGAGATTGGCAGCTGATCTCTCCTCTCACCTTGCTCTTACATATCTGTTATGGTACACCGGTGCATAGGTGTACCTCCAAAATCTCTTGATGACCAGAGATTGGCAGCTGATCTCTCCTCTCCCCGAGCTCTTACATATCTGTTATGGTACAACGGTGCATAGATGTACCTCCAAAATCTCTTGCTGACCAGAGATTGGCAGCTGATCTCTCCTCTCACCTTGCGCTTACATATCTGTTATGGTACACGGGTGCATAGATGTACCTCCAAAATCTCTTGATGACCAGAGATTGGCAGCTGATCTCTCCTCTCACCTTGCTCTTACATATCTGTTATGGTACACCGGTGCATAGGTGTACCTCCAAAATCTCTTGATGACCAGAGATAGGCAGCTGATCTCTCCTCTCACCGAGCTCTTACATATCTGTTATCCTACAACGGTGCTTAGATGTACCTCCAAAATCACTGGATGACCAGAGATTGGCAGCTGATCTCGCCACTCACCCAGCTCTTACACATCTGTTATCCTACAACGGTGCATATGTGTACCTCCAAAATCACTGGATGACCAGAGATTGGCAGCTGATCTCTCCTCTCACCTTGCTCTTACATATCTGTTATGGTACAACGGTGCATAGATGTTCCTCCAAAATCTCTTGATGACCAGAGATTGACAGCTGATCTCTCCTCTCACCTTGCTCTTACATATCTGTTATGGTACACCGGTGCATAGGTCTACCTCCAAAATCTCTTGATGACCAGAGATTGGCAGCTGATCTCTCCTCTCACCTTGCTCTTACAAATCAGTGGGGGGGAAAAACTGGCTGGTTACATTCAATGACTCGAAAACTAAACTAGTTACATTTCATCAGTGCCGAACGGACCTGAAATACGACCAGTCACAATGAATAGGTGTTCCCTCAGGGAGGCCATGTGCCTTCAGCGACTATTGGACCTTAAATTCAACCCAGACCTCAAGTGGAACTCGTACATACCATTCATCGCTTAAGATGCAGCAAGAATTTGCGGTTCCCTATATACATCCAGTAAGTGCCCAACTCCTGGTGCTATTCTCTACTTTGACAAGATCCAGATCAGTCCGAAAATGGAGTGGCACTGTGCTATCATATTTGGGCAGGAGCTACCCAGTCCTCACATTCCAGTCTCTACAGAATCCAAAAGAATCTCCGAGTCCTTGTGGGTGACAAATTATTATCCACCCTACAACCCATCTCTCTCTTTCACACACACACGCGCGCGCGCACACACACACACACACACACACACACACACACAAACCTCTATATACCCTAACCCTAGGGGTACGATGGATAAATTGTCGTCTAAATTACGTAAAAATGAAAATAACACTGCCATCTCATTTTAACAGATATATTTACCAAAATAACAAAAAATATCTTGAAATACTATAGAGTACATATATTCAATAAAATCACCATTGGCTTTAACCACGCCCTCCAGACGACTTTGAAATCTCCTGATTGGTGAATGCTGCCATAATCCTTGCCTTCAGTTCATCTTTGGTGTTACAAGGAGTTTTGTTGGTCTATCTCAACGGCGCCCCACATATAATAATCAAGGGAGTTGCAGTCTGGGTGTCCAGATTTAAGGAGTGATGTGGTCGCAGAAATTCTCTGACAGCCATCAATGGGTTCTCCTGCTTATATGGCATGGTGCAGAGTTCTGTTGCCAGACATAGAGTCTTCCAGTCGCCACCCTTTTGACCCAGGATAGCACTAGCGCCTCAAGGCGCTTGATGTAGTCCTCCGTGTTGAGTCTGTCATGTGGGAAGATGAATGGAAGCATAATGTCGCCATCAATAGTGATTGCCCCAAACACCTTTGTAATCACCATTAGACTCATCCAACTCTTTCCGAATCTTCTTCACTATCCTCAGATTGACACCTAAACACTCTGAAATGTCCGCATTGGAATTTCTGGTGCGAATGCCAAGCAGTACAGCATGTCGTTTCCATATTTCTGGCAGAGTGAATTGCGTCATAGTGATCTTTTTCTCACAAGCAGTTCCCAGCTGACCTTATTATATTCTGCAGTTGACAAAATCAAAAACAAACAACGCATAAGACCCCCCCATAGAGGAGAACATGGCTAAAGACTGTGTGTACGCTATCCCGTGCAGCTGCGGAAAGAAATATAAATGAAAAACAGGCCGCCCCCTTACGGTGAGGCTTCAAGAACACCAGAAAGCTGTAACACGAGGGGAAGTGGAAACATCAGGCGTGGCTGACCACATATGGAGAGAGAAAGGAGATCACCGCCCTCTGTGGGACCAGGTTGAGATTATAGACAAGGAACACCATTGGAAAATTCGTAAACTTAAGGAATCGGCACATATGCTAGGCCACAAAAATCTCCTGAGCCGACGAAGCATAGAAATGAATACAATATGGGAACCAGTAATAAGGAGTGTCAGAGAAAAGCGATAATAACAACAAAGTTTCAATATGAGCTCTGGTAAAAACATGAATGATAACAGCAAAAAATTGCAATAAAACTGGTAAGAATGGTTGCTGAAGACATTAGGTTTATAATAACCAGAAAGGACACATGGCACAGTGGATAAAGGCGTTGGTTAAATCCAGTGACAGGATCCAAAGAGCGTGAGTTCAATACCCGGTTAAGGCATTGGAGAACTTTCCGAGGGAAATTAACTGATAACTGACATCCATTTAAACATGGCACGTGGAACTAGAACAGTCTACCCCAGTGAGCGAAATAAAGGGTTCAGTTCGACATTCCAACCACCTGAAGAAGGCCGGAGCGTACAACGGCCGAAACGTTGTGATAAACACAGCGACAAAGATGAGGACAATAGTACGAATAATGTAAATAATGTAAACAACGCGCATGCGCGAAATTCAATTTATAAAATGGCGACAATTTACCCATCGCAACTTGTATATACGAGTGGGCGATGAAAATTTCTCTGCCCGTCTCTCTTCGTGAAAATCAATATTTCCGAGACCAAATATGTTTTTGTGAAGCACCCGAGAATTTCATTTTAATTTCTCCACTGGTCAAGTTATTTTGTCGATTATTCTTAAAACGAGTCATTGCTCATCGCTGTCAAATTCATCCCCGACCCCCACTTCCATATCCAACTCTTTAATTTCGTACTGGATTCTAACCGTACAATCATTTTTGGCCACCACCCACACCACTCGATCTGCTCACCCGCCCGAACAAACCGCCTTGTGTTTTGTTAGTGACTGCAACAATTATACATTTAAAACTCATATATCTCTGACAAATGGGGGGCACCCCCTCCATTTATCGCTGTCTTCATTTGCTGTTTTCATTTCCTCCCCTTCTCATATTTGTTTTCTTTCTTCATAGAACTTTTCTTTTTTTCTTTATTTTCTTCCAATCTTATATTTATTTTGCTTTCCATTCATTGATATCTTCTTCTTCTTCTTCTTCTTCTTCTTCTTCTTCTTCTTCTTCTTCTTCTTCTTCTTCTTCTTCTTCTTCTTCTTCTTCTTCTTCTTCTTCTATTACTTTCTTGTATTCCTTCTTTTCCTCTTCTCTTTAGACCTCTCTTTCTCTTGTCTTCCTTTTCTTCCCATCTTTCTTATTTTCTTTACGTTTTACGGTTTTCCTCTTTTGCTTTTTTTTATTTTTCTTTTCATCTTTCTCTTCTTATTTTCCCTTTTCTCTTTCTATCCTTCTTTATTTCTTTCTTTCTTTTTTCTTTTGTTATTATTCCTTTTGTTATTTTTTTCCTTGCTTTATTTTACATTTCTGTTTTTTATTATTTTTCTTTCGTTCTCCAATTTTTTTTTACGTTCTTTCCTGTTTTATTTTCTTTACTTTCTATCTTCCTCGCTGACTTTCATTCTCTCTCCCTCGCTGACTTTCATTCTCTCTCCCTGTTCTCCTGTCACTCTTTAACCTGAAAAGATGTTCTTTCTTATCACAGTCGATTAATTCCGAAGGGGAGGTGCTTGTAGAGACATCGCTCCATTACGAGACTTCATGAATCTAGCCTCCTGTCAAAGGCCGCCCCTTGTAGAGTTCCTTAAACGACGCACAAACGATAACTGGACAAAGGAAGGAGGTGAAAAGGCCGGGAAAATCGGGGGAGGGCGCTCTGCTTCTCATCTTCTACCCTCATGGCCCCCACCCTCCTACTTCCATTACTTCGATGGCATTAGAGAATAAAAAAAGATACGATTCAAGTACATTTTATTCACTAGCATGTAAGTAGAAAATCATGCAGATTCTAATCTATTATATACTAGCAATGATACCCGGTGTTGCGCGGGTCAAATAATTTTATTTTGTTCCATTGCGCTACACAGTCGTTTCTTTGAGAGATGTGCGTATGCCGTGAAATGGTAAAAAGGGAAAATTGTTGTAATTAAAGCAGTTCGATGGGTTTAAACATTTTTATAGTCGTTTACTTCATATATGGCAGCTTAGAACATTATAAAGCAACCATCTCTTTATATATATCTGATTTACCAAACTTTGATCTGAATGTTAATGTGGTTACCACATTCAAAGAAAAATATCTTTATTTGAGCAATTAATCAATATAAATATAATTGTTATTTATAAGATAACAACCCCCCCCCCCAAAAAAAAACTAGTGTTGCGGAGAAGTACTTTTTCGTAGGGTATACATTTGAGAACTTTAAAAAATGAATTCGACACATGCACTGATTCTTTTCATATACATATATATATATATATATATATATATATATATATATATATATATATATATAGTTAAACCTAGAGAGCCTACCCGGATCGTCAGGGAAGGCTGGCTCTCTAGGTTTGCTCTACTTATTGTATTGAGCACTTTATTTAGTTATTTTGCGTACTCGTATCGTTTTTTTTTTCTTTGGGCTTTGGACTTGCATAGTAGACGATTATTTTCGGCTAACGTACATGTTCTTGGTTCTTTTTTTGATACCGTTTTTTTTTCTTTACGTATTGGTTTGATTATTTGCAAATCAAGACACCGAAGGTTTTCCGAACGAGTATAGTTTCTTATATTTATAAGATTACTACTATATATATATATATATATATATATATATATATATATATATATATATATATATATATAAAGAGTCTTGTATCCACGGAAATAGAACATAGATTTAAACAAAAGTTTAAATCTATGTTCTATTTTTTACGTCATTTTCTACCTTCGGATCCTTTCAACCAACATTTTTTCAAGGGTAATCGTTGGCGAAATACAAAACTATTGCGGAACATGTTGATTATTTTATTCCATGAATCATTCATACAAAAAGTAGATTAGTATGAATGATTCATGTAATATAAATTGAACTGCACCACATATTTGATATACATACATACATATATATATACATATATATATATATATATATATATATATATATATATGTGTGTGTGTGTGTGTGTGTGAGATAGATAGATAGATAGATAGATAGATAGATAGATACGGGATATCCGCAGATAGATAGATAGATAGATAATGAAAATACATTTTTTGATCCTTTGTAGACTGCTCGAAATTTTGGTTAGAAAACTTGTTTTTCTTGTGTCAGCGTGGGGAGGGCAACAAAGGAAATTTTAGCGTCTTTTTTTGCGCTGAAAACACATTGATTCGAAAATCTTATAAAAATCAAACACTTTTTGGGATTTTAATGAAACATTCAGAAGTTATTCATAAATGAATTAAATTATTTTAGAAAAATTCTTTTTTTAGAAAACCTTTGTAAAAACATTTTTATGGCTGAATGATTATATTAGTTAAAACCAGAATTTATATCAGCAACTTCTTTTTGCTTTCTTTTTTTCTTTTCGCAAAACAGGACATCCCTGAAAATCTGCTCTGAATCGTAAAATAAAAAGTGGAGTAAAACTTAGACATTAATTAATTAGAAAAGGTTTTAATTGCGTTTATGAATAAAATACATTATGGATATTAATGTGTCAAACAATCCTCGAAGAATAAAGAATTTTTACAGTAATTATTTTCATGTTTTTACTAATCAGAAATGGAAAAACTTACTACGATTCAGTGACTCCTATTATTTTACAAAAGAATTTTGAGTTTATTTTATGAGTGTATAAAAGTGCCGATTTTTATAAATTCCCCATACTATATAAATAGTCATAAATACTAATTTATTGACCGATGAAAATACCTCATACTCCATAATTCGCGCAGCCTCATTAAATGCCCTAGAAAATATAAGTTGTCATAAATACTAATTTATTGACCGATGAAAATCCCCCATAGTCCATAATTCACGCAGCGTCTTTTAAATGCCCTAGAAAATATAAATAGTCATAAATACTAATTTATTGAACGATGAAAATCCCATACCCCATAATTCGCGTAGCATATTTTAAATGCCCTAGAAACTATAAATAGTCATAAATACTAAATTACTGAACGATGAAAATACCTCATACTCCATATTTCGCGCAGCGTCTTTTAAATGCAATAAATAGTCATAAACCAAATAAAAAATCTTATTGCTCTTTCAACATTAGTCAAGATCTAACTACAGCGTAGACGGCAGTGAACTCAACCCAGATCAACTTCAACCACCAGTTAGTTATTCCTTCTACCACTCCTTAAAAGACGTTTCTTACTCGATACTGGGCGACTAGCTCAAAAAAGAACCTTTCTTTTTTTTCTACGACACTGAACTTATTCTATTTTAATTTACTGACTCTTACAGTGAAATTATATATTTGTTTTATTTGCTGTTGCTATATAACACACTGGTTTTCTTTATTTTAAATCATGTTTTCTTTTAAGTCTGTTAATATTTTTTTATATATTAGATTTGTGATTATCTGTCTGTTTTTCCCGCCTCATGCAAATCTATATGGAACTCTGGGCAAATAAATATTAAACTATGCATTCAGAATATTGTAAATACGCTGAATTTCAATATCAGTGTATCTGATGTCGCATCAAAGCAAAATAAAACAACATTTAGTGAAAACACAATGAAAATCAATTTCACGCTCACTACACATGCCTTATATTTGCCGCAGTGTTAGAATATTAGAAATTCCTACAATGTTCGCAATCACCCCGGAACAAAATTTCCCTTGCAATTATTCCATTCTCTCTCTCTCTCTCTCTCTCTCTCTCTCTCTCTCTCTCTTTCTTATATGTTCCTTCATGACGTGGACAATCATGGCTCTCCACAACTTCTTGTTCTTTGTTTCTCTCAGCAACAGTTTCTCCTTTATGAGTCCATTTCATTTTGCAGCATTCATTCGTCCATCTATTTTGCACAAACTTGTCGAATATATTACGTGTTGCTTTCCTCTGCGTTGTTCGCCTTCAATATGCCAGGTGAGTGTTACATTAGCTGGGCATTCTTTTCTTTTTTATTACTTGTCCCGCAACAGTTTCATTTTAATTGTTAGCATCATTTTTTCGTGCTTCTTATTCTACGCCAGCCATTCTCAACCTTTCCTCCATCATTGACCACCTCGGCTTTATGTATTTCTCCATTTACCCCCTACAAAAAATTCATAGCCATCATAAAGCATTGATGTACAATTTCGTTACTAAATGAATGAATGATTTTTTCATTCAAAATACTAAGGGTTTTTTTTAGTCAAAATACTGTGACTAAAAAAAAAACTAAGTGACACTCAAAATACTGATTTCTTATTTAGTACTAAATTTAATTGAATTATTTCAAAAATTATCAGGTACTTCAATTATTTACCCCCGACTATATAATTTTTTACCCCCAAGTGGTAAATTTACCCCTGGTTGAGAACCTCTGTTCTACGCATTCCTTATTCTTCGTTTGGCCCATGGTAAGAAAAAGGAAACTACAATAAAACTACATCGTTCTCTATTTACATTATTCGATCTTTGTCGCCATATTTATTACAACGTTTCGGTCGTTGTACGCTCGGGCCTTCTTCAAGTGGTTGGAATGTCGAACTGAACCCTTTATTACGCTCACTTAAGGACACATGGCACAGTGGATAAAAGCGTTAGTTAGATCCAGTGACAGGACCCAAGGAGTGTGAGTTCAATACCCGGTTAAGGCAGTGGAGAACTTGGAGAGGGGAATTAACAGGAGATAACTGATAACAAAATCCCTTAAACATGGCACGTGGAACTCGAACAGTTTACATCAGTGAGCGAATGAAAGGTTTCAGTTCGACATTCCAACCACCTGAAGAAGGCGGGGGCGTACAACGGCCGAAACGTTGAAATAAATATGGCGACAAAGATGAGGACAATAGTCCGAATAATGTAAATAGTGTACATAATACTTCATCTCAGAAATATAGACAGATACTGAAGGGCCGAAACGTTGTAATAAATATGGCAACAAAAGATGAGGACAATAGTCCGAATAATGTAAATAGTGTACATAATACTTCATCTCAGAAATATAGACAGATACTACATCGTTCTCGCTTCAAGTGTGTTTTTGTTTTTATTTGTAACGAAATTGCTCAGTTTTCACCACCATACAGAAAGATCCGCATCACAGAATCTAGCAGATTTTTCTTTGTATTTCGCTTAACTTCAGTTTCTGAAAAATATCTTTCACTATTCTTATGTCTCTACGGATTCTTGTGTTACATTTTCTGTCGTTTTTTATTGCACTACTCAGATAGTAGAATTTCCAAACCTGCTTGATTTTGACGTTCCCGTTGTGTAACATCTAGTTCTGACCCTTTTGCTCACCACCATGTATCCTATCTTCTTATAGTGCATGATTCGTCTTCTCGCTTTCCTCGGCTTATTTTTGGATACTTTTCCTTTCCTCAACTTAATGTAATTTGCATAGAATCCTTAAGATCTCATCCGTCCATAATGAAATCCTAGTAGGTTCTCTAATTGTCTCAGAATTATCCCAGTGGGCAAAGTTCAATCTAATAGAAAAGCACGTCCTTGTTGCACCTTCTCTCTACTTTGGTGCAGTCGCTTTAGGCGTTGTATATTCGCACATTTGCAGATAATTCATATATCGTTTTCGTTTTATTACTGATTTAAAAAAAACATTTAGGCGACTGTAAATAAAAAGACTGCTGTAATTCAAGCTATAAATTCCAAGACTAGAAATACCTTTCATAAAAGTCCTGGGTATGACGTTAAACTACATCCAGCAGCAAGGTCTCTGATCGGCAGATAGGAGGTTTTGAGGAGCGTCCAACCACCTCGCAATTGCTGTTGTTCCCTGGTCCACCCTGACCTGGGGTGGTAGAACCTGTCAGGGTCTCAGATATGGGAAAATAGGAAATATCCAAACAAAAACAAAACACCGTGAAAGTATAAAAATACATTTTAATAGTAAAAACATCAGCAATACACACACACACACACGCGCGTGCACACACACACACACACACACACACACACGCGCGTGCACACACACACACACACACATATATATATATAAATATATTATATGTTGTTACATATGAACAAATAAGTAATCACTACAAAGATGCATAATTTTTTCTCATCAGGGGTGAAGAAAGATGGTTATAAACGATTTTATTTAAAAATGCTACTTATGGAACTGTTACCTATAACTACAGAATGAACTCTTCCTAACGCTATATATACTACGCCTCTCAAGAGAGAGGGACGAATCGAGTCGAGCCGATAGTAGTTCACTCCAAACCAGACTGACAGTCATACTAACATCTTCCACATCTTGTATTATTATTCCGTGTAATATATCTTCGTTATTTCTACTCTTATGTTCGTGTTGTTCTTCTTTGGTCCTAACCTGGACCATAACAGTGGCGACGAGGATATTGAAGAAACGAATTCTACGCGGAGAACGATTAAAAAAAAAAAAAACTTTTTGCTATCGGTCGTCCATAACAAAGGCGACAGAGGTATTGAGAAAAAAAAAATAAACAAGTTCTAAGCGAAGATAAAAAAAAAGAAAAATTTTTTTGGTACACCAACCTTAACAGTGGTAACGAAGACACGAATTTTACCTGTCAGCCAGAACAGAATCGAATTCTACGCAGGAAAATTTTTTCGTACTAAGGTTCCAGAACAACAGGCGACAAAGACCTGAAGTCTACACTGAGAAAAATGGAAAAATAGTTACACAAAATTACGGTGTAAACATGGAAGACTTTAAGGCAACCATGTTGGAATTAATGAAAATGCAATTCGAGCAGCAACAAAAAAAATGAGGAAAGACAGACTAGGCTCGAAGAAAAACAATTAGAAATTCAACAGTAAAACGAAGAGAAGCAACTCGAACTATAAGAATTACTACTACGGGCAGTAACAAATAAAGGGCAAAATTCTGGAAATGAAGCGACATTCTCGCAAAATGCTATATGGAGCTCTATCAAAGACTTCACTTATGCACCGGACGAAGACAAAACCTTCGCGGCTTACTTCAGAAGATATGAAGATTCATATGAGTTTGATTGTGGGAATTGGTCAGACGCGAAAAAAGTACGTCTAATACTGAGGAAACTAGGGTCAAGCGAATACGCTAAATTCGTAGACTACACCCTACCGAGGAAAACGAATGAGTTGACTTTCAAGGAAGCCGTGAAACTTTTAACGGAATTATTTAGTCCGAACACTTCACTATTCCACAAAAGGTGGAAATGTTTAAATTTAACAAAAAAGGATAGCGAAGACTATATAACATTCGCTTCCGTAGTAAACAAACACTGCAATGACTTTAAGTTATCTGAACTCAGCCCTGACAATTTTAAATGTTTGATATTCGTCCAAGGCCTGGTTTCGACTAAAGATGCGGAGATCAGACGGAGAATTCTGACAAAACTTGAGAGTGAACCAGAATTGACGTTACAAAAATTGGCTGAGGACTGTCAGAGATGTATAAGCGTAAAAAAGGACTCGAAAGATATCGAAGAGTCTGGCGTCGCTCACATACGAAAAGTACAACGACAAACACTTTTTTCTCCCTCCTCAAAAACAAACCAAACAAATGATTTTACTACAAAAAGTCAAATGAAACCTCAGAAGAAACTACCACCCAGTCCATGCTATCGCTGTGGGACTTTGCATTGGTACAAAGATTGTCCATACCGCTCTACAACTTGTCTGTCGTGCAATAAACTTGGGACATACAAGTTCGCACTGTAGAACAAAGAACGAAACAAAAACCGAGTAAGAGTCACTAGAACAGACCAAGCGGACGGGATAAATATACGAAAATACGTATAAGTAGAAATGTTAAACAAAAAAATCAGATTACAATTAGATTCCGAATCGGATTTAACCATTATTAGCTTACAGACGTGGAAGAAATTAAACAAACCGACCATGTTGAGAACAGATCAAATAGCCAGGTTGGTAACAGGAAGAAAAATCAATTTTCAGAGGGAGATTATCACACATGTGACGTTCCACAGGATGACCAAGAAATTAAAGATGTATGTTCTAAAAAATACGGAAAATTATGTGGAACTGACTGGATGCAGAAATTTGACTTCTGGGATTTACCGATTAATACGTTCTGTCAAAAAGTGGAAAGGTTATCGACCGAGGCAGAGAAATTGAAGGAGAAATTAAAGGAGAGTTTCCCCGGCATATTTTCAGCCGGCCTCGGGAGGTGTAAAAAATGGCGGCTAAAATCGAACTAAAAGAAAATGTACAACCCATTTTCAAGAAGAAAAGAAATGTACCATTCGCATCATTAGAAAAAATAGGCGAAAAGTTGGATAGACTTGTGAAAACCGGCATATTGACAAAGGTGGAATATAGTCAATGGGCCGCACCTACGGTTTACGTGAAAAAGAAATCGGGTCAGATACGAGTATGCGCTGATTTCTCGACGGGATTGAATTTAGCGATTAAGGATTATCACTATCCTCTCCCTAGTCCAGAGGAAGTTTTCACAAAGTTGAACGGAGGAAAATTTTTCTCAAAGATAGACTTGAGCGATGCATACCTACAAGTACCAGTAGATGAGGAAAGCTCGAGTTTGTTGTGCATAAACACACATAAATGGTTATAAAAGTTCCAGAGATTACCATTCGGGATCAAGGTCGTGCCGGCGATATTTCAGCAAATAATAGACACTATGCTAGGCGGACTGGATTTCACGATCGCATACCTTGATGGCATCCTGATAAATAGCAAAAATACTGAACAACACTGGAAACACGTTCAAGAGGTTTTCAGGCAGATACAAAACTACGGTTATAAGGTAAAGGAAAATAAATGTGACTTCTTTATGAAGGAGATAAAATATCTGAGCCATATTATTGACGAAGAAGGAAGACCAGACCCAGAAAGAGCCACGGCAATAAAAAAATGCCGGCTCCCAAAAATTTTAGCCGAGTTACAAAGCTTCTTGGGCTTAGTAAATTATTATCAAGAATTTATTCCTAACATGCACAAATTACGCGCACCCCTAATCTAACTGTTGAAGAAGGAAAAAGTTTGGGAATGGTCATATGAATGTCAGAAAACTTTCGACAAAATCATTAAGACTCTAACAGCAGATTTGTTTTTAGCGCATTATGATCCAAAATTGGAAATAATAGTCCGGAGTGAGCGAGTGCCTATGGTGTTAGGGCATGTATACTTCATAAAATGCCGGATAGGACACTAAAACCCATCGCGCATGAGTTAAGAACGTTACTACCAGCCGAACAAAATTACTCGCAAATCGAAAAAGAATGGCTGGGAATTATTTTTGCGGTTACGAGATTCCACAGATATATTTACAGTAGATTTTTCACCTTACAGACGGACCACAAGCCGTTATTGACAATATTTGGATCAAAGAAAAGTTTACCTGTCTACACTGCAAATAGATTGCTAAGATGGGGGACTATTTTATTAAACTATAACTTTAAATTGGAGTATCTTCCATCAAACAAAATCGGGCATGCAGATGGTCTTTCGAGACTAATACCAAAGAAAACGGAGCCATTAGAAGATTCCGTAATTGCAGTTCTACGATATGAGGAAGATATTAGAACATCATTATGTAGTACAATCCGAGGCCTCTCCGTCACATTACAGGAAATAAGAAACGAAGCAGTGAATGACGACTTTATAAAGCAAATGAAAACAAAAATTGCAGGAAAAGATAAGCATATATCAGACAGTTTTTCGTTATGTCATAATGTTTTGCTATATAATGAAAGAGTAGTAACCCCGAAAACGCTACAAAGGCGAATCCTCAAGGATTTTCACATGGGCTACCCAGGAAAGAACAGGATGAAATCCTTAATGCGAAGTTACGTATACTGGCCAAACATGGATCAAGATATTACACATATGGTGGACAAATGCAAGGGCTGTTCCTTAGCAGCCAAGGCACCTCCGATCATCCATAAGCCCTGGCCTAAGACAGATCGACCGTGGTCGAGAATCCATGTAGATTTCGCAGGTCCATTAGATGATTTCTACTACTTGATTGTAGTAGACAGTTACAGCAAATGGCCAGAAGTATTTT
This sequence comes from Acanthosepion esculentum, assembly GCA_964036315.1. Classification (NCBI taxonomy): domain Eukaryota; kingdom Metazoa; phylum Mollusca; class Cephalopoda; order Sepiida; family Sepiidae; genus Acanthosepion; species Acanthosepion esculentum. The sequence goes on along the minus strand of OZ038507.1, from coordinate 92,863,642 downwards.
ATTGTAGAAAACCTACTTCTGAGACTACAATAAATTGCCTTCACGAGCTGTTTGCTCGTTTCGGAATGGTTGATTGTTTAGTCACCGATAATGGGACCCTATTTACATCTGCGGATTTTCAAGAATTTTTTGAAAATTTTCAGGTGAAACACATCAAATCCCCGCCATATCACCCAAGATCAAATGGGCAAGCGGAGAGGTTTGAAGATACATTAAAAAGAGCACTAAGGAAAGCTTATAACGTACCAACAGAAAAGGCTTTACAACAATTCTTGCAAGTGTATAGAATTACACAGAACAGTACTACGCCATCGGCATTATCACCGGCGGAAGTAATGTTCGCCTGAAAAATTAGATCGGTATTCGACAAAACAGACAAAGCAATCACCAACGTCGTTTGTACGAAAAAGAAAATTTAACCCAGGGAAGAAAGTTTTTTAAATGTTCAAAAACAATACATCCTATTGGAAGCCAGGTACAATAGAGAAACGAATCGGGAACGTGATTTACATAATTCAGGGTCCGAAGTTCTCGCATAAAAGGCACTTAAATCAGATCCGAAAGAGGCTGTTAGAGGATTCTAACGGTCTACCTCAGGAAGAGGAGGAAGTAATGGACACAATATTTGACACATTCAATATGCAAAGGCCTCAAGCAATTTCAGAACAGCGGAAATCAAGCAGAAAAAGAAAATTTACATAGCCTTTGATGATTAATCCAAAGAGGAAAAAATATTAAAGACCCCTGCGAGGTAAAAGCTTGGGAGGGGGTGTTATGTTTCCTTACCTATAACTACAGAATGAACTCTTCCTAACACTATGTATACTACGCCTCTCAAGAGAGAGGGACGAATCGAGTCGAGCCGATAGTAGTTCACTCCAAACCAGACTGACAGTCATACTAACACCTTCCACATGTTGTATTATTATTCCGTGTAATATATCTTCGTTATTTCTACTCTTGTGTTCGTGTTGTTCTTCCTTGGTCCTAACCTGGACCATAACAGGAACATATATATATATATATATATATATATATATATATATATATATATATATATATATATATATATATATATATATATATATATATATATATATATACACACACATATTTCCTATGAAACCGACAGCCCGACAACAGCACATGTGATTTGATTATAGTGGCGAAGGTTTCGTGCAGGACCATCCACACTTTTTGAAGGGCCGAATACAAAGTCCTGGTGCTCTACGTGCCACAGGGAAGCACGCTGGAGTAATGGATAGCAGCTCGGATTAAGGAATCGGAGAGCCGAGTTCGAATTCGAATTCCAGTCGAATTCATTACATTCACTTACGTGCTAATACCCTTGGGAAAGTTATTTATCCTCTTCTTCTCGTTCCAGCTATGGATAAATAGCAGGACAGACTGGGTTCTATAGCCTTGGATGGCAACTGGTCTAGAAGAAGGACAACTCTGAATTCAAAACCTGCGGAGGATCGTTTGGTGTATATATATATATATATATATATATATATATATATATATATATATATATAACCATCGAAACATATTTATATTGAAATGACCAATAATACATGTTATCTGTAGTTGAAGGTATACAATTTCGTCCTAAATATATTTAGTTGAAGCACTAAAATTGTCTTCCAAATATTTTGGTTTCGGCGTTAAATATCCCATAGAGATGTTGATATGCCACTAAATAAAATCAACGAAAACCTTCTTACAACTTGAGTGTAGACACTTAAGCCATATAAGATCGACTTTCTAATTTTCTACTTTAGAATCAATCTTAAACTCCTTTTATTAAATAAGCAGTAATGCTGTAAACGTGGCACGTAAACTGAGTATTTTGGTTCCCGGATGGTGCCGGATATCGTGTTGTAGTGACTAAAGAGACGCTTATAGCATTTTTTTCAAAAGTTCTCAGATAAACCAAGACATATCAGATTTTGAGTGATGGATGCTAAATTCATTTGAAACATAGCTTTCCTGATGTCAAAGAGCACACGCTTTAGAAATAGTGAAATCCAAATATTTGGGAAGCTATTTCACTACCACTCCACAATGAAAAAATAAAATACAAGGTCAAGATTCCGAATCCCCATTCCACACTCCTGGGGCACATTTGCTCCTATTCGTAAGTTGGATATGGCCAATATCATTCTGTTAGATTTTGTCGCATATCGAGACGCGTGTTACTGAAACTAAAAACCATACAATTTTGGGGAGAAACTACGTTAGGTTTCGAATATTGTCCTAAACTTGAATAAAACTCCAGTAATATACTTTATACATACTAGTTGAAGTAAAACAATTAAAATTATAACAAATAAAATACTATTAAAAAATAAACAAAAAAAATTCTAAAAATTCCAGATGATATTACAAATACTAATACTGCTAGTGAAAATAAAGCAAGTGATTTTAAGATGAAATAAATTCTAGTAAAAAATGAATAATGGTTGATAATGTTGCATCTGCTAATAAAAATTCAAAATATTATTAGTAACAGACGATAGAATGCGTGACACAGAAATCTGAAGATGCATAAGTTCGAAAAAGTCAAGTTTTACTTTCGGATTATTTCTAGAATTTTTTCTAAATATTTTCGATTCGTACTTGGCCAAATCCTCATGTTCGAAATTCGTGGATACGAAGAGATGCCTATAGTTGACCACATACTCTAAGGATGAAGATCTCCTGTAAAATAGTTCTCTCTCTTTCTCTCTCTCTCTCTCTCTCTCTCTCTCTCTCTCTCTCTCTCTCTCTCTATCTCACTCTCTCGTAATAATTTTTGGCAAGAGTGTTCTTTGCCAAGCTAACCTTGTATAACGACGTCGTTCTGAAAAAGATTTCAAAACAACAGATTATAAAACGTGATTGGGGACAAACTATGGGGGAATTCAGTTACTCGGGATCTATCTATCTATCTATCTATCTATCTATCTATCTATCACATTCTCTTCATATCTATCTATCTATCTATCTCAGCCTATTCATATCTATCTATCTATCTATCTATCTATCTATCTATATATATATCTATTTATCTATCTATCTCAGCCTATTCATATCTATCTATCTATCTATCTATCTATCTATCTATCTCAGCTTATTCATATCTATCTCAGCCTATTCATAGGCCGGTAGCTGGAAACAAATAAAAATACAGTTTGATAAATAAACAGAACATCAACTCAAACATGGAATACTAAAAATAAGGTTTAAGCAATAAAATGAAAAATATGTTGGAATAATAAATGAAAAATCTATTCCTAAACATATATATATATATATATATATATATATATATATATATATATATATATATATATATATATATATATATATATATGTGTGTGTGTGTGTGTGTGTGTGTGTGGTATAAGTTGACAATTGGAAAAAAATCTTGGTTTTTTGCCGGCGTGTTTCGTCTTCCGACATTTCAAGGCAAAAATGAAATCGAAATGTTTTTGTTTTTATATTTATATTAAAAATCCAAATGTAAAAAGACGCTTTTGCGTAAGCCTCTTCCTAGTTAATACAAATTTCCTTTATACTAAGAGTAATTTTTCTTTCCATGTCGACAATATAGTTAAATTTCCAGATCAACTCTGTGTACAAATTTTTTTCCAATTGTCATCTTACACACTTGTTCACAGAAATAAACTAGGAATTTAACTATATATATATATCTTTTCGACTCTCCAGTCGAATTCGACATATGAGGGTCAAGCAGATCAGTTCCTAGAAACTGAGAGCCCGACGCCGACACATGAGATTTGATTATAGTTGTGAAGGACCATCCAAACTTTTTGAAGGGGCGAATATAGAGACCTGGTGCACTATGTGCCACAAGGTCCCCAAACGACCCTGCGCAGGTTTTGAATTCAGAGTTATCCTTCTCCTAGACCAGTTGCCATCCAAGGCTATAGGACCCAGTCTGTCCTGATATTTACCCAAGCTGGAGGGAGAAGAGGTTTTATAACTTTCACGTAAGTAAATGTAATGGATTCGACTGGAATTCGAATTCGGCTTCCAGGATCGACCTCTCCAGTCCGATAACAAGGCTTGGGTCAACACGTGGTATGGTTTTCAGGATCGAGCCATCCAGTCCGATAACAAGGCTTGTGTCAGCCCTGGGTATGGTTTTCAGGATCGACCCCTCCAGTTCGATAACAAGGCTTGGGTCAACATGTGGTATGGTTTTTTTAGGACCGACCCCTCCAGTCCGATAACTAGGCTTGTGTCAACCCTTGGTATAGTTTTCAGGATCGATCCCTCCAGTTCGATAACAAGGCTTGAGTCAACACGTGGTATGGTTTTAAGGATCGACTCCTCCAGTCCGATAACAAGTCTTAGGTCAACACGTGGTAAGGTTTTCTGGATCGACCCATCCAGTCCGATAACAAGGCTTGGGTCAACCCTTGGTAAGGTTTTCAGGATCGACCCCTCCAGTCCGATAACAAGGCTTGGGTCAACCCTTGGTCTTGTTTTCAGGATCGACCCCTCCAGTTCGATAACATGGTTTTTGTCAACACGTGCTATGGTTTTCAGGATCGACCCCTCCAGTCCGATAACAAGGCTTGAGTTTACACGTGGTATGTTTTTCAGGATCGACCTCTCCAGTCCGATAACAAGGCTTGGGTCAACACATGGTATGGTTTTCATGATCGACCCATCCAGTCCGATAACAAGGCTTGGGTCAACACGTCGTATGGTTTTCAGGATCGACCCCTCCAGTCCGATAACAAGGCTTGGGTCAAGCCTTGGTATGGTTTTCAGGATCGATCCCTCCAGTTCGATGACAAGGTTGGGGTCAACCCTTGGTATGGTTTTCAGGAACGACCCCTCCAGTCCGATAACAAGGCTTGGGTCAACCGTTGGTATGGTTTTCAGGATCGATCCCTCCAGTCCGTTAACAAGACTTGGGTCAACCTTTGGTATAATTTTCAGGATCGACCCCGCCAGTCCGATAACAAGGCTTGGGTCAACCCTTGGTATGGTTTTCAGGATCGCCCCCTTCAATCCAATAATATCAGGAAATCTCCTTCCTGACAAATCGATGGTCAGAATGCGAACGTTCTAACCACTCGGCCACGTGCCCATGTTATCTATACTATATATCCTCATAAAATACAATTCTTATTTCATCCTTTTAGGCCCTTACAACAACCTCTACCTTGAGAGTGTCACTTAGGCTTTTTATTGTGTGAACAACAGTATAAAAGGATCGGAATAGACATAGATATGAACTGACTAAAACAGATAGACAGACAGATAGCGAGAGAGAAAGAGATATGGGGGAATAATGTTGGCGATGAGATGTGTAGTTTCAAAGTGTGAGATATAAATAATGAAGGGAATAACTGAAGAGTCAAAGGAGATAAATAAACAAAACAGTTTACGGTCTATTACAGCCCATCAGACCGTTCAAATTTGTTTTTCTTTATATAATTCATTGTTGGTGATATAAACACAATAAATTATCAGTAAATAACTTAAACAGAACAAATATACTGAGGGGAACCAGCCTAGTACTTCAGACGAACACACTCGGCCTGTAAATATTGCCACATACGTCCACAGTCGAACACTTTCTTCCCACCCACTTTCACTCTCAAACAACCATGTGCCTATACACACATACAAACCCTCTATAATACACACAACCTACCCACGTATTTCTTCGCCGAAGCAAGCTATATATACTAAATATTCGAGAGTTGATTGATAAGGACGTTTACCAATGTTGTAAAACAAGTTTCGAAACTGATGGAATAATGACACTGGTATCAAAATGCAGTAAATATATTTCTGTTTGTGCTGGATATTTTTAAAAATAGAAACATCATATGGTCCAAAATACCGTATAATTAAAAAAAAAGAAAGTAAAAACAAATACAGGTAAAATATTTATCTAACTAATCGACAAAATGAGTGCACAAAATATTCAACAGAAACAATCTAAAACTTACCTATAGATATATTGAAAATAAGCTACAAATCATAAAAAAAACAACAGGAAAATAACTTATGCGCCAAAAAATACCAAATTCACCCACCTGTGACTGCCAATTCCTACAAAGTCGGAATGCCCACTAAACGGTTACTGCCTATAAAATAATATGATATAAGAAGCTATAGTAATATCCAAAGGATGATATAGCGATTTTCCAAGCATAGCTTAGATGTGGCACAAGGCCGAAATTATGGGGCACCCAGTGAGGATCGAACTCACTACTCAGTCGTAATTGTTCTAGCGAGACAAGCTTGCTAGTCATTACACCGCCTCGAGGTGCCCTATCCAAAGGATGATATAGAAAGAATAGAAGTTCCTTAGAAAGTTATTCACATAAAAATTATTTAACAACAGGAAATACGCAAATAGGACTATTCTATTAAATCTTATATAGCAACTCAAAAACACAAAAGAATACATATAAGAAATATCATGACAAGATAAAAAGTAGCAGCTTACAAGCACACCTCAAAATGATTTAAACCTTGCTGAGTGAAGCGAATATCCATAGTTACATTTCCAAAAGAAGATAACCTCGTAAGGAAAACATCAAAAAATATTGTGGATACGTTGTCGTGCAACTATTTAGACCAACAGGGGAACGGCACAATTTTCCATAAGTAAGGCATCCGAAATTACGGATTTGAAAATCGATGTGCATTTAAAGACTTTCTTTTTTTGGCCGACAAAAAAGCATTCACAACATATCAACCTAAACGTATCAACATCTCAACCTAAACTATCAGGTCATCCCATAAGTTCTGTCCGAATTTTGAATAAAGAAAACAAGTGACCAAATGTTACATTTAATTACAGATTCAATCAACAATGTATATTCCCTGATTATCTATGACTTCCTTCCATCTATTAACAAGCTTACTAATTCCATTACTGTAAAATTCTTTTGGCTTTGATTCGAAGAACTCACAAATGTCAGTTTTAACCTCTTCCTGTGTTGCAAAAGCTGTTTCTTCCAAATGATTCTGTAAGCTACAAACAAATGGTAGTCTGAAGGAGCAAGGTCGGGAGAATAAGGTGGATGAGGAATTTTCTCCCAACCAAGTTCTTCGATCTTTTGTGACGTGATTCTTGCTGTGTGTGGTCACGCATTGTCCTGATGAAACATCACCCGTTTACGATTCACTAGAGCAGGTCTTTTTTTCCCTCAAAGCTTGGTTCAAACGCTCTAATTGCTGACAGTATATTTGAGCATTAATTGTTGCATTAGGTGGTAAGAATTCAAAGTGGATTATTCAAAGTGGATTATTCCTTGGCAATCCCACCAGATTGAAAGGAGAATATTTTGCTCATGAAGTTCCCTTCTCGGCTGTGGCTGGGGTCCTTCCCCTTTACCAAGCCACTGTCTTTGACGCTTAACATTTCGATAAACGATCCATTTTTCGTCGCCAGTCACAAGTCTATCCAAAAAAGGTGAAACAAGTTGGCGAGAATGGAGAGAAGAGCGGATGTCAACTCGGGATTTGAGGTTGTTTTCAGACAATTCATGAGGCACCCATTTTCCAAGTTTAGGAACTTTTCCAAGTTGTTGAAGATGACGATGAACAGTTGTATGGTTTGAACTGAGAACCACTGCCAATTCCTCAACTGATAAAGCAAGATTTTCTTCAAGGGCTGATTCAAGAAGCTTTTCATCTACTGGACGTCCGGTTTGATCTTCATCTTCAAGGGTAAAATCTCCACCTCTGAATTTTGCAAACCATCTTCTGCAAGTTCTTTCATTCGCACATTCCTCTTCATAAACTGAGTGAATGTTTCTAGCCGCTTCGGCTGCTGAGTTTCCTTTCTTGAACTCATAAAGCATTATGTGCCTCAAATGACTCTTGGGTACTTCCATGTTAGCATGATTTTAATCTAAGAAAATTTAATTTTATTGTTCTCTGAAATAAAATTTGATCAGTTTAAATGCATCTAAACATAAAAATAATGTTCAGCTCCATTAGACATTATAAAATACTCTTTAAATTTCGTTCATTTTAACAAAAAGTTAAAATTCGGACAGAACTTATAGGATGACCTAATATATATATAGCGTATATTTAGGCAGTATGTTTTCATTAAGACATGTCATTAAATAATTTATACAGATGTGGTTCACTTATTTTTAATATCATCCTCTCACATCACGGCTTCTTAGTATCCTTGTTAAAGAAGAAAGGAAGTTATCATATTGATGGATATTCATTTATTTCGAGAACTTTCGACATTAGCAAAATGTCATCTTCAGGGTCTTGTTCTATCTAAGACAAATATGTTTTGTTTATATGAAAATTATTTTTTAATTTGTGAAGTGAATAAAGCTAAACATATGTAATGTACGATTTTTAAATTTTATCATGTAACAGTTAAAATTCGGACAGAACTTATGGGATGACCTAATAAAATCGAACATTTGGAATTGTTTCTCAACTGATATTTTTGCATTTACTCTCAGGATTTCATAACTGCTTTAACTTTCTCCTCTTTTTCAAGTCATGATTGTTTACAAATAATCAACACTCGCATATGTCCCGAATCATTGCTTTTTCTACTTCTTTTTCTTTTACCAGGAATATCATTGAAATCTTGCTGAATATAAGGCTATAAGTGACAGACAAGTTTAACTTAACACTATCTTTTAAAAAATGACCTATATTAAATGGATTTTGGGTTCCAATTACAAAATTTAATCAAAACCATATTTTGCTTAGTTATTTTCGTCTTTGGCCCCGCCAATTCGAATAACAGTCATTTTCTGTTACCAAGACAAAATATTTTCGCCTTTTTAGTAAAAGTTCCCACAAAATAAAACAATTTAACTAAAAAATCAAAATTCAAAATCTAAGAAAATTGTTTTCAGAACGATCATTAAAACATACTTGGCGTTTTTATCCGTTAAATTTGTTCTTTACCCAATTTGGCACCATACGCCGGACACTAAATTAACTAAATGGTTTTTGTGGGATGCTGAGTCTATTTTTGACACTCAAAATCACCCCCAAAGGAAGTCTAAATGGATCAAATGCAAAATTTGAGTTCTCTTCATGAATTTTGTCTAGTCAATGCTGACCAGAATTTCTAGGCAGTAACACCTATATTTGTTTTTTAATTAAAAAAGTGAAAGTTTTGTTTTGATCTTTCTCTTAAGTACAAATCGCATTAATACAATTCTTTAATTGATTTTTAACTGAAAATCATTCAGTGGTCTCACAAAACCACAAATATTCGCTTGGCTATATTTTGCAAACCCATTGTGAACGAAATATACTTCAGTAATAAAAATCATCTATTCTCTGTCTTTGTTTCAGGTTCAAAGTTCATTCTTTACTCAGAAACGTTTGAATTGGGACAAACTGATACGATAATTATTCCTTTTTTACAGTTGTTCACCCTATAAAAGGCTCAAGAGCATCTCAAGGTAGAGAGTTGCTGAATGAGTTGTGTGATATTAATGCAAGAGAAGAAGGTAGGAAGCTAACATTATGAGGAAAAGGAGGATAGATAACGATTGATCGTAGACTTGAAGATGTTATGATTGATGTTTTCAGATAGATATTCATGCCAGAGTCTGTTCCATAAAACAGAAAATCTTTGGAAAAGGTTAAATGGAACTTTCTTATTAAAATTGGAATACAGAGGGAAATGAAGTTAATTAGCGTGGCAACTTTTCGATTCTGAACTGTGGAACAAAAGAATGGAGAGATCTTCTGAACATTTGTTATGGAAATAACGACAGAGTAGCAACTAGAAGTTGACTTTGAAAATGCCTTCTTTCTATATGCCACAGGCAAGTGTGAATATAGAAATATTTATAAAATCGTGTATATCTCGTTTTTCGATGGAATGCTAATTACAAATTTCGAAGATAATTTAATTCCATATGTCTTCAAAATGGATAATCTTTGAATAAGCTTTGATTCTTTTTTTTTTTTAATTAGAAATCACTGGGCACAGATACATACTTTATGTCAGCAGTTTTCCCTCAAATTTGTTCTGGAAATTCATCACATCGTTTCTCGATTTCTGTCAATATGCTTGCAGGTGCGGTGGTGGGTGGGGCAAC
>OZ038507.1:92676057-92851057 GCA_964036315.1 Acanthosepion esculentum | reverse complement strand
TTATTTTTTCATAAAGATGCCGTTGGGAGAGTCTTGCATTATTAGCAGTAATAGTCGCTGTTTACAAATTCGTGCTATTTCCCCACAAAGCTCGACCGAATTGTATATATATATATATATATATATATATATATATATATATATATATATATATATATATATATATATATATAGCTCTTGAATATATATTTCAATTGAGCACTGTTGAGCGATAAGCTAATTTTATAAACAACAGCCACCTGCGCTAACGCAAAGCTCTTCAATAAAATGAATGGAGCACTTTGGCTGATTGGTATTTGTTTACATTTGTAAAAAAAATACGATAGATTTAGCTGTGTAACTCTACCGAGTGAAGATAACTCAGAGGTAGAAGCTCTGACTGACACCAAATCAGTTGGGTTTCGATCCTGGCTTGAGGCATTCTGATGTCTAGTCGCACTGAGGAGCTGTGATACAGCGAAATAGTACCGTCTTCGAATGACATACACACGCACACACACACACACACACATATATATATATGTGTGTGTGTGTGTGTGTGTGTGTGTGTATCAAAAATTGCTTAATTTTTACAAAGAAGTTTTAAATATTCGACAATGTACTTTCATGAAGAATATCTGAAACCATTCAAGACTGTAATACAAATTATCGCCTTCACACAGCCCGTGTTCCAGGAGAGATACAGACCTGAATGGACCATAATTCTGAAAATGAGGCAGCCAAAAGTAATGAACCATTCGAGGAAATGTAAAATTAGCTGCATTTATTGATGGAAGAAAAACAAAAATAAGTTTAGTGACATTAAAAGTAGCAATCATTATTTAGTATGGTTCCCACTGGCACGAATGGCAAACGAACGGGGGATGAAGGAATAGAACTTAAAATTGTTTAATCGAGAATTTTCTGCTATTCCATTTGCGAATAAACCGAAAGTTTCTTTTATTTTCTTAAAACTCTTAGTAGATTTTAGGTTCGATTATGTTAAAGCCTCTACTTTAGCCAGAACAATCTGCAATATTTTCTTCAGTTTTAATCTTCTTTCTTGCATGCGATAAACGGCAAGATAATCCATCATGTTGCAATACTTCATCTGCTATTTTTACTAATAAATGAGGACATTAGCAAAGTAATATATTTTACGCTGTTTAGTGTTCCATTAAATTTTATCATCTTTTTTTTTGTAGCTCTGCTTTAAATGTCTTCAACCGACTTTTATTGTCTTCGTTGTATATTTTGGATTGTTTTTTTTACCGATTTGTCTTCAGACAATTCCTTGCGTTAGAATTCAGTTCTATTTTGCTTTCAACACAATATATAACTTTTGCCATTTTGTTTTCATTATCCTATAGTAGATATTCTTTTCTGTTTTGTTTTTCATATTTGATATTTTAATTGCTAATGACGGCAGCTTTTGCATCCTTTTAGATTACTTTTCAATAATATCCTTTTTATGGTATAAATTGACACTTTAGCATATAACAGCTCAAGTGATGGATGAAAATGGCATTACTAAATGCCATTTTCATCCATCACTTGAGCTGTTATTTTTGGGTTGGATACTAATAATCACATAAGGTTTCTTTAATCTCTTTTGCCTAATTTCAAAGGTCAAGCAGTGTTTTTTTCAAATCTAAAATGGTCCCAATACCATCCTTCTCCTATTGGGTGACTTGAACAACGTGCCTTGTTGTTCCAAGTACCTTAGCTATTTCACGTTGTCTCATTCTTTGGAAGATTTTAATCATTTTCATCCTCTTCTCCAAACTTATTTTTCTATTTTGAAACTTAAATCACCGACACTAAAAAGGACAGGTTACATGCTTCAGATTGTAAGCCATCTTTGATCATTTCACGTGTGTTTGGGGAGCAAAAGTATTCATTCAGAGCAAACACACATAGACATAATTGCAATCCAAGAGAGAAATTAGGAGCTAATCTTAGTGACAGGCCCCGCAGTGGCAGGCCAGCTGCTCCTTTGAGTTTAGATAAAGCCAAAGAGGCTGATGCACTCAGCACTGCTGACAGAAGAATCATTATTATAAAACTCTTTGAAATTCTACAGGTTAGACAGTAGTATTTACAAAAGACAGTAATCTATACAAAGTGATCTTTCAGAATTCTGACAAGCTCTATGTAGGAGCAGAGAATGGTTTCTGTCCAAGAGTTTCTGACGCTATCACTACGTGGCTTATGCTGAAGGCAAAAGGGAGGATAGCACCTCTCCAATAATGATGAGACAAGTATAGATGCCTTCATTCAAAGGTAGAATTCCACTGTTATAAATGTAACCTTCTTGAAGATGGCATTTAGAATCCTGGGATTTCTGCATTTTGTATTCTGTTTGACATTCTTTCCATGCTTCTGTTACTAAATCTCTTGTAATTAAAGACAAACTGGAATTACTTTCCGTTTTTTTTTTCGGACTCCGTAATTGATTCCAGTGATTTTAGGAAGCTGATATAGTTTATTATGGGTTATCAATCTTCTTTTTATAGCAGTGAATTCTGGACAATTTCCTCATAGGTGAGGAGGAAACTGGAGACAACAGAAATGGGGTTCTATCGAAGGATACTGAGAATTCCATGGGCGGAGTGCATACGCAATGAATAAATTTTAAGGAAAACTGTAACAAAAAGAGTACTTATACTCAGTATCCGAAAGCGACAGCTGAAATGTCTTGAACACAACGTGGAAAGTGGTCGTGAAACGTTTAACCCTTACAGAGCATATCGAGGACAAAAGAGATTAGGAGATGGCAGCGGAGTAGGTGGCGGTAATCTTGATAAAAGGAGAAATGAGGCGAAGGACTGAAGAGAAAAGACACAGAAGAAGATGGATTGTTTTTTGACGGTTCACTTAAATGAATTCACAACTTTTTCCCCCGTTTTTTTTTCTTCTAATTTTTTCGCCTTTCTCCTTTCTAAACTCTCATTATGTTGACCTGACACTCGATTGTCCTTGAAACGATCGTTCCACTCAAAAACCTGTGTTTGATCTAAGGAAAGACGACCAGAATTCTGGCGAAGTATTTCGAGAGTGTTGGTAGCATATTTGGTATAGGTGTATTGCTCGAAACTGTCAGCTATCGTAAAGATCACATAACCGTTCCAACATAACGCTAAAAAACTTCACGTAATAACTGAACGTGAATAGACAGTAAGGAACCTTCAAGGTATCAATAAACTTTGAAACTACGTATAGATCGGAACTTTCCAATACCATCTCTCAATTAGATGTACGTATATAATGTGAAGGTGGTGTGATTGGTGGAAATCGGAAAGACGAGTTCGAATTCCAGTCGAGTTCGTTACTTCCCCTTACACACAAATATCCGTTTCTTCTTGCCTAGCTATGGGTTATATAGTAGAACAAGGCTTGTTCTTTCGTCTTGGTCCGCAACCAGCCTAGTAGAAAGACAACTCTGAATTCAAAATCTGTTTTCACAGGGGTAGCAAATTCATCCCGTAAAAATAATTGATACGGGTACTACAGCAGCAAAACCTAATGTTGTTGGGAACTGTGGCTCGATACTCATCAGTGGAACCTACGGTACTTGAGTGTCTATAATGTGTGTGTGTGTGGGGGGCTGCATATGCGTGCGTGTGTTCATGTGCAACAATGTGAGAATTGATATTTTCTCTCTGACTTTCTAGGATGAATAGTTATCATTACTTACATTCGGATTAATATCCCCATCTTTGTTGTTATTATCCGGTCTTTATCAGGTGCTTATCGATACGAGTAAATAAACCCCAGGGAATTTTAAACTGAAGCCTTTATTTAATTTATGTGGCTAGATTGTTCGCATTCCGTTGATTATATCTCGGTAGATCTCATCTTGTTCTTATTTAATATTGTTCGACTATTGCATGCTAGTCATGTTTTCACAAGTCACAATTGAATTCACAATTACGATGTCATCAAATTCACAAACTAACGCTGTCATACACTAGACCAGTGTTTGTCAACCTTTCTTGAACCTTTGAAATAGTTTTAATATCTTAGGGAATCACCGCATATAAAGTGTTATATACCATGATCCAAACTCTGTTGGGCATGGGGCTATGCAACCGCTTTCTATCTCTTTTATATTTTTATTGTAGTTCACGTGGTAAACAAGATATTTTGGGGGATAATTGGCCTAAGGAAAATTTATTAGCAAGGGAAAAAATATATTGCCTGTTTATGAAACGTCACACTAAGGTTTTCATTCACAAAAAATCATTAACGCAAATAAAATAACTACAAATAAATAACCAATAGTTGGTTGGATTTGTTTAGCGGCATATCAACACCTCTATGGGTTATTTAATGCCGGAATCTAAATATTTTGAACACAATTTAAGGCTTCAACTAAATATATTTTGAATGCAATTGTGTGCCTTCAACTGCAGACAAAATGTATTGTTGGTAATTTAGATATAAAAGGTATTTTGGTAATTTTACTATAACTAGGTATTGTTGGTTGGTTGATTTTGTTTCGTAGCATATCAATCTCTATAACTTAATAACGAAATCTAAATATTGTTGGTTGATTTTTGTTTAGCGTCTTATCAACGTCTATAGGTTATTTAATGACGAAATCTACATACTTTTTACACAATTCTGTGTCTTCAACTACATATATTTTAAAAGTGATTGTTTGCCTTCAACTACGGGAAAAATATATTGTTGATCATTTGGCTTTAAATATGTATTGTTGGTAATTTTTCCATAACTAGGTATTGTTAGTTGATTTTGTTTCTTAAAATATCAATCTCTATGACTTAATAACGAAATCTAAATATTTTGAACACAATTTCATGATTTTAACTAAATATATTTTGAATGCAATTCCTTGAACCTCGAGTGAATTCTTGTAGAACCCCAGGGTTCCGGGGAACACTGTTTGCAAAACACTGCACTAGACTATGGTTCCATAGGACAATCCTGAGTATAGAACATAGAGTCTTAAACCTAACCTGATGCTGCATTACATTTTGATAATAACAGCAAAGGTGAGGACAGTAAAAACATCTGAATGTTTAAATGATGACCGATGTTCTTTCCCGGGCGTTCATGCGGAACAAATTTTCCAAGTTACAGAATTTTTCTGAATGCTTGTAAACGGCTGAGTGCATTTTGAGTCATTTTCTTAAATAATCACGTCAGATCGAGACTTGCATATGGATGTCTTGCATGGCGCCAACCTCGTTCAGATACATCTAAACCATCAGCTGTATGCAACTAATTTCTCAGATCAATGAGTGGAAATGTCCTTCAGCAAATGAAGACTGTAGGTCTTAGCGAAGACCATTCTTTTTCGAACCACGTGAACTGGTGCTAGAGAATAACCAACAAAGAACTGTGCCAAATAACAGAAACCACATCACGTGAGGACTTTAGATAGCAGCAATAATAAGAAATGGATAGCATGTAACTCGATGAATGATATAATATAATATATGTATAAATATAATATATAATATATAATATATATAATCATTATGTTGATGTTCCACATTATCTTAAACAAAAGGATAGGAAGGAAATCTTAATCAATATCAGAAAGAGCGATAACAGTCAGTGAACTTGAGAAGTTCACTTTTTCAAAGATAGTTGGAATAAAAAGATTTTATAAATTTTAACCGACACTAAAAGTAACTGATCGGTCAATGACTGTCAAATCTTTCCTTATAAGGAAACAGAAAATATTCCCATTACTCTTAACGTTGCCATTGTTTGTGCAATTTCTTGCGTTTTTTATGTTGAAAGTTCCTTTAAAAATTCCTCCTATTCATCAGCTTTTCAGTTCAGAATCTATCACTGAAGTGTTCCCGTTTTAATTTTAGTAACCCATACCCAAACATACTTGCTCCTACAGCATCATTATCAAAATCTTCAGTGATTCATTGCCTAGCATCAGATGCAGTTGTTTTTTTTCCAGTGAAGAGTAAACCGTGTTAGATGTACATGTCATATTTAGCTGAAAATAAACTAAATAAATTCTATAAACACACTTCAAAGATGTCTCTAACATTATACAAAAGATGGTGCTGCAAACCTTTGCATTACCTATTTTGTACATGTATGTGTTATTTGTGGGGACATATATATATATATATATATATATATATATATATATATACGTGACTGTCTACATAAAAAACACAAAAACAAATAAAATATAGCTGTATGAAAGATGCACTGACAAGCCGAAAGACACGCCTCATGATAGGCAACAGGAGGGAAACAAGCCGACATACTTGCCAAAAAAGACACACATTTATTACAGTAGACGCTAGACGATGACAAGCAACGTGTCAGATACAAAAGATGGAACATGTTGATAAGGTGATAAATATATTTAAGTGGACAGAAATATATCGTCATAAACAGAAGCGCTAGTGCCTCGTTTTGAGTTTCGGTGACTGGAACCTCGTTATAGATCAGAACTGAAAAGCCAAAACCATAAAAAATGAAGGAAATTCTCTTTGCTTTACAGGAATTCTCTGCTTAATTTGAATCTCCTTATAAGGAAGTGTCTCCTTGATCTATTGGGTATCTGTCAGATATTCACACTTGCATTAGGGCCTTTTTTCCTTGCCACATCGTTACATATTTTTTATTTGTTAATTAAACTAAAAAAAAAGTAGTGCATATTTTGTGACAGAATTACATCGTCTTCATCATCATCAGTCCCATGTCCGGGTGTGCACGTAGGGTCTTAGGGTGGCTGAACATCTGAACACATGATCAGCTCTATCCAGTTTTGTTTCCAGCCTATTCCCACAACCATGTCTGCTTTTTCTTTTGCCTAAGGTGATAACCTTGTAGAATGGCAGTAGAAAGATTGTTGGCGTTTATGATGCGGCCACACCATTTAAACCTTCTCTTCTGGATGGTGGAGATGACGTCTTCCAACTGGTTTGTTTCGGAGATGTGACCAAGGATGGTTTTGAAGCATTTCTTATGCTTGGATTCTGTGTCGCATTTTCTGTCGTCTATTAAAAGACTTTCCTAGTAGATAATATCCTGTAGTTGATTTTGACATTTCCAAAACTTATTTTGCATCTTGGACTGTCCCTCTTCTTATAGACTATACATTGTCTTCTTATAGTTATTGGTTAGTACTTTCTTCTCGCCTTCCTTTACGACCTTGTCTAGGAGTATCTAGTTTTCTTTTTCTGTTTGACATCAACACGGTGTCATCTGTTAAGATTGTGTATTTTGTAATAGAGACTTTACATTAAACACTGAAAAGCAGAATGCATATTTTTAACAGCCAACTAAACAAATATCAACACACGAACGCACACACACATATGTTGCGATGAATAAATTGTCGTCTCAATTATGGTAAAAAAAATAACATTGATAACTCACTTTAATAGATATATTTACCAAAATTACACAAAAATATATTGAAATACTAAAGAGTAAATTTATCCGATAAAATCGCCATTGGCTTCAACCACGTCCTCCAGACGACTTCAGAATCTCCTGCAACTCTTCTGGACGGTCTCCTTATTTAAGTTGATGAATGCTGCTATAATCCTTGCCTTCAGTTCACCTTTGGTGTTACAAGGAGTTTTGTTTGTTTCTCGCTCAACTGCCCCCCTACACATAATAATCAAGGGAGTTGAAGTCTGGGGAGTTAGGTAAGAGGTGATATGGTCGGAGAAATTGTCTGACAGCCATGACTTTGTTCTTCTGCATGTGTAGTATGGTGCAGAGTCCTGTTGCCAGACATAGGGTCTTCCAGCCTCCACCCTCTTGACCCAGAATAGTGCTATCTCCTCATGGCACTTGATTTAGTCCTCCGTGTTGAGTATGTAGCCCTCACTAACAAATTAGGGAAAGTTCGTTTCTTATCAGAACGATCAGATTGAGTTTTCCGAGCTGTCGTACCTTCGTAATCACCATTAGAATCATCCAGCTCTTTCCGAATCCTCTGTACTATCCTCAGATTGACACCCAAACACTCAGAAATGTTCGTATTGGAGCTTCCGGCGCGAATGCCAAGCAGTAGAGAATGCCGTTTTCGAATGTCTGGCAGAGTGAATTGCGTCATAGTGCTCTTTTTTATCACAGACCCCCTACTATACACTGAAGTCGATAAAATAAAAACAAACAATGAGCATGCGCGAAATTCTAAATAGAAAATGGCGACATTATCCATCGCACCCTGAATATACATAAGTGACAATATATATATATATATATATATATATATATATATATATATCATTAAAGATGACTGACAAGGTACTGGGATTAAACTTTTTAATTTTTCATTTGTTCAAACAAGTGTTTTCTTTTCTGAACCCAGAATGTGTAGACGTTGTCCAAATGTCCTATAATTCTGGTCGCTTTCGGCTATACTTTTAGCCATTATCAAGGATGATTTTATTTTGAAATGTTAAATTAAAGTGAATTAATGTTTTTATTCATACACTCACACACAGAATATATATATATATATATATATATATATATATATATATATATATATATATATGCTTGTAAGCACTCGGCGCCCATACATATATATATATATATATATATATATATATATATATATATATATATATGTATATAACTTAAATAACCCTTTAAATAATTGATGTCTCACATCTCCTGATCAATAGATGCCAACTGCTATGAGTTCATATTTTATGTTCCGAATAATAATAACTAAAAAATGACATTTTTTTAAATTGATTCTGGCTTGGGGAAGTTTGACGTAAAAAAGGCAGGTGCTTCCTGGTACCGTCTCGACGCTTCATCGATTCTGGGCGTGGACACAGTCATTTTTATGTAATTGCTCTGATCTCAGGCATGTTTATTGCTTTCAGACAAAGAAAATGAATTAGCTACCTAAAGATTCGCTGTTGTACTCTTTCCCTTAAATTTTCTTTCTTTCTTTCTTTCTTTCTTTCTTTCCGTCTTTCTTTCTTTCTTTTCTCATGCGATTAGACACATTTGTATCTACCGGTTTCAACTCAAAAGTCCCGGGACATTCACCCTGAGAAATCTATTTACTCAGATTGCCTTATCTTCGAAGTATATTCTTTGCTTATGTATACAGCAGCACTGTTCAAATTCACCGAACCTTTGCCTAGAAGCATCCACACGCTCAGACACACACACACACACACACACACACACACACACACACACACACACACTGTGTGTGTGTGTGTCTGAGCGTGTCTCTGTCTGTGTGTATTTCTTATTGTTTTAATCGTGTTTGAGAAGACATACCCGAAATTAATCTTCACCGAATGGCCTACCAAAAGGAGAGTTACCCTACGACAGAAGTCGAACTTGCATTCTCTTTTTAATCTATAGAGTGTTGATTCCTATGATCACACTGTCTATAAATATTCTATCTCCAATATTGAACATTCTCCCATTATAAACATAGCAATTTTTAAACCACACACACACACACACACACACACACACACACACACACACACACACACACACGCGCGCGCGCGCGCGCGCGCTCGCACACACACACACACACACACATATACTGGGGTTTGTTTACATTCGTAATAAATGATACACTAGTACAGAATTTCCCTTTCCCTTTTCCTTTGCCGTGCGCTGAGAGCTCAGAGATAGAAACTCCGACTGATGCCAAATCGGTCGTGTTTCGATCCCGGCTTGAAGCAATCGCATGTCTAGCCGCATTGAG
This sequence comes from Acanthosepion esculentum, assembly GCA_964036315.1. Lineage (NCBI taxonomy): Eukaryota > Metazoa > Mollusca > Cephalopoda > Sepiida > Sepiidae > Acanthosepion > Acanthosepion esculentum. Next base: position 92,841,369 of record OZ038507.1, on the reverse strand, counting down.
GAGCTGTGATACAGCGAAACAGGCCTGTATGTGAATGACATTATTATGCTCTCCATAATTTCGGCACTGTTGAGAGAAGGTAATTCTAAACAGCAGCCGTCATTAAAAATGAATCGAGCGTTTGTTTACATTCGTAATAAATAATACGCTAGAATGTCCATTTCCCTCTGCTTTGCACTTATAGCTTTTAGGGGGAGAAGCAATCAGCGAATGTATGTGGATGACATTATATATATATATATATATATATATATATATATATATATATATATATAAACCATATATATATATAAACCATATATATATATATAATGTAATCCAAATACATTATATATATATATATATATATATATATATATATATATATATATATAAAGAGAGTGAGTGAGTGAGAAATTTTGCATAATTTCTTTCCGCACGATCATTTGGGGGAGGGGGCGTGTAAGCCAAGAACACCACAATGAAAACTCCAAATATTTTTCGAAAACTAAATAGCCTTGCTGGAACGCTGTTAGTGGACGACAATATGTAGACAAAAATGACAAGCTGAAGACATCGTAGAAAACAAACAAGTCATATTAAGACATTATCTTTCATTGTAGCGTGTGTCCATTTAAAATGTATTTAAAATCATTTTATAATTCTGTTGGCTCTTAGATTAGTGAGTTATGACATTTCATTACATCAGATAAATAATGAACAATTCTGTTTTGTCTGTGGGAAAAAACGTAAGAAAAATATATAGCAGAGACACTCTCGGTGTTTGTAAAAGAAAGAAAGAAAGAAAGAAAGAAAGAAAGAAAGAAAGAAAGCGAAGATACAGAAAGCGATTTGGTTGGTTGTTTGGGGTTTCATGGCATATCAACCACTATGGATTATTTAATGCCAGATCCAGTATTTACTAAATATATCAAAAACGTATAGCTGGCAACATCATTGTTTCAAAAACGTATAGCTGGCAACATCATTGTTTCAAAAACGTATAGCTGGCAACATCATTGTTTCAAAAACGTATAGCTGGCAACGTCATTGTTTCAAAAATGTATAGCTGACAACATCACTGTTCCAAAAACGTATAGCTGGCAACATAATTGTTTCAAAAACGTACAGCTGGCAACATCATTGTTTCAAAAACGTGTAGCTGGCAACATCATTGTTTCAAAAACGTACAGCTGGCAACATCATTGTTTCAAAAACGTTTAGCTGGCAACATCATTGTTTCAAAAACGTATAGCTGGCAAAATCATTGTTTCAAAAACGTATAGCTGGTAACATCATTGTTTCAAAAATGTATAGCTGGCAACATCATTGTTTCAAAAACGTATAGCTGGCAACATCATTGTTTCAAAAACGTACAGCTGGCAACATCATTGTTTCAAAAACGTACAGCTGGCAACATCATTGTTTCAAAAACGTTTAGCTGGCAACATCATTGTTTCAAAAACGTGTAGCTGGCAACGTCATTGTTTCAAAAACGTATAGCTGGAAACATCATTGTTTCAAAAGCGTATAGCTGGCAACATCATTGTTTCAAAAACGTATAGCTGGCAACATCATTGTTTCAAAAACGTATAGCTGGCAACGTCATCGTTTCAAAAACGTATAGCTGGCAACGTCATTGTTTCAAAAACGTATAGCTGGCAACATCATTGTTTCAAAAACGTATAGCTGGCAACATCATTGTTTCAAAAACGTATAGCTGGCAACATTATTGTTTCAGAATCGTGTAGCTGGCAACATCATTGTTTCAAAAACGTTTAGCTGGCAACATCATTGTTTCAAAAACGTTTAGTGGGCACATCATTGTTTCAATGTGCTGGAAAAAACCTGGAAGTTCACTATTTTCCCATAGCTGGGACCCCAACAGGTGCTACCACCCTGGGTCAGGGTGGTCCTGGGAACACCAGACATAAAGTGATAACGCTATCAGACGCTTAACGTCTGCTTCTGTGAAATGGGATTTAGAAAGAAAAAAGGAAGAAAAAGAAGGAAGAATCAATACAAAAGAAGGGAAATTGTAACGCAAAAATGGATATTATTATTTTCATCTTTTATAACTTTGTCTATCTAATGCGTTTTCCTCTGTATTCCTGATAATTCCTCGTCATTAATGAAATATACTTAAGTGGGCAGTCACGGTACAAAGAGAGAATTGATAACAATATCAAATAATAAAAACAATTGTTTCCCATATTTTGTTAAAGTTGTGAAACTAAAATATTTAACAACAAAATAGTGGGTTTTTCAACGGTATTTGATAGTCGTAGAAATCGCAAAGAAGGTATTCACTCATTAGATCTAGTATTATGATTCATCAGAAAATTAAAAATCTGGAAAACCGTAAAATCTTCATGGGTACAGTTTTCTTTTTATAGTTCCGTCTTCAAGCGCTGACAATTTTCGTGACATGTAACGAATTGAGTTAAAAAGAAAACGCCCTACACATAATGTCTTTTGCACACAATAGACTTACATTTAAACTAGAAATGTGGCGTTCTTAAAACGCTAGAATAAATCTAAACTTTACTTTATGAGACTTTCAGGAACATTCACCTTTCTGACAATGACGAGAGATGACCGAAAGTACTAGAATAAAAACATTCTGAACTTTGGGCACTTTCTCTCTAAATTTGATTGTGCGGCAACTTATACGCAAACTAGAATAGTGTAATAAAAAATTCAACAGAGGTCGATGAAACTTGTTTGAATGAATTCTTACTTCCGATATCATTTAAGTTTTATATACCCATAGATGTATACGCGCGTGGGTGTGGGTCTGTGATGTGCGTGGGTGTGCATGTCTATGTTGGTATTTATTTATGGTTCATTTATCGTTGTCTGACCAATGTAGGGCGGGTTGGGTGGGTGATAAAGCTCACAAAATATATGTCTGATGTAATTGGTGATCACACAAAATTTAATGATTTCTTCTTATCATTATCGTTTTTATTGACGCGTTTAGAGGGAGCCAAGCGTCTACCGATATACTATTACTGAGTCTTATAGGGGAGGCATCTATCTAGTGCGCATGTGCTAAAGCACACGGAAATAGGGTCTAGCACGCATGTGTATTGTCAGCCGCGAACAACATATCCGAATTACAATTTCCTGCATATGTGGTAATTTTATGTTTAAAGAAAGAAAAAAAATAAGGAAACAATTATTTCACTTTTCTGTTCAACGAGTCATTTTTAAATTTATTTTATTATTACATCTATTACTAAAGTTAAAACAACGATGATAGTTTAATGTGAAGTGCCAAAAAATTAGAAAGTTATCTAATAACTAGTTACCGTCAGGGAAAAACGCATTTTAAATAATTAAAATGTCTTCTTTGAACTTAAATTTTGGTTCTATTTGAAAGATAATGGCTTAAAAAGCTAATCCGAATCAAAAGTAAAATACATTTCCGTATATAAATAGACATTTTAGACATTCTTAAAGAATTAGTACATTTTTTCGACGCTCATTGATTCGTCGAATTGTCATTGTTTACGAAAAATGTAAATAACAAATTTAAAATTCTCTTTAGAATCCAGTATTTGTCCTACAGATGTGTTTCGAAGTCTGTTAGTAAATTTAAGAATTCTGAAGATTTTCTTAGTGGCGAAGGAAATAAATTATACAAGAAAAAATAAGTCAAATATCTGTTTTAAAATAATTAAAACCTTAAAAGAACAATTTACGTTTAATTACTGAAGTACGGATTAGTTTTTCTTGTATACAAGAACCTTGAAATAAATGAAGGCACACAAAGACACGGGGGTGGGAGGACATCCGTATCGATGAATTGGAAAACATTACTTTCAAGACACAAAAATTGACTGGACGAGAGATATGAAATTACATTAATATTATAATACTCTTCCTGGAACCAACCATCAACACGATGAAATATAGTGTGTATGAAAGACAATGCAAATGGTCTCCTACAAGGTCTGTAGGATATGCCTGTCAAGGCAGACACCAATTTCACGAGAGGGTCTTTGTAACCCTCAATAGAACACACTGAGCATCACTAAAGAACCACCAACAATTTGTAAATCATCCTGCTCACAGGTTTTATCCATTGTCTATGGTGCTCTCCTTCGCATGTGATCTTCAACGTCTGCTCAAATAAGACGTAATGCCTGTGTTGTCAATAATTGTATCCTTGTTTGTTCGTCAACTACGAAACATCGTGTGTAATGTGTAATTCATTAACTGATTGGTTGATCATCATCAGCTTTGATTTCTGATTGGTTGATCAGCATCAGCTTTGATTTCTGATTGTTTGATCATCATCAGTTTTGATTTCTGATTGGTTGATCATCATCAGCTTTCATTTCTGATTGGTTGATCAACGTCAGCTTTCATTTCTGATTGGTTGATCATGATCAGCTTTGATTTTTGATTGGTTGATCATCATCAGCTTTGATTTCTGATTGGTTGATCAACATCAGTTTTGATTTCTGATTGGTTGATCAACATCAGTTTTGATTTCTGATTGGTTTATCATCATCAGCTTTGATTTTTGATTGGTTGATCATCATCAGTTTTGATTTCTGATTGGTTGATCAACATCAGTTTTGATTTCTGATTGGTTGATCATCATCAGCTTTGATTTCTGATTGGTTGATCAACATCAGTTTTGATTTCTGATTGGTTGATCATCATCAGCTTTGATTTCTGATTGGTTGATCATCATCAGCTTTGAATTAACATTTGATTAGTTGAGTGAGTAGCATCAGCCGGTAGCGGTCCTGTTCTTTCATCAGATATAGGCACCCACTTGTTTTATCAGCTGCTGATGTCTATCCGAAATCTGTATATTATTAGTATACTCTTTCTAATGTTTTAGAAAACGTAGAACAATTACCATCACGGAAAGAGTCTTTCTGACCTTAAGGATTATTTTGCTGTGAATTGGCATTAAATACTGTTTGTGTCACAATCTGTGGTAGATTGGGACACAAACTACACTGCCACAGTTACACTACCTCTTTACCTATTACAACCCATTTCTATAGAGGTGGGGTAGAGTGACGCTATTTAATGTTCTACCGTCTCTACCTTTTCTTCGCAGTTTATTATGGAAACGAATTTTATGATCGAAATTAAATTTTACTACGACGTCAAGTGATAGCCAATTTTAATCAGTTCTTTACGAGAAGACGTTGAAAAACTCTCGATCCAACCGACTTACCAAAATCTGAACAAATTGCCAAACATTAGAATTTGGAGGTTATCTTTTCTGCTCAGTGTTCTTGCCGATTCCAAAAATATTTTTGACGGAATAGTTTCTATTCTTTTTCAAATTCTGTGGCAAGCGATGCAATATTTAAAGACAGAATACTTACCTCCATTTTCTAAAAAAAAAAAAAAAGAAAAAAGAAAAGATTCCGCCCACTCGAAAGATCTAGGCAGTTTCCCATGTTTACTTCTTTTCACTTTCCCGCCATTGCAGCTGATTTCAGTCATACCTGGATGATTCTATTTCTTCCAATTCTTCAACGAGTTTTACTTTAAGACACTTTCAGGTTTTCTTCTAATAAGAGGTACAACTTATTTCGCACGGTTTTTCAGTTCGTTGCTTTTCACGCTTTCTGGTTTTTATCATGTGGTTCGCTAAAAAAACGTAGTCCCTTACTTGACAGATATTCTTTGTTTACGATGATTAGATCAGATCATCTGTCTTCTATTTGGTGATCTGTTTGTTTTTCTATGTCTCGGTAATCATTCTTATAATTTGTTTGTTTTTTTTTCCTTTATGTACAAAGGCAGTTTCTGAATTGTGTTTATACAATGGAATTGTCTGGTCGAATCTTATTCATTTTCATAATTTTCTCCAGTCATGGGGAACAAGTGTACAACCAATGAGGCTTCTTGTCTGGAAGCGTCTATTGGAACTCAGGCTGACTGCAGACTTTAAGTGGAACTCGTATCCATCGCTAAAGACGATGGAAAAATGATCACCTACTTGTATCAACCCAAAAGGTTTCTTGCGCCTCCAGATAAGTTCTATAAGTTTCACGAGCCAGATCAAATAAGTGTTTCTGCTACATCTGAGTAAGAGCTACCCAATCCTCCCTTTCTAGTATTGACAGTGTTTAAAAGCGTTTGCACTGACTTTTAAAAAAAATCATTTCACCCTAAACAACGCACTAAATCTACTAAAACGCAGCGGTTACTGAGTGCGAAGGAATATGAGAAAAAGAAAAACATTATTAAGGAGTGAAAACAGTAAAAAAAAAAAACAGGAATTAAACGACAGGCTATAACGATTGACTTTGCATTTAGCTTTTAAAGATCAAACTTGACTGGAAAGTGTGGCACCGGAAGAGAGTTAAGACAAGTGATAAATACTAGGAAAGAAAGTCTTAGCATAAAATTTACGGTTATATCTAGACAATTCAAGTGTAAAATAATGAGACCTTGCCGCCAATCAAGTACTTCGCTTCAATTTATAAAGACGATGTATCAGAGAGGAAAGCTCCTCAGGACAATTACCATGAGGTGTTGGATTGTTTTCCACCTTACAAACCCTTCCCAACAGACGAAACGTTGCTCGCTTGTCGCTTATTTATCGTTATTTTCATCGGAGATCTTCATGCGAGCGACACTCGTTGGTCCACCAGGACAGATCATTATATCTACGACCTGCCATGTGACGTACATTGAATCAACTCAATTCTCTCCTTATTTTATTGAGGAGGAGGAAAATTTCTACCCAGACATCTTCTTCCACAGAACTGGTATAATGTGGAACAGACTTCAGGGAAGATGTTTCCCCAATCTTAACCTCTTCAAATCGAGATTCATCCGTTATCTATCCTAAATATTCTCATAATATGCACGCCCTGCTTCCTCCCTGTAGGTTCTTACAACAACCTTCAGTTAGTAAACATCTAACATGAATGGTTCTTGGGGCTTGTATTAGGTGTACAATAGTAAAAAAACAAATAACTCATAGTGAACCGTCTTTCCTACACTGTCATATATATTATTGTCTTGCTTCTCAGCGAATTTGTCACCATTATTTATCGAAATTCTCATCCCTCTATCCGTACAGATGATATTCGTTAATTTGTTGTGTTTGGATTGCTTTCGTTTTAAAATATTCCGCTTGAATAAATGATGTCTGGGTGGTTAATATTGAATTGTCCAACAGCATGCATTTGCATTGCTGGCTGTTTTATTGTGTTTTTTTTTTGTTCTGTTTTGCATACAGACTCCCAAGAGGATATTCCCCGACCACTACCATCTGAACTTGTTCAAGTCTAGGGTTAACCGTTATCATCCTCGTATATACCCATAAACTGTGCCTCTTATATTGTAACCTTTTACATTTGTGGCCTCCGAGTCTTGTACAGGTTGAACACCATTGTAAAAAAAAAAAATTTTTTTTAAATTACCTGAAATATTTGCGAAATATATAAATACATACATTCTAATAATGCTCGCTTTACTTTTGGAACGAGGTTCCGGGGGTGACTGAGCGTCTGCCTCTTGTTCACAAGTATTCACCCTCCACCTTTGTCCATGTATTTTTGCCAACGGGGAACAAGAGCCTGAGTGCTACTCTAGTAAACATATCTTGATACATGCTTCCCAGTCGCCACTTCAGAAACTCATCACCATTAGTTTAACTATATTCATATACCTTGTTTGGTTTTTGTAAGCGTCCAGCGATCGTTGATGACGCAATTTCTTGTTAGACGTTATTTTCCCCCATTGTTGCTTCAGGCACGAGTTCCGGAACCGATTAGGATACCTAGAGGCATCACATGGACTATAACCGCAGTAGCACTGATGTTTCTTTCGCCTGACGGAGCTGGTTTGAATTCAGAGTTTTTCCTTCGAGACTAGTCGCCAACAAAGGCTATAGAACACAATCTGTTCTGTTATTTGTCCATAGCTTGAGGGAAAAAGAAATTGATTCATACCCCTACATGCAAGACGCTTGTGGCCCGCTGGCGGTCCGCCGATGCCGACGCAAGCGGTCCGCCGATGCCTACGCAAGCGGTCCGCCGATGCCGACGCAAACAGTCGTCTGGTTGCAGCTACCGATAGGCCTCTAGCGGTCCGCGAGTGGTAACACTGTCAAGACGAACACGCCGTCGTTCCGACAGCGGGCCACCAGCGGTAAACGCTAATGGCATGTCACCTAGTGGCAGATTGGTGGCTTGCGTGTAGTGACCCTCCCGAGTAAGACAATGTAATGAATTTAACTGGAATTTGTACACGGCTCTCCGATTCCTCAATCCGAGCCGCTATCCATTACTAAACAATCCTGATGCAATCACCTTTTCTTTTACCATATTTGACGGTATATAAGTCGCATCGGCGTATAAGACGCAGCCAATTTCAGCAAGGCAAATCAAGAAAAAATTAGTAATTAGTAAAATTAGTAAACCTACATATGGTATATAAGACGCAGGGGAATTTTTTAAGATATTTTTAATAAAAAAAGTGCGCCTTACATTTTATCGACATCGTCCCTCGAAGTTACATTCATGGTTTTATTAGTTATTATTAGTAGCAGTATTGGTATATATTTATTCATCTGGTTGTCAACATTAGATATCTGGTGGTTATCGCTAACAAGTGAGTGAAAGTTGATCATCCCAATTCTCCAGTACCACTTTCAATATCCTCGCTCGCTGACACCAGTAACGATGAGGTCCCTACTATCTCGACCATTTTACGGACTTCCAATCTTGATTCCAATATTTTTGCCGCCGTTTCAAATGCTCATTCTATTATTGGTAAAATTCTAGCTTTTTATCATTATTAGTAAACATGAATAATCGATTATTATTAAATAATTATTTTTATGATTATAAATTAAATATTAATTAAATAATATTCTATCTATCAAGGACACATGGCACAGTGGATAAAGGCGTTAGTTAGAGCAAGTGCCAAGACCAAAAGAGTGTGAGTTCAATACCCGGTTAAGGCAGTGGAGAACACAGAGAGGGGGATTAACAGGAGATAACTGACATCCATTAAACATGGTACGTGGATTTAGAGCAATCTACCCCAGTGAGCGAAATAAAGGGTTCAGTTCGACATTCCAACCACCTGAAGAAGCCCGGAGCGTACAACGGCCGAATCGTTGTAATAAATATGGCGACAAAGATAAGGACAATAGTCCAAACAATGTACATAATATTTATATTTTAGGTTCTTTTCTTTTTTATCGATTATTTTTTTACGGCTTATCAACCTCTTACAGGTTATTTAAAGCCGTGATTTTCACGTGATGATTTCTTTATTTCTATCTACCGCCCTGAATATTCGAGAAATCTTAGAAAAATATGCAGTCTCCGGCAAGATTCGAACTTGCGTTACCCATGGGGAAAATCATCATTCAAAGATGTATATTTCGAGAATCCGGAAAGGTCTGTGTTCAAAGGTATTCGGGCTTTGATTGACCGCGAGATTCTTCGTGGTCAAGCGATCAAAGCACGTCAGATCTAATGATAATAATAAGGTTCGTGTCTTGCCGGGGAGCGCATATTTTCGAATAAGATTTCTCGAATATTCAGTCAGGTAGATGGAAATAAATATATATCCTGTTTAATAAATAAATAAAAACAGAGCATCTACTCAAATATGGGTATCGTTTAAAAATAATGTTTAATCTACATATGTGTGTGTGTATATATATATATATATATATATATATATATATACAGTGTAACCCGGATATAAGAGACCCGGATATAAGAGAAACCCGGATATAAGAGCGATTTTATCTGGTCCCAATTTAGAGCCATACTTACCTAAACAAAAGTGACCAAACCCGGATATAAGAGAAACCGGGATATAGGTTACTTCTTCTCCGGTCCCGACAACTCTCTTATATCCGGGTTACACTGTATATATATATATATGTATATATATATATATGTTAGCGAGTTTCTTTTGGTTTCGACCCCTTCCAAAATATTTTTGGGTAAGGCTTCTTGATCGGGCTGAGAACTTTTCGATAGATCAGATTACTTGTTGCCACTTGATCTTTATATACACCGATGGAGAGGAAAATGAACGAGATAGATTTATCAAGAAGTAATAAATATTCCGTTTGTTTCCCACATAAACGGCGCTAAAATGTCATCTGGTACATTCAATAATTTTCCAGTCATTCTATTTTACGATATATATATATATATATATATATATATATATATATATATATATATATATACAAGTTTGCGTCTGTACGCGTGCGTGCGTGTGTGTGTGTGTATATGTGTAAGTATTTATTAGGGTTTAAATTGCAAGAACAAACACTCCTAAAGGCAAATGTAAGGGAGGGCGAATTTACTCCAAAGAAAACAGTTTGCGAAAGCCAGAGATTACGAATTAAATGGATGTCGAAATAACATTCCTGTTTATATGTAAGTTTTATTTACCTAGAGAGTTTGTATCCAGACCCCACCCACCAAGTCGGGGTTTGTTGGAGGCTATTGCATATCAAATACTACATGTACGAAACGAAGAGATTCAAGTGAAACCAGTTTTATGGATTTAGACGAAAGAAGATCTTTTGAAATGTGAGATGCGCTGGTGTAATTATATTTATTACAGAACATTTTAGTGGAAGTTTTCCTTCCTTCGAAATTCCAGGTCAAATTTGTAAGCATGATATTAATATAAAAGAGATATAACAAGAACTCTCTCTCACGCAAACATCTCTCTCTCTCTCCCCCTATACCAATTTATATATATAAATACCAATATATATATATATACCAATATATATATATATATATATATATATATATATATATATATATATATATATATATATATATATCAGTCTGTTCATATCTATCTATCTATCTATCTATCTATCTATCTATCTATCTATCTATCTATCTATCTCAGTCTGTTCATATCTATCTATCTATCTATCTATCTATCTATCTATCTATCTATCTATCTCAGTCTGTTCATATCTATCTATCTATCTATCTATCTCAGTCTGTCCATATCTATCTATCTATCTATCTATCTATCTCAGTCTGTCCATATCTATCTATCTATCTATCTATCTATCTCAGTCTGTTCATATCTATCTATCTATCTCAGTCTATTCATATCTATCTATCTATCTCAGTCTGTTCATATCTATCTATCTATCTATCTATCTATCTATCTATCTATCTATCGATCTCAGTCTGTTCATATCTATCTATCTATCTCAGTCTGTTCATATCTATCTATCTATCTATCTATCTATCTATCTATATATATATATATATATATATATATATATATATATATATATATATATATATATATATATATATATATCTACCAATTTAAATAAATATAAAACATGAGTGGCTAATTCTGAGACATTTCCACTTCAACCGACCTTTACTCCCATACTTATTTTATGAACACATCTTGAAGATGATCTAAGCTCTAAGCTTCCATTATATAATTAATAGTATTTATTTGGGTGTACAAAAAGAATGTACATTTTTACAGACATTTATTTCAAAGCTTACTTCATGTTCAGATGGAAATACAATCTTTGACTTTACTATATCATTAATATAATTGAAATTTACGCGTTAATGATTTTAAATAACGGAAAAATTTAATTCTCAATACCAAGCAATTTCCGTTTTGCCTCAGATTTCTTTCTTTTTTTTTTTTGTATAACGTTATTATGCTGGGTGTAATTCCGACGATGTTATAGTGTTTCTGTAAATGCCAAGATTGTACCAATTGTCACTGGATCCTCTGAGTAGATTCCAAAGAATTTCCAGAAATAACTTTTATTATTATTATTTAAATATTATCTCATATAAAATCCTAAATTCTAGGAATTTATTAATGGTTAGAGGACCACCATCAGCAGCATTAGTTATCATGCAATTTTCTTCTTTTTTCAATTTTCATTACTTTTCGGATTCTTCTGGCAGTTCTTAAGGGGGCTCTTTTCTGCGACCGTTCCACTCGACAAGCAGCGCCAATTTTCTTTATCCATTTTTATTCTGGCAACGACCGTACCAAGTACACCAATGGCAACTGGTATGATTGTGGCCTTCTTTAACTTCCAAAACCTTGTGAGTTCAAACTTCAATGAATTATAATTGGTTAATTACTTTTTCTTTTGCTCTCTCCTCTTCTTTTCTTTCATTTGCACTCTCCTTTTCTTTTCTTTCTTTTCGTGCTGTTTACATGTCATCGTCAGTGTTTCGGTATTAGGTGACACAAAGCACTGTTCATTTATATGTTTCCGCAGTTTCCGCCGGCTTTTGCATGACACCCTTGCAGTTCAATGCCACAAAACTAGTCTGTTAGACTCCTGTCATTGACCACATTCAACATCCTGATTTCGATGTCTTCACCGTAACGTTAGCAGCAGTGGTTTCTAAGTATTATGACGTCCTTAAAGGTAATCCGGGGTTTTCCTTCTCCTAGACTGATTGCCAACCATGACTAAAGAGCCCAGTCTGCCTAGCTATTTAACCTATATCCGGGGGAGATGAAATGGATTCATACCTTTCCAAAGAACATTTGCGTGTGAGTTAGTGAGACGAACTCGAGTGGAATTTGAACTTGCTCCTCCCATTTCGTCACCGAGATGCTATCCATTTCACCATCCGCACATCCACGTACTGAAATTCACGTCGTTTTGAGGCTTTATTTTAGACTGGGCTTCCAAGTCGTTGATATTTCTCGCAGAATTCACGAAGTGGAACGAAGGGAAATAATATCTGACCATATCCAACATTATCTGGGCGGATCATGGCACCGTTTCTTTCGACCCATTCTTCAGCCCTCTTCATGTGTATACTGCGAGGAAAGGAGAGTTTTGCGTTTGAACAATTTTGGATATATTTTTGGCTTTTTTTTTCTCGATGTTATAGACAGTATTTTTGCCACATCTTGTCCGGTGCTTCTGCTGTGTATCTAGAGATTCTTAACAAAAATACAAAGAAGAATACGCAATGTTATCTATCTTGGCCTGGCGTCTCGGCTTCAATCACTTTTCAACCGTCGTAATGTTGCTTCCCTGCGCATTCTCTAGACATATTTTCAACGTTTCGGCCGGTGTACGCTCCGGCCTTCTTCAGGTGGTTGGAATGTCGAACTGAACCCTTTATTTCGCTCGCCGCGGTAGACTGTTCTAGTTCCACGTGCCATGTTTAATGGATGTCACTTATCAGTTATAGTCCGAATAATGTTTCTCGCCTGTGAAACTATTTTCCATCTTCTCGCTTTTCTATCAGCAAAGATCTCCAAAAGAATTAAATGCGTCCTGGTTACAGCATCCGTATTCTTGGTAAGACGATAAACTACGTCCAACAGCAAGGCCTCTGATCAGGAGGTTTTGAGGAGCGTGGAACCACCTCTTAATTGCTGGTGGTCCCAGGTCCACTCTGACCCGGCATGGTAGCATCTATTAGGGTCCCATCTATGGGCAAATAGTTAACCCCGAAACTGGGGTAAAAACACTACGCAAGTGTAAAAATGGATTTTAATACCAGAAATATTTTTTTTTTAAATTATTATCAGCAATAAATCTTTGAAGAAAAAACTATTACCAGCAATATACATTTTTGGAAAAATATTACCAGCAATACGTTTTTGAAGGAAAAAAGTATTACCAGAAATAGATTTTTGACAAAACAAAATATTACCAGCAATAAAAACTTTATCGGCATTAAATAACCCATTGAGGTTGATATGCCGTGAAACACAACAAAACAAAACTTTTTACGAAAATAAAACCATCCAAGATTGTAAATTTCCTAAAAGAAGTTGGATTGTACTCAAAAATATGAGTGATTAAAAAATGGTTCAAATAAATATGTATACATAGACACCTTTTTTTACCAAACTATCGCTATGAATCTACTTCCAAATTTTGTTGGCATTAAATGACCCACTGAGATTGATATGCCTTAAAACAATACAACCAAACAACCCAAAAAATTAAATCTTTTGTTTCCTTGAATCATATTCTTTTTAGTGTCCTTTCTCTTCAGTGACGTTTTCTCAGCCTCCTTCCCTCTCAGTAACACCTTGCGCCTTTGTTCCTTTATCGCCTTCCTTGGGGCGAAATGATTAAAAAGAACGTGACCGTACTAGTTAGAACTAGTTGTAATGAGATTTGCCCCTTGAAATAAAGATTAAAAAAGACTGGGTAGATATCAGTTATCGATTATGATGATTTAAAACGCAAAATCGAAGAGAATCTGACTAGCATTTAAAATTGTTCAGAAGAATGAAAATCATAGTTATGCAGTGTATTTCAAAAACTTCAAAATATACGGATGATGATCTCGATAAGAAAAACTGATTGCTTGAATGAACGATTGTCATTTTGTGGCAGACAGCGCAATGGTCAGCCTTGAAATATTAATAATTATAGTAATATAGAATTTTGTTTATAGATGAGAAAAATAATTTGTGGTGAAGTTTGTGCCCAGAGAATCTGTGCTTCGTCAGAATTATTAATAATTTTATATTAATCATTCTGACGAAGCACAGATTCTCTGGGCGCAAACTTCACCACAAATTATTTTTCTCATCTATAAACAAGATTCTATATTACTATAATTATATGATAATAGTGTTTCTATGAACTATGGAATACCAATTGAGAAAAAGAGACTGTTCATTTAATCATGAAGGGGGAGAGGTCAGTAATCAGGTTGTATACTAAGTTTACCAACACCCCTAGTTTTTGTTGCTACAGCCGGGTTTATTTAAGCGCGTGTTTGTGCGAAAACAAGCAGTTGAAGTTGGAAGTGGAGCTGGGTGAAGTGAGTTGATAAGCAGTCGGACAGAGAGAGAGAGAGAGAGAGACAGAGAGACAGAGAGAGAGACAGAGAGACAGGGATAGGCAGTGAGAGTGAAAGCGTCCGCTTGCTGCTGCAATAAGGAAGGAAGTGAACTCAAGTTATCTGCAATAATGGCGCAATACTGCCTGTGAACCCTCCACCTTAAATCCTGATAGTGAATTAATTACGGCAACTACTAAGAACAAAAATGGTGAACCTGAAAACAACTTCTCTCCTTTCAGAATTATTTGCAATATTTGTTTTTGTTTTTTTCCTGAAATTTATTTCGTGTACACTACTTTCTTGTAAAAGAAGCATTATTCTTTTTGTACCAATTTCGCCATATTTATTACAACGTTTCGGCCTTTCAGTATCTGTCTATATTTCTGAGATAAGGTATTATGTACACTATTTACATTATTCAGACTATTGTCCTCATCTTTGTCGCCATATTTATCTCAAAGTTTCGGCCTTTCAGTATCTGTCTATATTTCTGACATAAGGTATTATGTATACTATTTACATTATTCGGACTATTGTCCTCATCTTTGTTGCCATGTTTATTACAACGTTTCGGCCGTTGTACGCTCCGGCCTTCTTCAAGTGGTTGGAATGTTGAACTGAACCCTTTATTTCGCTTGCTGGGGTAGACTGTTCTAGTTCCACGTGCCTTGTTTAATGGATGTCAGGTATCAGTTATCTCCTGTTAATTCCCCTCTCCAAGTTCTCCACTGCCTTAACCAGGTATTGAACTCACACTTTATGGGTCTTGTCACTGGATCTTACTAACACCTTTATCCACCTCAAGGACACATGGCACATGGTCCATTAAACATGGCCCGTGGAACTAGAACAGTTTACCCCAGTGAGCGAAGTAAAGAGTTCGGTTCGACATTCCAACCACCTGAATGAGGCAACGTACAACGGCCGAAAAGTCGTAATAAATATGGCGACAAAGATGAGGACAATAGTCCGAATAATGTAGTGTGTATTTTTGCTTACTGTACTCAGGTTCATAGATACTGCCTTCGAAAGACCTGATACTGTTCAATATAATCGTAAAAGGCAACAGTATTTTATTCAACTTTAACTGTTCAATCTAGCTAATAGATAATCTAATCCAATAGAAAATTCTCAACTATTTAATTCTCCAAGCAGTCCACAGAGGTATTTCCCAAATTTCAATTAGTCTCGTACATGTCTCTATTATTGAGCACATAGTGAGTATTAAATTCTCTGCTGTCGGATTAGTTTGTTAACAAGAGCTCCTAGGCGACGTAATCACAAGAACTGTGCACTGGTAGTCCACGAATTACGATATCGCCCCCCTTCGACAACCTATGATAAGTTGGTTCTGACATGAGACGTAGTGATCGTATCATTTCAGATCGGTGTCTTAAAAATATTTCGTTTTTATGGTAAAAAAAATAAACTACAATGAAAAGATTTTTTTTTATATCGACACATGTCACTTGATTTGATATTGCCCGGACAATTAAACTTTTTTCCATTGTGTCAGCAACAGCGAATCAATGAAAGAGATGGGTAATTGTTCAAACAAGAGTGAATAGCATACTGACTCATGGTGCGATAGAAAGTAAAAACGAAAGATTTATGATAATTTTACAGACTCATCACAGAATTGTAGACAATATATTTTGCCTTGTCAAAAGTTCGCAGAGTTACCTACTGATGATCTTTATGTTATAAAATATCTGAAATCTATAAGATATAAAAACTGGCGACAGGCTTATTTAGAAGATATCGCCATTAAAAGAAATAATCCTAGATAAGAATGTGAATCCACGGTGATCTTATGGACATCCGTTATCGTGTCGTCCCTGCACTAATATAACACCCAAAGTATTTATATAGTTTGTTATTGCATGACATTTGTAAATGCGAATCGTTGTAACTGGTGTACATCGTAACTAGGAGACAACCTATATTCAGTATTTAAGAGAATTACTTTTATATTTGTGGTGATTTGTTCAAAATGTCCTTCTGGGCTGTTTGGATTATTGATTTAATTCATTTAGCAATATTTCGACCAATTCATTCTACGGCTTTCTCGGGGAGTAGAATTCGTATGTAACAAAACATTTAGTCTCCCTTTTCTCTCGCTGCCTTTTTCCTCTCTCTCTTTTTCTCTCTTTCTTCTCATTCTCTTTTCCTCTTTCTTTTAGCTCTACTTTTCTCTTTCTTCTCGCTATCTTTTTCTCTCTTACTTCTCACTCTCTTCTTCTCCCTGTCGTTCTCTTTTTAGCTCTTCTCGCTATCTATTTCTTCTCGCTCTCTCTTTCTCTCTTTCTTCTCGCTCTCTCTTTCTCTCTTTCTTCTCGCTCCTTTTTTTCTTTTTCTCCCTTCATTCTCACTCTCGTCTTCTCTCTTTCTTCTCACTCTCGTCTTCTCTCTTTCTTCTCACTCTCGTCTTCTCTCTATGTTTAGCTAATAATATCTTCCAATACTGAATAGGTAAGTAATCCTAACAACATTTGGAAGAAATATAATTCGTGACAATTGTTAAGTCGATTCATCTTCTATTCTTATGGTTATATTTAATAAAAGGCTCAGGAAGTTTTGTCATGAAAATAAAACCGTACTAAACTAGTTTTTACCGTCTTCTTCCTCAAAGTTTTCACACACAGACACGCACATTTAGGATGCCATTATTAGATAGATGTACACACACACACACACATATATATATATATATATATATATATATATATATACCCGACTCTCCCGTCGAATTCGACGTATGAGGGTCAAGCAGACCAGTTCCTAGGAAACTGACAGTCCGACATCAGCACATGAGATTTGATTATAGTGTGGAAAGTCTTGTGCAGAACCATCCACACTTTTTAAAGGGCCGAATACAGAGACTTAGTGCACTACGTGCCATAGGGTCCCCAAACGGCCCTCCACTGGTTTTGAATTCAGAGTTGTCCTTCTCCTAGATTAGTTGCCAACCAAGGCTATAGAACCCAGTCTGTCCTGATATTTACCCATAGCTCGAGGTAGAAGAATAGGATTCACATCTTTCCCAAGGGTATTAACACGTAAGTGAATGTAACGGGTTCGACTGGAATTCGAACTCGGCTTTCCGATTCCTCAATCCAAGCCGCTATCCTTTACTCTACTGTGCATCTATATATATGAATAATGGACGTTACAGGTATAGAGGTATTATAGCCATATGAGTAATTAGATACTTAACACAATTTCGTATTGCTGGTGACAGAAAAGTGAGGCACTCTATCATTGAGATGGTAGCAGCTTTAGATTTTTATTTTTTTGCATATATTTGGTAATTTCACAAAGAGCATTGATCAAAAGGTTTATGTTTCAATAAAAACCTTTTATGGAAAGCATTTTATTGTAAAATATTTCGATGATTTTAGATAGATGTAAAGAACGCAGTCTCTTCCGCAAAAGTGTTTAGCGAATAAAATATGCAGTTAATAACAAACCCGAAAGAAAGAAATAATAATGGAAGGTGAATGGAAAATGCTATGAACAACAGTTATCGTTGTATAACCCCCCCCCCCCACACACACACACATACACACACATTTTTAATGCTGTCTCCGTCTAGGACGAACATAATTATACCCAGTTATCGTTCGATATCTAAATAATTCGATTATTAATGTTAACTAATTTGGTCGACCTACCAAAACTCGAAAGCTTAGCCTATAGTGGGTTATCAGTTATAGTGAAGTGTATGAGTGTGGAAACAGATTAGTTTGATTTGGCCTTGTTAGTTAGATAGATTACCATAAGATGGGTATAAAACAAGAAAATCAAATTGTAAAGTGAAACAACAAATTTATATACATATAAATCAATTAAGGTCTTTACAAATAAAATTAATGTATTTTGGTTGATACAAGGTCGTCAAAATGTTCGTAGTAGTCCATGCAAGAATGAGCTTATGTTTACGTAGGCAGGAACGTACGTGTTGATGTATGGTATGAGCGTCATCGAAGGGCAGGAATGTCTTTGAAGTAATCCCTCAGTCTTAAAATGTTCCGTTCGTTTATCAAGTATAAAAGAAGTGAGAGAGAAAGGGAGAGATAATAATAACGATCGTTTGACGTTTGTCAAGGGACTTGTTAATACGCTCGTCTCCTTCTCTCTGGTGACAGGCGAACTTGCCCGTCTTTTACTTTGTTTGTGGAGATTGAAAATGGTCATTTGGGAATTCACTCCCGGATATGATTCGGGCCTTTCCATTGGACGGCGAACAAACTTCGCGTCGGCTCGCGAAAAGGTTCGTAAAAGAATTTGTTTCTGATAATTGAAGATTATTTGAATTTTGTTTTTAAATGTTTCCTAGTTTACTATTGGCCGAAAAACATTTCGCACCAAGGTCTGAAATTTCACGAGATTTGTTTGGGATTCACTTTTGCGCTTGTGTTAAGCAAAGTTTGTAAATTCGAGTCTTTTTCCTTTCTAACAAAATCATTGAGTCAGTGCTTAGCATTTGAATTTTAAATCTAGATCTTGTTTTGTTCACTACAAGCTTTCCCTACTATATAATCCATAGTTCTGGGGAGAAAAGATATGGACACAATAGTCTCGTTCCGAATTTGAACTCAGCCTGCCGATTCCGTTCTTCTCGTCGATAACTGTTACTTCACACGCACACCCTGCAAGAATGAACGGCTGTAAAATTATCGTAAATCTTTCATTTCGTTTTTTTTTTCTATCGCATCCGAGAACCCGTTATTTTAAAATATCAATCCAGCTGGATCTCTTATCCACGGTATCGTTTTCAAAATAAGTTCAGTTGGGTGTTGCTGGTTTCTTTTCGTATAAATATCCAGTCAGTGAACGGAAGCGAACGAAACGACCTGAAGAAGATTTGTACAATAAATGACTTCACCAACTAACACGCTTAATTTTGGCGCCAACAAAAGAATACCCGGATGAAAGACATCCACTTGTAAGGTCATTCAATCAAATGAAAGAGTTCTTTGAAATCTTTTCTCAAAATGACCCAGAACTCGTAGAAATTCAATTCATAAAAACAGATTCTCTTAACACTTCAAAACATAGGCGATCATAGCTCTTCACTATATCCTATATTTTAGAGCTCAGAGAAGATTTTGCCCCCTCCTAGTCTCCGTGCTGCCATATATTTAGCACGCTCAATAAGTCGGCAGTTTTCCTTTGATTTCTGTATGTTTTATTTTTCGAGCCTTCTTTCCTCATGATGTGTCCTAGAGAATTCAACTGTCATTTTTTTATACTTACTCACACGTCCAGTCCATATTATTCTCAACATCCTTCTGTAGAACCACATTTCTGTAGTCTCAAGCCTTAACTTTATCTGTGAGGAGATTGCTCATTATTCTCTGACATATAGGGGGGTAGATATTACGTTGCACATTTTTCTTTGTTTTCAATAAAATTTTCTTGATTCTTAATAATTTGTGAGCCTTTAAAATTCTTACAATTGTTTTATCCATATTATAAGTTTTGTTGTTAATCATTTGGGCCAAATTTCTCCAAGAAACCTTAGCATAGCCATCGATGCAGAAAAGAAAAACATAGTATATAGGTTCTGGTACTATCCAAGATTAATTCATTTGCATAGATTCTCGGAAAGTTTGGCCCACCCATAAAGGAAAGTCGCTTTATTTACTGGACCGCAAAAGTTTTTTTTTTCTCCTTTCTGATCTCTGGCATCCGAATATATATCGTCTTTTCTGTCTTACGTCATTCAGTTTTAATTAGACGCTCGTGCGATGACGTATTTCGCCAGTCACACACATGAACTGACACTCGGAAAAGGTATTTTCACGCTTTATCTTGTGAGGATCTTAACAGTTGAGACATTAGAGTGTAGTCCGTTCGAAGGGTTGGGATGTAAAAAAAAACAGATGAAAGTGAACATCTGAAAGAATCTTAGAATTGACATTTATCTAAATATGTAACAGACTAGTCAGGTTCGAAATTGTATTTATTTAAAGAAAAGAACGACTAATATGCACTAAGTTAATGGAATAAACCATCTTTGAAAATCTACATTCGTAAACTATTTAAGAGAAAGAGACGGTTATATATATATATATATATATATATATATATATATATATATATATATATATATATATATATATCAATTAGTATATATATATATATATATATATATATATCAAATGTAGTGCGTGTTCAATTTATATAACGTAAATCATTCATACGAAAAACAAATAATGAAGCTAATTATATGGCAAGAATCACTCTCGCAAACAATATTTAATAATAAAATACAATCAACTTCGAATCCGTTAATGAATGGTATGATCCTTGTTTATAAATTCCGGTTTAATCAGGTCTTATTTTTTCTACTAGCCCGGCTTTCAATCGTTTCAAACGACCATCATCAGGTAGACATTTAAGTAAGTTTTTTAAATCCAGGTAATAATGAGACATCGAAAGATAGTGCAGACCAAAAGAAGCACTTCTTTCGGTCTGCACTATCAAAATAAAATAACTGATCCTAAGTGCGAATTCCTGATAATAACTGTGACATTACTCTAAATATTGAACAATTTAGTTCATGCCACCTTTACTATAAAAAAGCCTACTTCTACAATACAAGAACGCACAATTTTCAAATTTAAAAAAAAAAAAAATTTCAACCTCAGCGTCGTGACTGCACGCTCCAAAATTATTCTTACATTTAACAATATCACATTGCTATAAAACACTTCTTTCGGTCTGCACTATCTTTCGATGTCTCATTATTACCTGGATTTAAAAAACTTACTTAAATGTCTACCTGATGATGGTCGTTTGAAACGATTGAAAGCCGGGCTAGTAGCAAAAATAAGATCTGATAAAACCGGAATTTATAAACAAGGATCATACCATTCATTAACGGATTCGAAGTTGATTGTATTTTATTATTAAATATTGTTTGCGAGAGTGATTCTTGCCATATAATTAGCTTCATTATTTGTTTTGCGTATGAATGATTTACGTTATATATATATATATATATATATATATATATATATATATATATATATATATATATATATATATAGTCAAACCTAATGAGCCAGACAAACCTACCAAGGTTTCATCTAGGCAGATCGTCAGGCCAGCTGACCCTGACGATCTGCCTAAGCCCTTGGTAGATTTGTCTGGCTCATTAGGTTTGACTAGGTTTGCTCTACGTTTGTATCGAGCACTTTAGTTAGTTGTTTACTCGTATCGGGTTTTTTTCTTTGGAACTTGAACCTGTATCTGCGCGATTATTTTCGACAGACTTTCATGCTCCTGACTCTATCTTTTTTAAATCCCTTTTTTTCCCTTCGAAATTGATTTGGTTATTGTTAAATCAAGAATTCGAAGGTTTTTCGACACGAGTATAGTTACCTCTCTCTCTCTCTCTCTCTCTCTCTCTCTCTCTCTCTATATATATATATATATATATATATATATATATATATATATGTGTGTGTGTGTGTGTGTGTGTGTGTGTGTGTATTTAGGTAGCAATCATTCTTTCATGCACATCTCATTGAAAACGACAGACAAGGTGCTTTTATTTAGTTTTTTTTAATACAATTTCTCGTGCGATCTAATAATTTTTTTCTTTTCGGATGATAAATTATATAAAAACTGTCCGAATGTTCTTTTTTATCCGAACGCTCTCGGCTATACATTTAGCCATTTTCAAGGATTATATTTTAACTGTTAAAATAAGAAATAGTTTGTTGTATATATGTTTTATAAAATGTTTTCATTTTTCAAAACACGGTCAAGATATTATGTCCATGTTCAAAATTAATTAAGTATTGT
The DNA here is from genome assembly GCA_964036315.1 of Acanthosepion esculentum. Taxonomy (NCBI): domain Eukaryota; kingdom Metazoa; phylum Mollusca; class Cephalopoda; order Sepiida; family Sepiidae; genus Acanthosepion; species Acanthosepion esculentum. The sequence goes on along the minus strand of OZ038507.1, from coordinate 92,818,750 downwards.
TTTTTTGTTTTTATTAATAAGGCTTTCATTAGTTTTAGCCTTTTTTGCAAGTGGATGATGCTATTATATTAGTGTTGTCGACAAGTATGTTCCGAATAGTGTCTGGTAGGTCTCCATGAATATTTAAATGAGATCTAACTGAGCTAGTGTCAGAAAGGTGTAGAGTTAATCTGCGTGTCAAACATGTTGTAGTGTGGCCTATATAATTTTTTACGAACTTTGTTTGATCAAGAATACAATTCCTTAATGGTCATTTAAATTCGTAAGTAATATTTGCCTATTTAATTTTGTTCTAGGAGGTGAATTATTATTTTTAACTATAAGGTTAGAGATTTTAAATTAGATAGATAGATAGATAGATAGATAGATAGATAATGAACAGAATGATATAGCTATGAAGCTAGATATGTTTAAGTATTAATTATAATTCTCTACTTTCATACCCTGAGAACGATCCTTCAAATGTAGAAAACTTGCCTGTGTTATTATAAATAGACCTGTTAAGAGTTTTGAATACTTCTAGAAATCAATGCGGTAAAAAGAGACAACTTCAGCCATTTCGTCCTCACAAAGACATTATTTATAACTGCTATACTCTATATATAAACAAAAATCATGAGTGCTGAAATGTTCTCAATCCAGCCATGAAGCCTTCCAATAAAACTTTTGTTGTCATTTGATCAGATTTAGGGAGATGGATCGGGCCATGAACTTTTCGTAGATATGAACAGATAGATAGATTTACAAAAAGCATTCGTTGACAAAGAATCCTAACACTTGTTTAAGTACACAAACAACAAAAGCGCAGACTTAATTTATTGTCTATTTGTTTCGCATAAGCAAACATTGGATTTGAGGGGGGCGGTGTAATGTATAAAGGCTCACGATGTGAAATCGGAGAGCTGGGTTCGAATTCCAGTCGAGTTCGTCACTTACGCGCAAATGCCCTTCGGAAAAAAGCATGAATCCGTTTCTCCCTCACTCCGGTTATAGGTTGAATAGCAGAACAGACTGGGTTCTATATCCAAACAGTCTATCGCAGAAAGAAATGCCAATCTACTGCGGGAAAATCTTCTGCCTAGTCAGTCATGAATCGGAAGGGCCATCATCACCCATGTCTGAATCAAGTGATGGCAATGAACATTAAGACTGACAGGATAGAAAACGACTCTGTCATAAGCAGATATGAACATCATTATATACATATACGCACACGAACACGTACATCTACATATATATACACACACACCCACAAACATATACAGTGTAACCCGGATATAAGAGAAACCCGGATATAAGAGATATTTTCTCTGGTCCCAAATTAGAGCCTGTGTTAATAAAACAAAACAGACCAAACCCGGATATAAGAGAAACCAAGATATAAGAGACTTCTTCTCCGGTCCCGACAACTCTCTTATATCCGGGTTACACTGTATATGCATTAACGTAAAGAGAGACTCATACACACATATAAATATATGAAATTAATATTAAATAAACGGTTGAATAACTGCATACAAATAGAATATTAGGTTCGCAAACACAATGAGAGGCTACACATACACATACACACACACACACACACACACATATATATATATATATAGTGGACTCTAATATCGTGTACGATAAATGAGGGTCAGCATTGGGTGGTGCCTTTTGTTTTACACTTATGCATACTAGCAGGGCGGGGCCATTGTGGAGAAAATCAGATAAGGGAAAGGCATATTTCATTTGTGCTTTCTTTTCTTAAGTGTGATACTAGCCCAGCCTTGCTACCAGCGACAAAGCGACGCTGACAGATTAAATTTGTTAAAGCAGGATTTTGATGGCGTCTCTGCTTAGGAGCTTGACGAAGCTGATCAAGGTGCTTCAGTCTACTGTCTTGAAAACGCTTTAACTTAATGAAACTTGTCTTACGCCACTCCTCTCGGTTTTATATATATATATATATATATATATATATATATATATATATATATATATATTGTCAATAATACAGAAATGACAACACGTAATTTCAATTTCCATACTGTTTTTTGCTCACCATTATTCCGGTAAAATTTGATATCATCATTTTTCTAGATAAGTTCCGGTCCGTGTAAATCGTGAATAATACCTGATGTTAAGTCAGTAAAATTATAATTTTTCTAAAGGAAAGTCAAAATTAAATTCATGGAAACTTTTCTATATAACAATCCGAATGTATTAGTATTTTTGATAATGACTAGCGCCTAAGAAATTTGTAAATTGTTTATCGGAGGATGTTCTTGAGTTCTTAGTGTATAAGTAGCCAAATATTTGCATTAAATTTACGATGAATCTTTACAAATTTCTTAGGCGCTAGTCATTATCAAAAACACTAATACACTTATGGCCTGACGATTGCATCTAGCATGAAACAGCCTGTCGCCTCTAAGTGTTGATTTCAGTTTTAGTTTTATATTTACACACGCTATATCTCTGATATTGAGCACTTTATCCCATAAATATTGCACATCTTAAGAATATATTTCTTCATATATATATATATATATATATATATATATATATATATATATATATATATGGCCCGATGATTGCATCTAGCATGAAACAGACTGTCGCCTCTAAGTGTTGACTTCTATGTTCACTTTTATATTTACACAGGCTCTATCTCTGATATTGAGCACTTTATCTCATAAATATAGCACACTTTAAGACTATATTTCTTCATATATATATATATATATATATATATGTGTGTGTGTGTGTGTGTGTGTGTGTGTGTGTGTGTGTGTGTGTGTGTGTGTGCCTGCGTGTCTGTGTGTGTCAGTTAAAGATCAAATGCAGATTACATATAGAATTATCTACGGTTTTAATGCACGTTATACATGACTGACCAACGAGAATGGATCCTCAAAATATTGAAAATATCAAAGTCCTGTCTTTTTGATTGTTTTTTCTCAATCTCTGTCGAAGCTTTAATAAAAGTGAAACATGTTGGATTTATAAACACTTCCTATTTTTTATTTATCTTATATATATATAAATGTTTATATATATATATATATATATATATATATATATATTTGAAGTTTAACGAAACTCCTATGTTTAAGATTTTTTAAATTTAATAGTGCTTTAGTTCAACTCGACATGACAACAAACTGCCCGAGAATGAAAAAATATTTTTTTAAATACTGGTCGTTTGCAGATTTTACTGAGATTTTCGATTTATGATTTGTAAAAAATAATTTTACTTAATAATAGAATTTCCTAAAATGTACAAGATGGAAACTGAATTTAAAAAGATTTATCAACTTTATAAATTATTGTAAATAAATTGTACAAAAAAGAAAGCAATTCTTGCGAAAATTCAATTTTCATTGGAAGCATACACTTTGTTGTTGGATAAACACAATCTCTCAGTTAATTTATAACATATATATATATATATATATATATATATATATATATGTAATTAAGTAATTCATCGAGTCTGAAACCTCAACAGAATGCTGTAAGCACTGTCACAGAATGCAGAAAGCACTGGACGGCCGTTTCGTCTTATATTTGGGACTCATCAGCAGTGCGCATCCACTACCGAGAATTGAAACCCGGACAGTTAGGTTGTCAAGCGAACACCCTACCAACTGTTCTACGGGCCTCGGTGACGAAGAGGTAGCAAATCAGACTCGATATAGCGCCGCTCACTCACATTATTCCGTGGCGGAACCCAACTGAGATTCTCTGTAACCATAGGAGTGTGTTCGCTTGACAACCTAACTGTCCGGGTTTCAATTCTCGGTAGTGGATGCGCACTGCTGATGAGTCCCAAATATAGGACGAAACGGCCGTCCAGTGCTTTCTGCATTCTGTGACAGTGCTTACAGCATTCTGTTGAGGTTTCAGACTCGATGAATTACTTAATTACATTTATCAAATCCTCCTAATTATTACTTATATTTCACCGCTTGATCCAGCTTAACTGCTCCAGTTGGGGCGGCTTGGTGATAGTAGTCGTGGCTCCTGGGGACACACTCCTATGGTTACAGAGAATCTCAGTTGGGTTCCGCCACAGAATAATGTGAGTGAGCGGCGCTATATCGAGTCTGATTTGCTACCTCTTCGTCACCGAGGCCCGTAGAACAGTTGGTAGGGTGTTCGCTTGACAACCTAACTGTCCGGGTTTCAATTCTCGGTAGTGGATGCGCACTGCTGATGAGTCCCAAATATAGGACGAAACGGCCGTCCAGTGCTTTCTGCATTCTGTGACAGTGCTTACAGCATTCTGTTGAGGTTTCAGACTCGATGAATTACTTAATTACATTTATCAAATCCTCCTAATTATTACATATATATATATATATATATATATATATATATATATGTTATAAATTAACTGATTTAAAATATGTTTTTTTTCGCTACACTGTAATAACCATGTTTCAAAAATGGAAGCTAAAAGCTTTGAGCACTATTGTGTAAAAATAAAAATATCTATAAGAACACCGGATTATATATCTTACTGTTCTTTCTTTTTATTTATACATATATATATATATATATATATATATATATATATATATATATATATATATATGTATATATATATATATATATAGATAGATAGATAGATAGATAGATAGATATATGTATATATAGAGATGTATATATATATAGATATATGTATGTATAGATAGATCTAATATATATGTGTGTGTATATATATATATATATATATATGTGTGTGTGTGTGTGTGTGTGTGTGTGTGTGTGTGTGTGTGTGTGTGTGCCTGCGTGTCTGTGTGTGTCAGTTAAAGATCAAATGCAGATTACATATAGAATTATCTACGGTTTTAATGCACGTTATACATGACTGACCAACGAGAATGGATCCTCAAAATATTGAAAATATCAAAGTCCTGTCTTTTTGATTGTTTTTTCTCAATCTCTGTCGAAGCTTTAATAAAAGTGAAACATGTTGGATTTATAAACACTTCCTATTTTTTATTTATCTTATATATATATAAATGTTTATATATATATATATATATATATATATATATATATATATATATTTGAAGTTTAACGAAACTCCTATGTTTAAGATTTTTTAAATTTAATAGTGCTTTAGTTCAACTCGACATGACAACAAACTGCCCGAGAATGAAAAAATATTTTTTTAAATACTGGTCGTTTGCAGATTTTACTGAGATTTTCGATTTATGATTTGTAAAAAATAATTTTACTTAATAATAGAATTTCCTAAAATGTACAAGATGGAAACTGAATTTAAAAAGATTTATCAACTTTATAAATTATTGTAAATAAATTGTACAAAAAAGAAAGCAATTCTTGCGAAAATTCAATTTTCATTGGAAGCATACACTTTGTTGTTGGATAAACACAATCTCTCAGTTAATTTATAACATATATATATATATATATATATATGTAATTAAGTAATTCATCGAGTCTGAAACCTCAACAGAATGCTGTAAGCACTGTCACAGAATGCAGAAAGCACTGGACGGCCGTTTCGTCCTATATTTGGGACTCATCAGCAGTGCGCATCCACTACCGAGAATTGAAACCCGGACAGTTAGGTTGTCAAGCGAACACCCTACCAACTGTTCTACGGGCCTCGGTGACGAAGAGGTAGCAAATCAGACTCGATATAGCGCCGCTCACTCACATTATTCCGTGGCGGAACCCAACTGAGATTCTCTGTAACCATAGGAGTGTGTTCGCTTGACAACCTAACTGTCCGGGTTTCAATTCTCGGTAGTGGATGCGCACTGCTGATGAGTCCCAAATATAGGACGAAACGGCCGTCCAGTGCTTTCTGCATTCTGTGACAGTGCTTACAGCATTCTGTTGAGGTTTCAGACTCGATGAATTACTTAATTACATTTATCAAATCCTCCTAATTATTACTTATATTTCACCGCTTGATCCAGCTTAACTGCTCCAGTTGGGGCGGCTTGGTGATAGTAGTCGTGGCTCCTGGGGACACACTCCTAATTATTACATATATATATATATATATATATATATATATATATATATATATATATATGTTATAAATTAACTGATTTAAAATATGTTTTTTTTCGCTACACTGTAATAACCATGTTTCAAAAATGGAAGCTAAAAGCTTTGAGCACTATTGTGTAAAAATAAAAATATCTATAAGAACACCGGATTATATATCTTACTGTTCTTTCTTTTTATTTATACATATATATATATATATATATATATATATATATATATATATATATATATATATATATATATATATGTATATATATATATATATATATAGATAGATAGATAGATAGATAGATATATGTATATATAGAGATGTATATATATATAGATATATGTATGTATAGATAGATCTAATATATATGTGTGTGTATATATATATATATATATATATAGATAGATAGATAGATAGATATACGTATATATAGAGATGTATATATATATAGATATATGTATGTATAGATAGATCTAATATATATGTGTGTGTGTATATATATATATATATATATATATATATATATATATATTATATTTTGATTTAACTTTTCTTATGGAAAATAAAAAATAAAAAGTCCTTATATATATATATATATATATATATATATATATATATATATATACATATATATATATATATATCACATGAATCATTCATACAAAAAGCAGATTAGTGAAGTTAATGATATAAATGGCGAGAATACATCTTCACAATCAAATTTATTAAAATTACATTAACCCACGAACCTCTAGATGAATGTTATGATCCCTGTTTTTAATAAATTCAACTTGCATGACGCCTTTCATACAAGTACTTTCGTTTGTTCATACAGACATCATCAAGCATGGTTAATTGTTTTTTTACATCCAGGTAATAACTGGACAACGAAAGATTAGATGTTATTCGAAATGTTTTTTTAGAAATGTGTTATTGTTAACGCTAAGAAATTTAAGGTCTTTTTTTGCTAGTTGTGACCGCACGCTCCAAAATTTCTTACCGTTAACAATAACACATTTCTAAAAAAAACATATTTCGAATCACATCTAATCTTTCGTTGTCCCGTTATTACCTGGATGTAAAAAACAAATCAATTTCCATGTCTGATGATGTCTGTATGAACAGATGAAAGTACTAGAAAAAAAGACCTTATACAACTGTAAATTTCTTTAAAAAAATTGTTTGTAAAGATGTATTCTCGCTATTTATATCATTAACTTCACTAATCTGCTTTTTGTATGAATGATTCATGTAATATAAATTGAACTGCACCACATACTTGATATATATATATATATATATATATATATATATATATATATATATATATATATATATATATATATATATATATATAATATATTTTTTAAATATAAAAATTTGGTTTTTCTTTGGTGCGATCAGATTTTTCTTAAATCCTTAGCTGTTGAAATCGAGAACTTTTCATTAACCCCTTATATCTATCTATCTATCTATCTATTCCTGTCTGTTCATATCTATCTATCTATCTATCTATCTATCTATCTATCTATCTATCTATCTATCTATGTGTGTATATGTCTGTGTTCTCATGCACACACACTTTTTCATTTCTATACAAATGTGTCTATGGATCCTTACATTAGTATCAAATGTTGCATACCTGATAAAATCAATTATATATATATATATATATATATATATATATATATATATATATATATATATATATATATATATATATATTCACGTTCTTGACATTGTTTAAAGAAAAGGACTTCGTTGACGGGAGGAGATGTCGGTGGTAAGGGTGAGACCCCCGAGTCGCAATTTATTCAACCCTACGCAATCTGTTGTAGAAGACGGGGACTTCTTTTTTTTTTGCTGCTGTGTCGGCGACCTCATTTAGTTAAGTATTCACAGGCGGGACTCTGTGAGCCTTGTCAGGTCGTCAAGACAACGTAAAAAAACCTTTATTGAAAGGGAGTAGGAGGAGCAAATATCGAACAAGGAAAAAAAAATCGCAAAAAAGAAGAATGGTAACAGGTAGGAGAAAATAAGGGAGGTTTGATAAAAGGAGGTAACAAGAGACAGAGAACGAAATGAGAGAAAACAGGTGAGAGACGCCGAACACAGAAGGAAAAAAAAACAACAAAATCGGAGTAAATGAAATAAAAAATGACGAAAAACGGAAAACTACAAAGCGCTATTTTTCCTATAGTCATCAGAGGTAACAATGTATTATTGATGCGTTCTTCATTTCGTGGGTTGACAGCTGTACAGGGCCGAGAAGAACATGGCTTGTTACATTCATCGCATTACTCACCAGCTAACAGTGCTTACATCCAGTAGATGATCTCCATAAACATTAAGCAAGTAGCGATGAATAAAATAGGCAAAATTACTTATGATTGGTTTGGTTTGGTTTGTTTTACGGCATATCAACCCCAATTGGTTATTTAATGCCGACAAAGTTTTCATTGCTGGTAATATTTTTTCTTCAAATATGTATAGCTGTTATAGTTTTTTTTCTTCAAAAATTTATTGCTGGAAATAATTTTTTTTACAAAGTATTTCTGGTATTAAAACCTGTTTTTACACTTTCATAGTTTTTACCGCAGTTTCGGGGTTAACTATTTGCCCATAGCTGGGACCCTAACAGGTGCTACCACTCCAGGTCAGGGCGGACCTGGGAACAGCAGCAGTTAAGAGGTGATTCCGCGCTCCTCAAAACCTCCTGATAAGAGGCCTTGCTGTTGGACATAGTTTATCGTCTTACCCAGGACACGGATGCAGTTAATCATCATACCCAGGACGGAAAATTACTTAAGAATGAATGGATATATATATATATATATATATATATATATATATATATATATATATATATATATATATATATATAATGTCTATATTTCTGAGATGAGGTATTATGTACACTATTTACATTATTCTAACTATTGTCCTCATCTTTGTCGCCATATTTATTACAACGTTTCAGCCGTTGTATGCTCCGTCCTTCTTCAGGTGGTTGGAATGTCGAACTGAACCATTTATTTCGCTCGCTGGGGTAGACTGTTCTAGTTCCACGTGCCATGTCTAATGGATGTCAGTTATCAGTTATCTCCTGTTAATTGCCCTCTCCAAGTTCTCCACCGCCTTAACCAGGTGTTGAACTCACACTCTTTGGGTCCCATCACTGGATCTTACCAACGCCTTTTGTACTCAAGGACACATGGCACAGTGCATAAAGTGTGAGTTCAATCCGTGGTTAACGCATGGGCTCACTTAAGGGGACACCTCAGTTTAGATAAGGAGTCTAGGTTTATGACCGGGGTTGGAGGGTTATTTAAGGCCAAGGCCGTTAGCTGAGGATAGCTGGTACATAGCAGTGCTAGTTTGAAATAGACTATACCGACATGATGTAATTTTGGATTTTTTGCTGTATGAAATATATACTCTGTTATAATAAATACCTTGAGCTCTCTGTGGATCGGTTTTAATATCTGATATTACTAGAATCCACCGGAATTATATACCAACGAATCTATTACGTGTAATTTATATATATATATATATATATATATATATATATATATATATATATATATATATATATATATATATATGAATACAAGCCTGACTATTCTCAGTCGCCGAGAGGTCAAACTAATGACAGTTTTGCTAGGGAAACGCTGATTCGATTCCTACCGGTGAGTGTATATTTCCCCTATTATGTTTTCTCGAATATTCCGACCAGTATACGAAAATAAATAAATAAATACACTGTTTAATAATTAAACGGAGCGTCTACTCAAATACGAGTATCCACTAAAAATAACGTTTAAGTGATATATATATATATATATATATATATATATATATATATATATATATATATATATATATATATTAGATACCTCCACAGATTCGCGATACCTCAGGTTTAAAATGAATTTTTTTAAATAAAAATTAAAAATTTTGAAACCTTTATTTTAGTTTTAATTTCAAGCTAATAGATTAAATTAAATATTTCCAATAAGCAAAATAATTTGGTGTATTTCAAAACTAATTTAAATTGTCTGTCCATATCTCTGAGATGAGGTATTATGATTAATTGCGTTATTTACATTACTCAGTTATCTTCATCTTCATTGACACATTCACAACGTTTCGGCCGTTTTATGTTCCGGCCTTCTTCAGGTGGTTGGTTAGATCCAGTGACTAGACCCAAAGAGTTGTGAGTTCAGTACCAGGTGAACAAAAACTTTGAGAGTTGAGTTAAAGGGAAATAACTGAGACATCCAGAAGTGGTATGGCATGTGGAACTAGAACAATCTACCCCGTTGGACGAAATAAAGGGCTCGGTTCGAAATTCCAATCACATGAAAAAGACCGGAGCGTAAAACGGTCGAAACGTTGTGAATATGGCAATGAAGATGAGGATAACAAATCGAGTAATGTAAATAATGCAATAATTTAAATTGAATGGAAGGAGTTTTAGTTTTGAAAGCAAAGATTACTTAATTTAAAATATTGCAGGGACGCATTTTTAATCCGGCTGTAGCTGTTCATTTTAGGTGTTGACAGGTTGACAGCTTGATTGACAGACGAAAGTTTATTTAATTTTTTCTACGGTGGATATATCTGCTAAATTTAATTTTGGAATATAACTTGAGCGCTTTTTTTGTTATGTAAAGTTTCGGCCTTTCAGTATCTGTCTATATTTCTGAGATGAGGTATTATGTACACTATTTACATTATTCGGACTATTGTCCTCATCTTTGTCGCCATATTTATTACAACGTTTCGGCCTTTCAGTATCTGTCTATATTTCTGAGATGAGGTATTATGTACACTATTTACATTATTCGGACTATTGTTCTCATCTTTGTCGCTATATTTATCACAATGTTTTGGCCTTTCAGTATCTGTCTATATTTCTAAGATGAGGTATTATGTACACTATTTACATTATTCGGACTATTTCCCTGTAATCTTAAAAAAATTAAGGAAATATTCTCCGTAATTTAATGTTTGATTAAATTTTAGTTACTTTGGTTTTAATGTTATGGATCTTATATTCTGATAATGTCGTGTATGGACGTCCGCTTTCATAAAAATCCGCACGCTAATACACACACACACACAAAAATTCAAAATTCTTTTCAAACTATTGGGGTTCAATGAATTGTACTATGCTTTCCCATCTGTGATTAGTAAATATAGTTTTTACTTAATAACAATATCACTTAATGGAGACAAGGTAATACAAAAATCTAAAAGATTTAAAACTTAAAAAATTATTCTAATTAAAATTTTAAAAAGAAAACAATTCTTGTAAAAATTCATTATTATTCGAAAAAAAATTTCTTGAGACATATATCTTATTCATAAAAAAAATTAAAAGCTTTTCTAATTAAATAATGTCTTAGTTTTATTGCATTTTTTCATTTAGACCTCAATAAGTGGTGGTACTGTTTTACAAAAAGAAATTGCCATTCGCCCTTTCATGGAGTATTGCTGCCATATATGTTCCGGCGCCCCTTCTGTTTGTCTCAAGGTTCTTGATAAGATCCAGAGACGGATTTGCAATGTAATTGGCCCTGGTCTGGCATCGTCTGCAGTCGCTCTCTCACAGACGTGCCGTTGCCTCCCTCTGTCTTTTTTACAAATACTTTCACGGTAACTGCTCCGAGGAGCTGCTTTCGCTGGTTCCCAGACTTCATGAATTTAAGCGTTCTACTAGGCTGGCATCTCACTCACACTCTTTCACTGTCGAAACTGTTAAATGTAGCCATCTCTTCTACCCCAATAGCTTCTTGTCTCGCACCCCTCGCATGTGGAACTCCCTCCCCTTTTCCTGTTTCCCTGATAGCTATAATCTCCAACTATTCAAATGTAATGTCAATCGACGTCTCCAGATGCCTTGATCTATCCTCTATCCTTCTCTTCATCCTTTCCTCTATCACTCCTACTTGCTCTCGCTCCAACTCTCTGTAACCCCTTCCGTGTTAGTGGCTTCCCGCCTAGCTTGGGGTGAAATGCTTAAAAAAAATGATTTAAATTCTCCAAGATGTTTTAATAAATATCAATATAAAGCGATACAGAATCTAATTTCTCGAAATTTTATGAAATTTAATCAGATATACAAAAAAAAACAAAAAACCTCCCACAAAAAAAAAAAACAAGATCTTCTGAAAAAGAAACATTTCTAAAATACACTATTTACATTATTCGGACTATTGTCCTCATCTTTGTCGCCATATTTATCACAACGTTTCGGCCTTTCAGTATCTGTCTATATTTCTGAGATGAGGTATTATGTACACTATTTACATTATTCGGACTGTTGTCCTCATCTTTGTCTCTATATTTATCACAACGTTTCGGCCTTTCAGTATCTGTCTATATTTCTGAGATGAGGTATTATGTACACTATTTACATTATTCCGACTATTGTCCTCATCTTTGTCGCCATATTTATTACAACGTTTCGGCCTTTCAGTATCTGTCTATATTTCTGAGATGAGGTATTATGTACACTATTTACATTATTCCGACTATTGTCCTCATCTTTGTCGCTATATTTATCACAACGTTTCGGCCTTTCAGTATCTGCCTATATTTCTGAGATGAGGTATTATGTACACTATTTACATTATTCAGACTATTGTCCTCATCTTTGTCGCCATATTTATTACAACGTTTCGGCCTTTCAGTATCTGTCTATATTTCTGAGATGAGGTATTATGTACACTATTTACATTATTCCGACTATTGTCCTCATCTTTGTCGCTATATTTATTACAACGTTTCGGCCTTTCAGTATCTGTCTATATTTCTGAGATGAGGTATTATGTACACTATTTACATTATTCCGACTATTGTCCTCATCTTTGTCGCTATATTTATCACAACGTTTCGGCCTTTCAGTATCTGCCTATATTTCTGAGATGAGGTATTATGTACACTATTTACATTATTCGGACTATTGTCCTCATCTTTGTCGCCATATTTATTACAACGTTTCGGCCTTTCAGTATCTGTCTATATTTCTGAGATGAGGTATTATGTACACTATTTACATTATTCGGACTATTGTCCTCATCTTTGTCGCTATATTTATCACAACGTTTCGGCCTTTCAGTATCTGCCTATATTTCCGAGACGAGGTATTATGTACACTATTTACATTATTCCGACTATTGTCTTCATCTTTGTTGCCATGTTTATTACAACGTTTCGGCCTTTCAGTATCTGTCTATATTTCTGAGATGAGGTATTATGTACACTATTTACATTATTCGGACTATTGTCCTCATCTTTGTTGCCATGTTTATTACAACGTTTCGGCCTTTCAGTATCTGTCTATATTTCTGAGATGAGGTATTATGTACACTATTTACATTATTCGGACTATTGTCCTCATCTTTGTTGCCATATTTATCACAACGTTTCGGCCTGGGTGTACAACGGCCGAAACGTTGTAATAAATATGCGGGTACCGTCAACAGATAATGTGAACAAATTAACTTAAAGGAATTTACTCTAGATATGTTCAAGGGGTTAATTTTCGGCCTGGGTGTGTAACAGCGGCAAATGATGTTGAAATACGAACAAAAACTTTAACAAAGATTGAACATAATAATAACGTAAAACTAAATTTTCACAGGATGAAAATAAATATTGCGACGCTAAAATAGACACAGGAAAATCTTAGTCTGTGTGCGAAAATCAAGGCGAATTTTCAAGTAAAAAATGGTCGACGCCAGTATTTCAACCGACACGGAGCTTACCATTCGCAGCATTAGAACAAGTAAATGAAGAATTGGATAGATTAGAAAGAATTCGTATATTGCAGAAAGTACACCATTTGAAATGGGCTTCACCAGTGGTTTACGTAGAGAAAAAAAAATGACAAAATTCGTGTTTGCGCAGATTTCTTGTCTGGAGGAAATAGTTGTCTGGAAACACATAATTACCCATTACCAAGTCCAGATGAAATTTTTTTCAAAAGTTGAATGATGGAAAAATATTTTCAACGCTGGATCTATCTTACAAATTCAGAATGAAAATCGATGTTCTGAATTAATTAGCGACCGTAAATACGCACAGAATTTTTCTATAAGTTTAATCGACTTCCTTTTGGTATAAAGATGGTAGCAGCTATTTTTCAACAAAGCCATGGCTACCATGCTGGCGGCTTGCAATTTTCCAGTGGCGTATCTGGACGATATTTTCATCAAGGGTGTGTCAAAAGAAGAACAGGTTGTGGCATGTCAAGACAATTATGCAATTACTAAGAGGATACGGATTCAATCTTAGTGAAGAAAAAGGCGAATTGTTTTTGCCAAAAATAAAATAATTGGGTCAAATCATTGATAAAATTGGTAGGAAACCAGATCCTTCAAGGGTAAATGTAATTCTAAATACGCCTACATCAACAAACGTAACTACGTTACAAACGTTTTTAGAACTGTCTAATTATTATCGAATTTATGTACATAATATGCATAATTTGACAGCTCTACTTAACAATCTACTGAAGAAGGACGTAAAATAGAATTGGGATCAAAAATGTCAAAAAGAGTTTGACGAGATTAAAAAAAAGTCAAACGTTTGATTTATCATTAGCGCACTACAAATCACAAGCAAAAATTTTAGTAGTGTCAGATGCGAGTGATTACGGTGTTGGAGCGGTGATTTTTACACAAATACGATGGTGGTCTAATGTAAGCTTTTGCTCATGCTTCACACTCACGTCTACCGGCAGAGAGGAATTACAGCCAAATAGAGAAAGAATTTCAAGCAATCATATACGCTATTAAAAATTCCATGAAATTATTCATGGAAGAAATTTCACGTTGCAAACAGACTATAAGCCGTTATTAGCGATATATGGTTCAAAGAAAGGTATACATACCATACAGCTAACAGATTACAGCGCTGGGAGACTATCCTGTTAAATTATAATAGGTCAGAAATAAATTATAATAGGATTATCTAGGTGAATACCTAACAGTGTTGATCCATTGGAGGACACTTCATAGCAGCGCGAGATGGAAATTAAAATCATTCTGTGCAACGTAGTTCGGGAATTACCAGTTACACTGAATGAAATTAAAGAAAAAGCAAAAAAAGAAGGTCTTTATTATTAAAATAAAGAAGCAATTAAAAGAAACTAAAAAAAACAGAATCAAGAATTGATATACGATAGTGTTGTCATGTACAGACAAAGAATTGTAATACCGACCGTGTTACAGAAACGTATATTGAAGGATTTTAATTCCGGACATCCAGGCATTTCAAGAATGAAATCTCTCATGAGAAGTTTTATATATTGGACCGGAATGGACCAAGATGTCGAAAAAACAGTAAAACCATATGAAGGTTGTGTTCTAGCAACAAACCTACCTATCATAAGGATAAAACCTTGGCCAAAGACAGACACTTCGTGGCCAAGATTGCATGTAATTTTTGCAGATCCTATGGATGGAGCATATTATCCAGTGGTAGTTGATACTTTTACGAAATGGCCGGAAATTTACAAATGCAAAAATCCTATATCCTCAGTGATAGTGTATTTCTTAGTATCGGATAATGGAACACAATTCATTGGAAAAGAATTTTAAGACTTTTCCAAATTGTTCCCTATAGAATATATTATAAATAAGCCCAGCGTATCATCCAAAGTCTAACGGACAAAGCGGAACGGCTTATGGGAACGTTCAAAAGAGTGTTGAATAAAGCAAATCTGGACAAATTAAATTTTTGAGACTGTACCGATTAACACCGAATCCATCACAGCATCAGGTATGTCGCCAGCGGAATTAATGTTTGCCAGAAGGTTAAAATCGATGTTTGACAAATTATTGCTAAGTCGAAAATCACGAAATGTGAATAAAAGTGATACCAATAATTTCAAAGTAGGCGATAAAGTTCTTTAGAGGATACAAGACGGCATAATAGCAGCTAGAATTGAAAAATTGCTCTACATGGTGAAAGGAAAAGATTCCAACATAAAAAGGCACCAAAATCAGCTGAAGTAAAGATGAACTGATGAAAGAGCTGAAGAACCGGTTAAAATGTCGTACGATATTTTTGATGTACCAGTACCAAGTCAAATCGTGGAACCAACAAAAGCACAAAGTTCAAGGAAAAGAAAACGTGCACAGGATTAATAGAAGTAGATCGGATACGGAAAGGGCTACAAAGTAAAGTACGCGTTTTGTGAACCTCTGCAGAAAGAGGAAGGAGGGACACTAATACGAAATAGAAATAAAAAAAAATATCTATTTAATAAAGTAGTAATCTCAAAAAAGGAATCTTGTAGAGTAAGGGGTACACCCCCTGTGATTCTATGAACTCGTCCAATACTATAAAGAGTTCTATTGTATGAGAACGTGGGTAATCGAATCGCAGTCAAGCAGTTCGCTGCCAGGCTCGCGACAAACGTCGAAATATCTGTCTTCGAGCAGAGAGGAAAGCAGACGAGCCTATACCTAAGGGCAGTACTTTGGGGATGTAGACAAACCCAACCCCGTGTATGGCCTGCGAATCGACCGACATAAACACCAGCCTTGTGCCACTCTCTCCTTGTGGGACGGATTGGGTAAATATCAGTCAAATCGGAGTCAGTCCCAGGTTCCCGACAAGACGAGACCACATTTTTCGGGCAGAGGGTGACTCAATCGGGGTACTGTACCCGAGCCCGCTTTGGCGGGAGCTGGGTAATTTTTGATTAGTGTCCTGCATGGAAACGCTCTGGTTTCCCACATAAAACTTTACCATGTCTCACATCTTGTCCGCAGAGGGGTGACCGGTAAATACAAGTCGAATCGGAGTCAGTCCCAAGACTGAGAAGACAAGAAGACAAGACCTTTCTGTTCGAGAAGACAAGACCTTTCTGTTCGAGCAAAGGGTGACTAGACCTGCATTTTCGGGCGGAGGATAACTCAGTCGGGGCTCTGTCTTCGGATAGAGACTCGGCTAGGGAAAACAAACAAGTATTGTAGCCGATCCCGCTTTTGCAGGGGCTGGGTAAATTTTAACCATTGGTCCGGGTAGAAAAGCTCGGGTTCCACACATAAAACTTAACATTGTGTCGCATCAACTCCGCAGGAGGGCGACCGGTAAATACCAGTCGCATCTGAGTCAGTTCCAGGTTCTCAACAAGACAAAACTTCCGTCTTCGGACACAGTGATACTCAGTCGGGGCTATGTCTTCGGATAGAGACTTGTCTGGGAAAAAAACGGACAAGTGCTGTACCCAAGAACGCGTTTGCGGGAACTGAGTTAGATTTGACCAGTGGCCCGTTGGAAACTCTTGGGTTTCCCACATAAAATTTTACCCTGTGTTGCGTCTACTCCGTAGTGGAGCGGCTGGTTAATACCAATCGTATTGGTGTCAGTTCCAGGTTCTCAACAACTGAAGACTTATGTCTTCGGGCAGAGAGTGGCCCAGTCTTCGGATAGAGACTCGGCTGAGAAATCTAACAAGTAATGTCAAAAACTGCTTTCATTTAATCCTAACAGAGAACCTTTTCTGCTGGCCATAAACATGGCTGATGCTAAACTCCAGGAGAGAAACACTCTGCGACTATTAGGCTCAGGTTTTCCACTGACATGAAGTGGAGTGTTTATATTGAATCAATTACTAGGTCTACTGCTAGGAAGGTTGCTTCACTGTGTTGTGTCAGACAATTCTTTGTAAATCTTCCATTCGGTCGTGCATTGAATACTGCTGCCATATATGATTTGGAACCCCTACTATATATCTCGAAATTCTTGACAAAATTCAAATAAGTGTCTGTAATGTCACTTTCTCAACGACGTGACGTGGCTTCCCTCTGTCTTTTCTACAAATATTTTCATGGCAATTGTTCTGTTGGGCGTTCCTTTCTTGGTACCTCATCAGCATGAATTTAAGCGTGTTACTAGAGTGGCAACTAGGTCTCACCGTTTTACTGCTGAACTAGCTAGATGCAACCATCATTCCTATTCTAAGAGATTCTTTTTTCTCACACTTTTCACCTGTGGAAGTGCCTTCCGATTTCCTGCTTCCCTGCCACTTACAATGTTCAAAGATTTAAATCCAACGACAAACGCCATCTTCTGTCTTCCTGGATCCTCTTCTTTTATTGTCCTTTTCCTCACTTCGCCTCACTAAATTTTTCTCGTTCTCTTTTACTTCCTGTAACCCCACCCCCGCATGTTAGTGGCATGATTGCCTTGCTTGGAGTGAAACAATTTAAAAAAAAAAAGATTATATGCTAAAACATAGATAACTGAGTTTAAAAGGAGTCCTTTTCACACTGGAATTTCAATTTCACCCATACAGTGAGGCAATCTTAAGTGAACAACAAGTCTCATCAGGAATCATTATTGGTGAACACAGTTTTAACAATATATGATACGCAGTTGACACCGTATGGATGGCAGATACAAAACGAATACTATGAAACCCCCTAGATAAGCTAAGATCGGTGGTGTCTGTGTGGAAGTTAGAATTCCTTTATCTACATCCCGATATTCTTTGGGAAGCTGGATGCTTGAAATGGTCTAGTGTGACGTCATGTTTAACGGCTATTGGGAACATGGCTGAACAAAAAGAATGCGACTTATTTATTTAATTATTTAAAATAATTAATTAATTAGAGACAGAGAAAGAGAGATGAAATGTACAGATGTTGCAATGGGTAGCAACTCAGAATGGAAAATCGGGGAACCAAGTTCGAATACCAGTCGCGTTCATTACATTCACTTACGTGGAAATACCCTTGGGGAAGGTAGTTTCGTCTCTTCTTAGCTTAAGTTAACCAGTAGGACAAACTGAGTTCTTTAACTTTGGTTTGACAAGCAGTCTAGGAAAAGGAAAACTGAATTTAAAACCCGAGGAGGATAGGTTCATCAAATAGTTGCACAACATATTTGTATCTTTTCGTTTTAAATATTTCCATCAGAAAATCGCTTTTGATTATATTTTGACAACTGATATATCACCGGTCTTTTACTAAATTGGCAAAACTGGCATGTACTGTTTATGTTGTTTACACTGAAGATGGATGAAAACGAGCTTTTTATTTTAAGGAATATAAAAATGCGATTCAATAATCGATGTGCAGTTTATGTAGACACGATATGTAGACACGATATGTAGACACGATATGGGGAAAGAGAGGACGATAATCTGATAAAGTGTCAAAATTCTCCAGATCGTGGATATTACATTACAAAAAGAAAAAAGAAAAAAAAGGCTACAATACTAAGTAGAGATAGATAGATAGATAGATAGATAGATAGATAGATAGATATGATAAGACTGAGATAGATAGATATGATAAGACTGAAATAGATAGATAGATAGATAGATAGATAGATAGATAGATAGATAGATAGATAGATAGATAGATATTTTTGGGGATACTTGCTGTGAATATGCTATACTGACTTGAAAGCTCACTGTGTGGGAATGATAATATTTCCGAGTATGGATGTGTTGTAAACGCCTGTTCAGGCCCATTTTGTGCTTGTTCAACACCCACAGAATCAACCTATGTCGTTCTGGACAATTTTTCTTACCAGAATCTATCTTACACCTTTATAAGTCTACCATTTGTCCATGAAATGAATATTGCTCTAACATATGAACTAGTGTTTCTATGTGTCTAGAGATTCTTGAAAAATTCCAAAGAAGTATCTGCAATATTATAGGTCTTGACCTGGCATCGCTAACTTCAGTCACTTTACCACTAACATAACGTAACTTACTTCTGCGTTTTCTATAAATATTTTCATGGTAACTGTTCCGATGAGCTTTCATTTTTGGTATATCGACTTTACGCACAGTACTAGATTGGCAGTTAGGTCTCATCATTTTAAAGTTGAAACTGCTAGATGTAACCGTAAGTTCTATGCTAAAAGTTTCTTCTCTCGCACTTCTCGCTTTGTGGAATTCTCTTCCAGCTTCATCTTTTCCTGTCAACTTTGATCTTCAAAAAATGAAATACAATGTCAATCGTCCTCTTATGTCCGCTTAATTCTTCTTCTTTTTTGTCCTCTCTTATGTCGAAGGATAGTGCCACTATTATGTTCGCATGAAATGAGCCCCATCAATTATTTATAGGAAGTGACGTAGAACACGTGCAAGATCCAGATCCTGCAACTATGAAGACTAGGGAGCTGGGGAGAGCTATCGATTCGTTATGGCTCGATAGCTCAATAGAGGACTTCTGACAAATTGTAGAATCGTTGCCACATCGAGTTGTTCTGTTCTCGATCTATGTTGAGATCAATTCAAAATCGATGCCTTTCTTATCTTTAAAACCAGCTCCTGTGTTATATCAGAATTTAAATAGTGCGATGCTGACTACATAGGCAGGACAACTCTACTTCTAGAAAAGAGAATTCGTTCATTTATGAATTAAGTCATTTATGTGAAGGGGTCGATAAGCTGATTTGCTTAGGTGTGCCGATATATTCGGGTGTGCAATCGCAGAAGATTTTATAAAAATCGAAAATATACTACATCCTTCCGCGTGGACTAGTACCCTGTTTTGTGCAGATCGCATTCACGCTACCATCTAAAGGTTCTGGAAACTATTTTTATTAAATAAAAACAACCATCCTTTTGTAAGCAGAACGATCGGTTGTGTTTACTTAACATGATTTTTTTATGAAAAAAAATATTCTTTTCAATATAATATTGAGGCGAGTATATTTTCTTTCGCCATGTTAATTTTTAATCGGTCTATAGAGTAATTTTATTTATTTACCCTGATTGAACTCTGATAAATGAAGAACAATAACTGATTGACTCATTTCTTTTCTTTTGTGTTTCTCTTTTAGTACCAACTACAGTTGTTGCGCTGTTCCTTTTTTTGATTTAATATATATATATATATATATATATATATATATATATATATATATATATATATATATATATATATATATATATCTGTTTTAATTGCTGTATTAAGAAACATGGCATTTTCATTAGAAGCAAGCAAGAGTGTACTCAACTGCTATGCAATATCAGTCCTTCTATATGGCAGTGAATTCAGGAAATTTTTTTATAGCAGATGAAGAAAAAAAGCAGCATAGTCGTAGTTCTACAGAAGCATGATGAGAATACCATCGACTGAATATAGAAGCAACCAGGAAATTTTAAGGAAAATGGAAAGCAAAATGATGCTTATATTTAGTATCAGAAAGTGTCAATTGGCATTTCTGGAAAACATAATGAGGAAAGAATGTTTGGAGAATTTGACACTCACAGGACATCGAAGGCAAGTGGAGAGAGGGAAACAACAAATAGTTTATAATTCACGTAACGAGCTTGGCAAAATGGATAGCAGAACATGAAGGGAATGTATGGTAAAAGACAAACACTGGTAAGAAACACAAAAACAGGAAGTTGTGGAGAAACTTGATCGTTAAATTTTAAAAGGATCAAAGTATATAAAAGAAGAACAGTTTCTTGTAGGATTTGAGTTACAATGCCTCGTATGTGGAACGTTCATTTAGGATCAAACTGTGTGAATTTAATAATTTGACGTCATTTCCATTCGGACGCTTTACTCAGAAAAAAAGGTCATCCATACGCGACTCTTGATGGAATCTCAGAACAATTTAGTCCAGCATATTTCATTTTATGGCATTTTTAACGTGAGCTGTGTACAAACATCTTTTTATTAGTCTGTTGACTGATATATAAGTGAAGAGACCGATCGCATGGGCCTTGTGTGGAGCCAAGCTAAAACTGAAATAACATTAGCATATTCGAGAAGGCAAACTTGGCATTTAACAGAAAATTTCACCCGACATCAAAATTGACGAGATTCTTGGAGCCATTATGAGATAATGTGTTCAAAATGTATTTTCCACAAAGGACTGCAGCATTCTCAACATAATTTCACGCGGTTGATTGCTTAACTTTTGCAAGGATTAAAACCCAAACATTCCACCACGTCAAAGTGCCCAAATGATTTTCTAAGTATAGCTTATATTTGACATAAGGCCGAAAGTGTAGAGCACCCAATGAGGATCGACCACTCAGTCATAATTGATCTAGTGACACAAGATTGCTAACCATTACAACACTTCGTAGTGCTTTGATTTTATAAGCATAGATTAGTAACATTAGTGTTTTTATTAAGTAGTATTTTTTCATCAAGTATGCTCATTTTTTAGCGAATCTTTGGAGGTGCGTATTTATAAATAAAGAAAAATGATGTTTGCACATAGATCTTCTTTGCATGAGATCTGATAAATTATCGATATTTTTCTCATAACAATACCAATATTATATATTTGTAATATATAAACATACCTTGAAATATTCAGCAACATCAGTTGTTTAATACCAGTGTTATTGTTAAAAGATTTATTTAAATAATAAACTCTGAAATAACACAAATGCACTGTTGTCCAAGAAAACCGTGAGGGAAATCGCATGGCCATCTATTAAGCACGTCTTAAGCACTTGAAACCCGGAGATTTTTCATGGGTTTCAACAAAGAGCAGCAGTGCAGGTGGAAAATCTATAAATTTGATATGTTTCGCTATTTATTTAACTTCATCAGAATAATGCGGAGTTGTTTCAATTTTTAAATTCTTTGTTGTGTTTTCATTTGTTGGACAAACGTCATGTGTACTTTTTGTGGTGTTAGTGGGTAAGCAGGTGTATTTGCACCAATTTTAGACAACGTATAAAATCCAGAGAAAGAGGGAAGAAGGAATTGTAAGGAAGTGTAAGAAAGGAATTTGTAAAAGGAAATAAGAAAGAGAAGAGGATTTGAAAAGAAACTGAGAAAAAGAGAAAGAAAGTCATTCCAAGAAATAAATAATGATCGAACGAAAAAGAAACCTGATGAGATGAGAAAAAGAAAAAGAGCGCGTAAAGAGAACCAACAAAAGAAAATTAGAAAAACTTAACTTCGTGTTCGTGTGTGTGTGTGTGTGTGTGTGTGTGTGTGTGTGTGTGTGTGTGTGTGTGTGTGTGTGTGTGTGTGTGTGTGTGTGTGTGTGTACTTCATATATGAAGGAAACAAAACGCGTTGTCACCTTCTCGACTTGCCCAAAAGAACTCGTCCGAAGTCTTCTTTCCTTTCTTTCAGTCGCCATCTTAAAAAATAAAACAAAAAGGGCATAAATCTGTCATAGATTATTTTGACGAGTTAAAACCAAGGCCGTCGAGACAGACATTTTTTTTCGTCTGGGCCAAGTGTGGACTTTTACTTCGGTTCAGGTTTCAGTTCTTCTTGTCATTTTCCGATTTCTTCTTTATTTTTTTCCCTCAGACCTTTCTTTCTTTCTTTACGTTTTGTTTTAATCTTTCTTTCATAATTCTTTGTTTTCTAACTTTTCCTGTCCGTTACGATGAAATAAAAATTTCAGTAAACTGTGATTTCTTTTGTTCCCTTTTTCTTTTTCTTTGATGAGCCTCTCTTTTTTTCTTTCTTTCCATGTCATTTTAAAATTTTAATTCTTTCTTTCGTTCTCGTCCGTTTTAATATTGTTCTTTCATTCCGTTTCTTTTTCTTTCTTTCTTTTTTTATCCCTTATTTATTTTTTTTTTTGCATCCGGGAATTTTTTTCTAGTTATTCCATTCTTTTTTTTCACCCTGTTTTCTCCTCCATTATTACGTGATCTTCCATTCTTTTCTTCTTTTTTTTTCTCTTTCCTCGACGTTAAAACAATCCAGAAATGTTTGTCTTCTTCGCTCTTCGAACCCTTTTTCTTTATTTTCATCCTAAGCAGACCTGCATTAATCCCAACGTTCACTTTACATCAGACGGAAGCGTCGAGAGATTCTATATCATCATCATCATCATCATCATGGTAACATAATCGTAACAAAATATCGGCCACGTTCGTCGAGGCCAGCTGATCTATCATACGTAACTTTGTCTCAGTATAATCATTAGAGACGTAACAGAAAAGGAGGTACCAGTAATGGTAAAACATTAACCTGCAAAACATAGCATATGTCTGTCATACGAAGTGGTCAAAGAACAATGAGATGTGAAAGGTTTGGTTTGGTTTATTTTGTTTTACGGCATATCAACCTCAATGGGTTATTTAATGCCGACAACATTTTTAGGACAGATTTGTGTGAATAGAATATGTATTTTTGGTTTAGATTGGTTTGTTTTATTTTGTTTTACGGCATATCAACCTCAATGGGTTATTTAATGCCGACAACATTTTTTATTGCTGGTAATATTTTGTTTTGTCAAAAATCTGTTTCTGGTAATATTTTTCCTTCAAAACTGTATTGCTTGTAATCATTTTTTTCAAAAGTAACTTGTGAAGGAGTGGGATTGTGTGTTCAGTAGGGTTGTTTGGCATCGGTATATATAACACCACCTGGACCCACAAGAATTTGGCTGCAAGAGGCAAAAGATTAATGTCGATCATTTATTACAGACGCGAATTGATAGACTACGTTAAGCAGCAAAGAAATAGCGTCAGCAAGAGATTCTAACCCACCATCTAATTATACGGGGTCTGACGAGAAGATGATGAAATAAAAACAGCTGAAATGAAATAAACAAAACCATTATGCCCAGTCCCAAATTGTCCTGAACTTACAGATGACAAAAGAATTTTTTAAAAACTGGGTGACAGAACAGAAAAATTCTAAAATCCAACAATAAACTAAAAACATTTTTCTTGGATATGTTCTGCTGAAATGGAGGTTCGTCTAATATACCCCCGTGTCTTTTACAAAGTCAAACACGGTTATATATTTCTTTCGATTTTAATTTCTAAACATATTTTCTTCCTTTCACATTTTTACCTTTTTCTTATAATTCATTCCTTCTTTCGTTCAAAAAATACCGCTTTTCTTTTCTATCCTTTTTTTCAAGGACGCTAATGTTTAAACTAAACCAAATACGCATGCCTAGGAGACGTGCTAAACACCCAGCCAGTCAAGAAACCAAGAAAGCCACATTATCTCGCTTCCAACAGAGCGGACACGGCATCAGATAAAGAATCAAGGCAACCCAATCAGTCATCTGTGTGAGAACAGACCACCAAGAGGGCACGCGACACGACGTGACATGGCGAGATCTAACGAGATAATAATCTATTATGCGCAACGCAAATCTAAAGATCAGAAATGCAACTCTTCTGGTGCTGTAAGAAATATTAATGAAGGCTAGAGTAAGACAGAAGTTAGACATGATTAAAATTTAATCATAATAATGCTGAGAATTCTTCTAGTGTATCCATTATTATTATCATTATTATTATTATTATTATTATTATTATTATTATTATTATTATTATTATTATTGGGTGAACACGAAGCACAACAAAGTGATGCAGTTGTAAAAAAATACAAAGCCAAAGATACTCATCATGGCATCCAATCTGATAAGAGTATACCAGGAATATCCATCACAAACGTGGGCGGTATGGTGTCAGATTTTGATATAAGCATCGCGTAAACTTGCAGATGGGGTTCACTTTGAAATACCTTCAGCTCGATTAATCCAGTCCACTCAGACCAAAACCTTCAAACCAAAAAAGAAAGAAAAAACACTCAACACTCGACCATGATGTTACCCAACTACACCCGATCCTGACAAAAATGCGCAATGCGTCAGCCTCTACTGGTTAAAGTTAGGCAATGGATAAAGAAATCTGAAGGAGATATTAACTGTAGCTCATCTGAATTGACCAAATAAAACCAGAGTAGCTTCAATTTATTATTACCATTGTTATTATTATTGGTGATTAGAACGTTAGCGTTTCGACCATGAGACCCGGCTTCGAATCACCATGGTCGATTTGTCAAATCGGTGATTTCTTGATTATATCTTCCTGTATAGACAATCTCAGCATACGGGACTGTTGGGAAGTGCACGATAAACCCGACTCACACCTTGTGAGTGAAATTGGGTATATGAAACTGTTCTTAAGTTTCGGTGACTACGTGAACGGAACTTTGATTCTACTGGCCTCGTTCAAGTATATATATATATATATATATATATATATATATATATATATATATATAACGTCAGATTATGCGCTCACTCCCAGAATCCGTAACTAAAGTACACTCGACATAGTTACGTTCTTTTTAATCATTTCACCATAAGCAAGGCGATAAAGCCACTAATACGCAAGTGGTTACTGATTATTAAAGAACCTGATAAAAATCATTGTTAATAAGAGAGGACAAAAAAGAAGAAGAATTAAGGAGACATAAGATGACGATTGACATTGCATTTAATTTTTTGAAGATCAAAGTTAACTGGAAACAAGAAGCCGGAAGAGAATTCCACAAAGCGAGAAGTGCGAGAGAAAAAACTGTTAGCGTAGAACGTACGGTTACATCTAGCAATTTCAACTTTAAAATGATGAAACCTAACTGCCAATCTAGTACTGTGCGTAAAGTCGATATACCAAAAAAGAATGCTCATCGGAACAGTTAGCATAAAAATATTTATAGAAAAGGCAGAAGGAAGTTACGTTATGTCGGTGGTAAAGTAACTGAAGCCGCGATGACAGGTCAAGACCTATAATATTGCAGATACTTCTTTGGAATTTTTCAAGAATCTTTAGACACATAGAAACACTAGTTCATATGTTAGAGCAATATTCATTTCATGGACAAATGGTAGACTTATAAAGGTGTAAGATAGATTCTGGTAAGAAAAAATGTCCAGAACGACATAGGTTGATTCTGTGGGTGTTGAACAAGCACAAACTGGGCCTGAACAGGCGTTTACAACACATCCATACTCGGAAATATTATCATTCCCACACAGTGAGCTTTCAAGTCAGTGTCGCATATTCACAGCAAGTATCCCCAATAATATCTATCTATCTATCTATCTATCTATCTATCTATCTATCTATCTATCTATCTATCTATCCCTGTCTTATCACATCTATCTATCTATCTATCTATCTATCTATCTATCTATCTATCTATCTATCTATCTATCTATCTATCTCTGTCTTATAATATCTATCTATCTATCTATCTATCTATCTATCTATCTATCTATCTATCTATCTATCTATCTATCTATCTATCTATCCCTGTCTTATAATATCTATCTATCTATCTATCTATCTATCTATCTATCTATCTATCTAACTATCCCTGTCTTATAATATCTATCTATCTATCTACCCCTGTCTTATAATATCTATCTATCTATCTATCTATCTATCTATCTATCTATCTATCTCATTCAGTTCTATCTATCTATCTATCTATCTATCTATCTATCTATCTATCTATCTATCTATCTATCTATCTCTACTTAGCATTGCAGCCGTTTTTTTTTGTAATGTAATATCCACGATCTGGAGAATTTTGACACTTTATCAGATTTCTAGGCCTTCAAATTTATTTGAAAAACCCATCGTTAACATTCCAAATACGCCAATGCTAGTGGGCACACTTATCTTTATGAAACAAATTGTTTTCAGCTTTCTCGCAACAGCGTGTTATGAATTATATAGCAGAGTAGACTAAGTTCTGTAGCCTTGTGTGGCAACCAATCCAAGAAAAGAACAACTCTGATTTCAAACACATAGAGAAAGCAACTATTTACATTATTCGGCCTATCGTCCTCATCTTTGGTGCCATATTTATCACAATGTTTCGGCCTTCTTCAGGTGGTTGGAATGTTGAACTGAACCCTTTATTTCGCTCACTGGGGTAGACTGTTCTAGTTCCACATGCCATGTCTAATGGATGACAGTTATCTCCTGTTAATTCCCCTCTCCAATTTCTCAACTGCCTTAACCAGGTATTGAACTCACAACTCTTTAGGTCCTGTCACTGGATCTAACCAACACCTTTATCCACTCTCATGTGTCCTTAAGTGTCATTTACCGGCCTGAATGTCCGAGAAATTACATAGAAAATATGTGTCCTCTGACAAGAATCGAACCTGTATCTTACACGGTACCGTCATATAGCCTGATGTACTATTCCATTTAGCTGCAGAAGAAAACATTAAGCCACATTAAATATTTATTCCTATAAAAATAACTTATAAACAATAAATATATTAAAATAATTATCGGACTTGGTCCATGTCATAATATATGACGTCATTTGTTTACGTTAATATAAGCTCCCAGCAGATATAAGCGTTCGAAAGAAATTGTGTGAAATTTGGTAGTTTAAAAACAGTAATTCGACTTCCACTGTAGCTAAATGGCTATATGACGGTTCCGTGTAGGATACAGGTCCGATTCCTGTCGCAGGACGCTTATTTTCTATGAAATTTCTCAGAGATTCAAGCCGGTTAATACTGTTTATTTTAAACAGAGCATTTACTTAAATATTTGTACCTATAAAATTAACGTATAAGTAATAAATATATTTATATGTATGTATGTACAGACGTTCTTAAATATCAATTCTTTTCTCTGTACATATATCGAAATTATAAAACTATTCTCACTCCGTAAAAAATAAAACAATTTTTGATGATAATCTTTTATTTTTCATCTAGCCAATGTCGCTCACAAGTTTTGAGGCAACCCGTGATACGGTTTACAGGCACTTTACAAAGGTGCCGCGCGAAGGGATCGCCTCCCTAGACCGATAACACGTACCTTCCTGACAAATCGACCCTGCTGAGAACATACTCATATAATTAAATTCAAATTTACACGTGAAGTACTGAAAAGCTCTCGGCCCAACTTCTTTTATGTGCCGTGTTTATTCAGGACGTAGACTATTATGGCTCTCCTTATTCTCCTGCCAATAAGTTTTGTCTTTTTGTTATTTTCCCAGACCCTGTTCAGCCATCTACTTGATTAAGCCCGTTAAGTATGTCACGCATTACTTTCGCTTGTCCCACTTTCTCTCTGTCCGTCCTGTGTGTATCAGATTTTCCAAGCCCTCCTTTTCCATTACGTGTCCCAGAAATTTCAGCTCCCTTTTCTTGATGTTAAGTATAAGTCTCCACTGTTTGTATCCTTTGCAAAACCTCATCGTTGCTCACATGGTATCCTGAGCATCCTTCTGTAGAACGACACTTCCGTTGCCTTGAGTCTCTTCTTCATCGTTGGGTAGATTGTGTAACGTCCGCGGCCGTAAAAGAAGGACATATCACGTAGCATTTCAGTACTCATTTCTTTGTTACCCTCCTAAAATATCAGATTTTTTAATACATTCTTAATATGGCCGAGAACTTTTCGGGCACTTTTGTAAATACATATATATATATATATATATATATATATATATATATATATATATATTAGCTTTGACAGTTTCTTTTCATTTACATTCGTAGAAAGGGCCATAAAGCAACGGCGGACAGTTATTTTCAGCAATGCTTTACTGGTGTCATTTTGCAGAAAGTTTCCCTTTCAGCAATTATCCTTTTGCGAAAATTTGTTTTCGCTTGATATTTGAATACGAATTCAACTAACAAGATTATACCATGATTTACCTGCCAGACCTTTGCGGCGACAAAAGAATAGATTTTCACCCCCACACACATGCAAACAAAATCACATACTCGGACGCATATGCGTATGTCTAAACATGCAAATTCATACACAGATACACACTTATATATATATATATATATATATATATATATATATATATATATATATATATATATATATATATATATATATATATATACTCGTGCGCACTTGCATACGCACACTGTTCTTTAGATTAAATAAAATTGTTTATTTTGATCACGAATAAGAAAACAATATTTTAAGTAATGCCTTCTTTTAATCAAATTCTCCATTTACGTAAATGAATCATTTTTTCATAAAATTAATGTCATGGCTTAAACGACAATTTTTCTGATTTTCAGTCAATTCATGACTCTTTAACTATCACATTCAAATGGGAAAAAACATTTCAGTGGCATGAATATATGGACACACACATCACACACACACACACACATATATATATATATATCTGTATATATATGACTTGTGGCTTCGTGCTAGCACAGCTATCGACGTCCGTGTTCCGTCTACCCAATTTCATTCACAAGGCTTGGGTCAACCCGTGGTATAGTTTCCAAACGTGGCGCACGTTGGGATCGCCCTCGATCCAGTCTGAAAGCATCAGGAAGTCTCTTTTCTCACACACATACACACACACACACACACAATCACACACACACACACACACACACACACACACACACACACACACATATATATATATATATATATATATATATATATATATATATATATATATATATATATATATATGCATGTTTCATTAAAAACGACAGACAAGGTACTACGGTTAAGCTTTTTATTTAATTTTTCTTGTGTTCGAACAAGAGCTTTTTTTTCTGGACAAAGAGTGTGTAAAAACTGTCCAAATGTTTTATAGTCCCGAGCGCTTTCGGCTATACCTTTAGCCATTATCAAGGATGATTCGATTTTTCAGCTTAATTGAATGTGAGCATTATGTGTATGTCTTAGTGTGTAGTAGGGATGTGTGGGTTTAAATGGGTTCTAATGGAGCTGTGATCAGATAGGTGTAACGTAAGATCCATGGATATATATATATATATATATATATATATATATATATATATATATATATATATATATATATATATATATATATACAAGGATATTTTTTTAACTTGATGTTATTTCTTATTACCATAAACCTTATTTTTAGTGGGTACTTGTGTGCCCGATAAAAATAACACACACATACACAAACACGCACACATACACAGACACACACATACGTATGTATGTAAACAGCAAGTTGTAGGAATAAGCCAGCAAAAATAAAAGTAAATTTATAAATTTTATGACGGGGTGTAACTCTTGCCAACTTTTGCCTTTTGTTACTCTTCTTTGTCCCTGTTCGGCCATCCATTTACACAAATTTATTTGATAGATTATTTGTTGTTTCCTTCTACATTTCTTGCTTTCAGTATGTTCCCTATCAAATTCTCCAAGCCTTCTTTCCACAAAGTATGAATCAGAATTCTCACCTGTTTATGGTTCAAAGTACAAGTGTTCTTTTTGTTCCTCCTCTTATCTAAAATTTACTTCACATACTTCTTCGTTGGTATACTTAGCATAATTCTGTAGAACACCATTTCTGTTGCCTCAAGTCTCCTCTTCATCTATGAGAAAATTGCCCAGCATTCGTTGCTATTTTGAGGGATTGATATTATATAGTAGTTTAATATTCTTTTCTATGTTTCAAATGAAATTTTCCTGTTTCTTAATACTTTGCTTATCTTTTGGAGGGCATCTTCCGCTTTTCCTACGAGCCTTCGGATTTCGGTGTCACTTTTTATTACAAAGTATTAGAAGATAATTTTAAGTTATTCGCTGTTGGTTTAAGCAAATTAAAATAAACACATGAGTCTGTACTCCTTGAAAGCAAATACAAGACTTTACAACAAGTCATAGTCAGTCAACTTAAAAATACCTGTCTGTCGTCGTTTCGAGATACTTTTTTCCTTAACAAGAAAAGAGAATCGGCTAGAGATTAAAAAAAAAACAAGACAAACATCGCCGACAGATGAAATTACATTTCACCGAACTCAAAACACGTTTCACCTGCGAACTATGATTTTTCTTTATATACGACGCATGTCCGCTTTTACGAGTATTTAGGTACAGCTTTTTTAAGACAAAACATTGTTGTAAATATCTAATTTTGCCACAATTATTAGACGTTATATATTATTATTTTATGATGCCTCAAATTTATAGTAAGATTTCGACATTTTCTTCTCAGAATATCTAGTCAATTTTTCTCAAGTTATCCCTAATAAAATTCGTTGGTCATCTTCAAATCTCATTAACGTTTCCCCGTGTCAAATTATTTGAAACCATCGTTCGTTATAGGTTTTATCACCAATTTTTCTTCAAATGGCATATTAATGTTTCTTTCTACTTTAACTGCAGTGCTCCAGTTTAAACACCAAAGAAATCGTATTTGTTTCACTAACCACAGTCTGAAATTTGCCAAGACAAAAAATGTTGATAAATACTTCGTGATAGTCTAAAAGTAGAGATACTATTTTTTTAAATGCTGGGTTTTGGGATTTTAATCCCATAATATTTACATGCGACACCCATGGAAATTTCAAGGATATTAACAACTAAATTCAAAATTGTTATTCAAATATAAATTAGTTTCACATGTGATAAATAAGGAATATAGAACTACTAGTTTATTTTGAGTTTCGCTCTTTTTCTTCATAAAGAATTTTAAGACCTCCAAATTTTCTCTTCATTCTATTCCTAAGTGGCCGTTTAGTCTTTCGCTAGTTTCAACCAACTATAACCTCTCTCTATGTTTTACCAACAACTCCATCCCTTTCACTCCTTTATATATGTACTTGCGTGTACATATATATATATATATATATATATATATATATATATATATATATATATATATATATATATATATATATATATATATATATATATATATGTATTATCTAGAAACAGCAGTTCATCAGTGTGGCTAGATATCCGATTGCCTCGGGCCGGGATCGAAACCCGACTGATTTGGCATCAGTCGGAGATTTTACCCCTGAGTTATCAGCGCCAGGTAGAGAGGAAGGTAAATTTTTACGTACTTATTCTTCGAATAAAAGCGCCAATGACCGAGTGGGCTCAATTCATAGAAGACCTTTCCAGTATATATATATATATATATATATATATATATATATATATATATATATATATATATAAATATATATATATATATATATATATATATATATATATATATATATATATATATATATATATATATAGGTGACTATACTCGTGTCGAAAAACGTTCGAATTCTTGATTTAACAATAGCCAAATCAATCTCGAAGGAGGAGGTAAAGAACAAATTAAGTACAGAAGTATGTTGATCAGAAATATTACGGAAAGGAACAGAAAATTCACCATTCGACTGGAAGATGAAAAAATTGAAAGCCTCAATAGCGGTAACATTAGTATCATTAGATGATTAAGTCACTTGATATAATGAGCCTTAAATTGACCAAACATAAAAATGTTCGCAGATGAATGGAGAGAGATAAAGAGACATTTCTATACTGTTAGACATATTGTCTAATATGTTACAGTCCTGAGAAGGAATGGATCCATAAAGGAAAAGCAGCTAAGCTAACAGCGTACAATAAAGAGACGAAAGCACATGACAAAAATCACCTGGTGACTGAAGAGATGATTCTTTTACCATTTGAAGATTTTCCCGGATGTCAACACCAAGTATATACATCTGTATCCGGGAATCTTATCGACAAACAGAGAGTTCATTGGTATCGATAGAAGATATTTAATTAGTTTCACAAAGCGCTAAAATATTTGGAAAACGATTCAAGAGAAAAGTTTCGACACTACAGAAATTGGTGCGAACACCATGAATATTGGAGAAAGAATGTTTTTTTTCGGTGGGTGGATATGATTTCTTGTTTACTGGTTTACTTTTATTTATTTTAATTGTAACTATTATGAGAATAATATTTTAATTTTTAAGGGGTAAAATCCCAAATAATTATCGCTCGCCATCATCTGTGGTAATACAAAACGGTTGGAAGGTGGTTAAGACTAAAGTATAATGTGGCCTCGGGGTTGCCTACCGGAAATGCATACAGTGACACATATCTATGCCCGACATGGCACTACAAATAACTCTATATTACCTGCCTGTTGACTAGAGCAGCCACCTTAAGCGCTACCAAAGTGTTCGGGTTGTTTTGTACCAGTCAGAATGTTGCAACCAGAAAGTTAAAAGTTAAGACACTTAAATCGTTAAAGCCGTGCGAGAAAAGAACCGGTAAAACGCACCCTAAACAGGAAACAAGAGATAAGCACCTACTATTAAACTCAAAGAAATAAAGAGAAATGTAAAGATTTCCCTTTAAACCATTTCAAAACGAGGTCCGATCTTGGCGAGGTTGATCTGACATAAAACAAGATAAAACTATAGCACACACACACACACACACACACACACACACACACACACACACACACACCACACACACACATAAATACATACATACACACACACATAAATACATACATACACACACACACACACATATATATATTCCTTACACCTAGTTTTCTTTTTATTTAACTTTCTTACCTCTTCACACTCTCTTTTACACTCCATTTTATCGCCATTACTTTTCATAATTCCTTCCTTTTTTTAAGATTATTGTGTAGGTTTTTCGGTCAGAAAGTGTAAATGTCTCTACCTCAGCAGTCTCACGTGCCTAGACAGAAAAATATAACGGTCAGGCTTACTAGAAGAATATTTTTTAGTTTCTTTCAAAATGATTGACATTTACCCAACTCACCAAAAGGATGCTGAGTTTATAGACTCACATACACACACGATTGTATAAAGATTACGTTCCTCTAATCTTACACGTGGGGAAGGCCTGGGTAATCGAATGCTGATTTTCAAAAATCCCATCCAAGAAGAGAAAGATATCTGATGACTGAATCTTGCTTATTCGGACACAAGAAGCGAATATGGGGAAGAGCGAGGAAATCTCGTTGTTTTCTTTTCTTTTTTACTGAGCATTATTCCAATTTTATTTCTCGTCTACTTTCCTCTTTTGTTTCCTTCCCTCCTCTTTCATCATCCTCAATTCTTTCTTTATCTCTTTCTTTCATTTGATCTGTTGTCCTTTTTTCTTGTTTGCTACTCTCTTGTTTTGCCTTTCTATCTTTTAATTTTCTTTCTTTCTTTTTTCTTCATATTTTCTTTCTTGCTTGCTTGGTTGTTTCTGTTTTGATTTTCTTTCTTTCTAATTTTCTTTTTTGTTTGCCCTTTCTCGCTTTCATGTTTTTCTTTCTTTCTTTCTTTCTTTCTTTCTTTCTTTCTTTCTCTCATATTTGAGTTGCTTCTCCCTTGTTTTCGTTTTCTTTCTATTTTTTCTATCTTCACGTTTTTCTTCCTTTTTCTATGGTTTTCTTTCTTTCTTTCTTTCTTTTCTGCTTGTTTTTCTTTCTTTCTTGTTTTTCTTTTTTTCTTTCTAATTTTTCTTTCTTTCTTCCTTTCTTTTTTTCTTTCTTTCTTTCTTTCTTCATGTTTTTCTTTCTTGCTTGCTTGCTTGGTTCTTTCTTTCTTTCTTTCTTTCTTCCTTTCTAATTTTCCTATTCGTTTGCCCTTTCATTCTTTCATGTTTTTCTTTCATTCTTTCTTCCTTTCTTTCTTTATGTCGTGTTTGAGTTTCTTGCTTCTCCCTTGTTTTCTTTTTCTTTCTATTTTTCTATCTTCATGTTTTTCGTCCTTTTTCTTTCTTTCTTTCCTTCCTTCCTTCTTTCTTTCTTTCTTTCTTGTTTTGTTTTTCTTTCTAATTTTTCCTATTCGTTCTGCTTTTCTTTCTTTTTCTTTCACTTTTCCTTTTTCTTTCATTTATATTCATTTATGTTCATTGCTGCTTCAAATTTGTTCCGGTCTTCATTTCGTTCGAATCCTTATCGTCCCTCTCCTCCTCCTCCGCCTCCTTCTTGTTTTCGAAATTCTTTCTCCCGATGTTTCTTTACTCTATTAAAAACTCGACAACCGTCGCCTCCCCCAAGCAAACAGTGCTAGTGGCGCTGTTGCAGACCCCAAGCTGTTACTAGCACTGGATGTTAGTAATAATATACCCTAATAATTACGAGGATGACTTATACATAGCCCCCTACTTTTTCCTGACTCGTCAAGTTGTTTGCATGGTCGAATTGAAGGTGACGCCTGCGAGTCTACTGGAGTAGGGGTCGCGCCATCTCAAAACCATTCCACATCAACCTACCTAACGCTTCACAAAAAGTAAGACAGCAAAATCAAAAAAATAAAATAAAATGACATAAAAGTAAACAAAAAATAACGAAAGAAATTTAAAAAACAAAGTCTACTTTACAAAATGTTTAAGGTTAAAGATGAAATGAAACATTCTAAACTTTAAAAATGAATCCATTAAGATTCAAAATGTTTTAAATTAAATTTACCAATTAATATTCAAAGTACCTAAATTTAATTAAAGTATTTAAAGAAAAAATGTTTATCCAGCATGAAAAATAAAAAATAAACATTTAAAAGAACATATCTTATTCTAAAGTAAACTTTGTAAGCAAAGAAAACTCAAATTAAAATTTAATTTTGAACTGAACAAAATTAAATTTAAAAGAAAAAAAAATACGAATGTATTTACTTAAAATATAGAAAAATAATTTGAAATTGAATTAAAAATAAATAGTCACTGATATGGAAAATTATAAAATGTCTTTTCATGTTAGTTTCTCGTCGCCAAACTAAAAGATGGTGAGGGCAATAGACAGAAAATTTCCTGTATTTGCTAATGCAATATTGGAACATTTGGCGCGACAGGACGAATAACAGAATAAAAACAACTCATAACTTCGGGGTGTGGATAAGAATATATGAGAGAGAAAACAACTAATATATTTTAATTTAAATAAGCACAGGCATCGTATTTTCGTGTGCATCATACGGGAAATTTTGAATGAATATTAAAGACAAAAAGAGTGGAGAACGTATTTTCAGAAATTTGTCTCAGTTTAATAAAAGACATCTTATTTGAAAGAGCGTGATTGAAAATAGACTCAGACTTGTCCACAAAATAAAGTTTGTTTATATTTGGATTTTTTTATTGTCTTTCTATAAAGTTTTCCCTCTCCATTCTTAATGAAAGACAATTATATTATTTTTATTTTCATAGTTTATTAATATTTAGAAATATAATAAAGTCATATCAAACAGAAAATTATGATAGATTAATTTTTAAATGTACAGTGTAACCCGGATATAAAGAGAGTTGTCGGGACCGGAGAAGAAGTATCTTATATCCAGGTTTCTCTTATAACCGGGTTTGGTCTATTTTGTTTAGGTAAGTACGGCTCTAATTTGGGACCAGAGAAAATATCTCTTATATCCGGGTTTCTCTTATATCCGGGTTGATGATTGATTTGTTTGTTTGGCACATCAACTCTTTATCGGTCATTTAATGGCGAAATTTAATTTTCTTGGGAGCTTTGAAGTAATAAAAATATGATATGCCTCTGAGAGACCCCTCTCTGCCTTCCATCAGTATGGCTGATGCTAACCTCCAGAAAGGTGACTCGTTTCGCCTTCTCGGGCTAATGTTCTCAGCTGACATGAAGTGGAAAGACTATATTGAATCCATTGCTAGTTCAGCTGCTAGGAAATTTGGCTCACTGGGTCGTGCGAGACAATTTTTCGCTCCAGAATCTGTCATACATATTTATAAGTACCATTCGTCCATGCTTAGAATATTGCTACCACATATGGTCCAGTGCCCTTTCTATCAACCTTGAGCTCCTTGATAAAATCCAAAGAAAAATCAGTAATACTATGGGTCCTGATCTGGCGGTTCGGCTTTATTCACTTTCCCACTGCCATAAGCTTGCCTCCCTGTGTCTTTTCTATACTTTCATGGTAAT
Source organism: Acanthosepion esculentum (assembly GCA_964036315.1). Classification (NCBI taxonomy): domain Eukaryota; kingdom Metazoa; phylum Mollusca; class Cephalopoda; order Sepiida; family Sepiidae; genus Acanthosepion; species Acanthosepion esculentum. The sequence continues at coordinate 92,781,265 of OZ038507.1, read as the reverse complement.
TGTCCGGATGAGCTCTTCGCTATGTTACCTAGACTTTTTGAATTTATGCGCAGTACTAGACTGTCGTCAAGATTTCATCAATTTACAGTTCAGCTGTCTAGATGAAGCCGTAAGTTCTATGTTAACAGTTTCTTCTCTTTCACTTCTCGCTTATAGAACTCCCTTCTGGCTCCATGCTTTCCGGCCAACTTTGATCTGTAAAAAATTAAATGCAATGTCAATCGATATCTAATGTCTTCCTTATGTTTGTGTGAACATAGTTATTAGATGCGGTGATATGTTTGTTTTATGTTGTAGTTTTGTTGAAGTTATATTTTGGAATACAGTTTGATTTCTTTAAGCAATTGCATGATTTTATATGGATTAATGGATTAGGATATTATATGGATTAATGGATTAGGATATTATATGGATTAATGGATTAGGATTTTATATGGATTAATGGATCAGGATATTATATGGATTAATGGATTTTATATGGATTAGGATATTATATGGATTAATGTCATGAAAGAGTTCTTTCATATTGGCTGTTTCTTGATTTTGTTAGGTGGCATATCAACACTTCTACGAGTCATTTAATGCCGAAATTTAAATGATTCGAACGCAATTGTATGCTTTCAACTACAGATAAAATTTATTGCTGGTCATTTTTTTATATATAAAAATATTTTCTGATATTTTTACTATAAAAATGTATTTTTATACTTTCATAGTATTTTGTTTTTGTTTGGTGGGGGTCACTATTTGCCCATAGCTCGGACCCTAACAGGTACTACCACCACGAGCTGCGAACCACAGCAATAAAGATGTGTTTTCACGCTCCTGAAAATCTCAATCTCCCGATCAGATGTCTTGCCGCCGGGTGTAGTCTATCGTCATACCCAGGACTGGAGTAAAAGAACTGAGAAAGTACAAAATATATAAATGAGTGTATGACAAGATACGTCTTCTCACTAGATATAACTGCGATGCGTTCCGAAGAGAACTAGAAGTGCTCACAGGATTTATTAATGGTGGACACATCTTAACAACATAAGATACGCAGATGACATCTTCGTGTTGTTGGCAAACACAGAAAGGAAACTGCAGGAACTCCTACAATGAACTAGTAAAAGAAAGCGTGAAGAAAGGAGAAATTATCAGTTGTAAAATGTTAACGTAAGGAACAGACCAAGATAAAAGCTAGGAACTGGGGATGTCAAAATCAAACCATTACTACCCCCTTGTGCAAATTAATTGAAACAAAACGAATAATTCCGTTATTATTTACCTTTTTGTCGTATTTTTCCAATAACACGACCCAGTGCAGATTTTAGTGCTTCGTATGTCCATTCAGCGAAGTCGTTCCTTGCAGATTGACTACAGATTCTCGAGTGGATTTAAACCAAGAGAGTTTATGGTCTAGTCTAGTACTTTTATTTGCTCATTGGTAAGGATTGCCATTGTGTTCGTGCAGCTTTACAATTTTCGTACGCCCACTTGGAGTAACGTCCATCGCAGACAATGGTCATAGGACAACTAATCGACAGTCGAGACAATAGTGTGTGGGCGTGATACAACTCTGATGCAATCACGGATGACGCCATATTTTTCATGGCCAAACATTCATATTATTGCACAACACTTCAAATGACCTAATCTGAGGAAAAAATAGAAAACTATTACACCCTGTAACTCCAGTGGGTCTAAAACTGACTGTATGGTGAAAGAACAGCAACTAGAGTGGTTGTTTCAATTAATTTGCACAAGGGTTATTTTGAATTTGACGACCTAGCTTACCCGGAACGTTCTTGAAACGTTGCCGACAGTTTCTGTTTTATTTGGTGGATATGTGACCTTGTGGCCTTATATTGCAATTAACTCTTTTTCTGGACCCAAACTGACCGATCATCAACAATAAGTTATGGTAACTTTCCAAAGTGCTGTATCGGAATAATTCTTCACTTAATGTATAGAAGATCTAAAATTCCTTTTTGGACTTTAAAAAAAAATCAAGAATCACTAATTTACATGATAAATACATGTCCTAATATGTTCCCGGAATTTATTATTCACTTTCTGTTAATGTAATGCTACAAGGCAAACATCATCAACTAAGTTTTACTTCATCATCAAGGCTCCCAGGTCAATATCCCGCAAAATGTTGACAGATATTGACTATACAGATGGCCTAACTATAACTCTAGACAGTCCTCCCACACCATCTAGATAAAGCTGCCGACAATGTTGGACTCTGTATCAATGACCCTAAAACTGAATTCATGGGCTTCAACCAACAAGGCACAGTACAAGCTGTCTCACGTGAATTAATAAAATCTGCCAATTCTTTTACATACTTAAAATAAATTTTACTGAAAAGGATATTAAGATTCACATGGCTAAAACCTGGTTCACCTTGAATAAAATGGATGTAATCTGGAAATACCAGACAACCTCAAACGGAGATTCTTTCGAGCCACTCTAGAAGCGGTGTTAATGTATGGTGCCACTGACTGGACATTAACTAAAACCCTAAGCTTGATGGAAGCTACACTCGGATACTTAACATACTTAATATCCCTTGGAGACAACATCCAACTAAATCACAGCGCTATGGAGCCATCCCTGATATTCCTACAATCTTACGTGAACGCAGAATGCGCTTTGCAGGACACTGGCGATCAAAACAAGAACTTGCGAGTGAACTACTGCACTTGACACCTAGCCATGAAGCAAGATGATTTGGTCGCACAGCAACCACCTCCATTGACCAACTATGTTAAGACACAGAATACAACCCTAATGACATTTCGACCTTGAAACAGGACCTTGACGGTTAGAATGATAGACTCATGAATATCTGGGCTAGCTCTACCGAAAAAAAAAATAATAAGGTATTTCCACAGTGGCGTTATGTTGTGAAGAGTCTACAAACACATTTGTCAAACTCTACGTAACGTTGCAGATATGTTATAGCAACGTCATTTTGTCAGTTGCGTAGCTGGGAAGTGTTATGCAGACGATGGAAAACGCGACACTTTTGGCTTCCTCTTGCTCCAGTTCCCTAATCTTTGTGACAAAGTCTAGATCTCTTGAATATGTTTCTGCAATTCTCCCTTTCTTGAATGTTACTTTTGTACATTTATCTAATGCGAAATCCATACCTGTGTCGTCACTGAAACATTTTAAAGTATTGAGGAGACGCTCCAACACATTTTTGTCTTTTGCAAAGAGTGATATAATCCATATAGAGAAGCTGATTGAACACTTTATTGTTTACTTTGTATTCATAGCTATTATTAAGGAGGATTAAAGGCAGACAAAAGAGAAGGGGTGACAGGAAGTCTCCTTGAAAGATTCCTCGTCGGATATTCAGGCGATTGGAAGTGGCAATACCTTTGGTGTGATTTAGATATAATGCCGTTTTCCACTTTCCCATGATGTCATTAAGGAATTTTACTCTCACTGAGGAGATTTTGTACATTTCCAGAGTATTAAGGATCCAGGAGTATGGACCACTATCAAATGCTTCACGGTAATCTACCTCTTGTCCAGGATCATTTTGTTTATCAATAGTTGATCTTTGCAACCATATGAACCTCTCCTGCTTCCCTTCTGTTCCAGGGGAAGAATGTTGTTTTCTTCCAGAAAAGAGTAAGTACAGTTCTTCAGAACTGAAGTGATCAATTTATACGTAGTGAACAGACATGTTATTGACCTATAATTTTTCGGATCATCTGTTTCACTCGTTTTTGTCAGAAGATATGAAATACGTTCAGTTATCCATTCTGGGACTTCATTGGGATTACTAATAAGCATTGACAATGTTTATGCAAGGGTTTATGGATTGATGTCATATAATAGATCACAAAATTGACTAACTTCTCATTTCCTGGAGATTTCCATTTTTGGAATTTCGTTAGTGCTTGCCTAACATTGGTCTTGGTCATATTTTCGCATTCTTGGAGATGTTTTTCATTCGTTCTTCTTTTTGTTGGATCCACTCAGCATTGGGTTATATTCCTTTGGGTAGCTCTAAATATTCTCCCAAAATGTCTGCATTTCTTCAATAGATGGTGGCTTTTAGACAACTATAACTGTTTTTCCAATTTCGGTTCGGAATATCTTATTTTGGCGATAGAACCTACAACGCTTTTCGTATCGTCTTGTTCTCTGTATCTATACCTTACCAAAGATACAGCCCGGGGATTAATGGCAGTTATAAGATTGCGGGCAAAGAACTCGATCTTCAGAAAAAGATGTAAACTTTTCAAGTATGTCTCTCTAATCAGTTCTTTCATCTGACACCCAAGTTCTGTCGTTTCCATGTTTTCTATTCCACTTTTCGTTCCTTCTACCTCTTTCTTTCTTTCTTTCTTTCTTTCTTTCTTTCTTTCTTTCTTTCTTTCTTTCTTTCTTTCTTTCTCAATTCCCTGACTTTCTTTCTTTTATATTATTACCTCTCCTTTGACTTTCTGTCTTTCTTTCTTTCTTTCTTTCTTTGTTCGCTCATTTTCTTTCTTTCTTTTTCTATAAGTACCTTTCCTTCCACTTTCATTTTTTTTATGTTATATCCTCCCCGACTCTCCGATGTGTCGCAAGTGTGATGATGGTCATATCTGATCTCGTATCCATAGGCTAGTGACCCAACACTTTCCTCAGCACATGAGCTGTTCCAAGAATGGTGAAATTCTTGGAAATAGTCCCTTGTACGCCAACAGCTTCTTTTTGGTACATGTCTCCAATTTGCCTTGCCAGGTCTTGGTATCTCTTTGTCTTCGCAGGCTCAGCTTTCACCATGTTCTTATCTCAAGGTATTAAAACATCTGTGATGGTTGCTCTTCTGCGCAAATGTCATATCAGGACAATTGCTCTCCAAGAGCTTGTCAATAAAGATGGTCGTATTCCACATCAGCTTCATTTCTCTGCGCAATCTATGCCACACTCCCTGCATATAATCACTATTATTGGTAACAATTTCCTTATATTCTTTCTTTCTTTCTTTCATTCTTTCTTTCTTTCTTTCTCAATTCCCTAACTTTCTTTCTTTTATATAATTACCTCTCCTTTGACTTTCTTCCTTTCTTTCTTTCTTACTTGCACAGGGTTAGGGTTAGGGTTAGAGGATAATGCGTTGGGTGAGTAATCCAAATAGTGACTTAACGCATAGAGTTGTGAGTTCAATACCTGGCCACAACAGAAGGAACCAAAACTTGGAGAGTTGAGATGCAAAATGGGAATTAACTGAAATTGAGATATCCGGGAAAGGCATGGCACGTGGAATTAGAACAATCTACCTGGACTAAATAAAGTGGACTAAATAAAGTGTTCGATTCGAAATTCCATAGTATATCACCTGAAGAAGGCCGGAGCGTACAACAGCCAAAACGTTGTGGATATGGCAATAAAGATGAGGGCAACAGTTTAAAAGATGTAAATAGTGTAAAAAGAATAACTGTGTTTATTTATTTATTTTGATTTACAATTTGATACACAGTCACTGGTAATTGATTTAAGCAAGAAATAATCTGGAACAGATAATTAGCTCTCCTTCAAGTTTCTTTCTTTCTTTCTGTCGCAATTCCCCGACTTTCTTTTATATAATTACTTCTCCTTTGAGTTTCTTTCTTTCTTTCTTTCTTTTCTTTCTTTCATTCTTTCTTTCTTTATTTATTTTCTTTCTTTCCTTCTTTCTTTCTTTCTTTTTTCTTTCTTTTTTCTTTCTTTCTTTCTTTCTTTTCTTCCTTTCCTTTTCTTCCTTCCTTCCTTTTCTTCCTTCCTTCCTTCGTTCCTTCCTTCCTTCCTTTCTTTCTTTCTTTCTTTCTTTCTCAATTCCCTGACTTTCTTTCTTTTATATTATTACCTCTCCTTTGACTTTCTTTCTTTCTTTCTTTCTTTGATGATTTTGATGATACTGTCGCCTTTCTTCTTCCATCATTCATTCATTTCTCTCACCAATTCCTTCAAGATTTATCTTCCTCATCTGCTGCTTAACAGACGCCGATCTCTGATAACCGCCAGACAGACGCGGACCTTCGCCTTTTGTTATTATTTCAATCTTTTCCTTCTTTCATTACGTCAAACATCTGTGAAAAATGTTACACACACAATATATAGATATAGATATATAGATATAGAGACATGGTTTAAGAGCAGATGAGCGCCTGAAACTGTCACCATGAAATGTTCATCATTAGATCTATACTACATCTTTAATCTTTCACAGATACTGAGGCACTCTTTCTTCTTACTATATAGTTAATTTTAAACAATATATATATATATATATATATATATATATATATATATATATATATATATATATATATATATATATATAGCATAATGAGAGGCCACGTATACTTTCTTGATATGTATATAATATCTGGATAAAATGAATGAAACAAAATTGGGTGTTTTTTTTATGAAAGTATTTATTTCTGTGTTTTTGTATATATTTATTTATTTAATATATATATATGTATATATATGTATATATGTGTGTGTGTGTGTGTGCGTGTATATATGTATGTATGTAAGTATGTATATATTGTTTATAATTGGGTATATAGAAGAAGTGAAAGTGTGTAAATTGCGTTTATTAACATCTCTCAGTTGCGTCTCTGTCTTTGGGAAGAGTACGCCCAGGGGTGACAACATCAAAAAATAGAGCCGCAACTGAGAAAAAATATACTGAGAGGTTCCCGGCCCTGGGAAATAACTGCCCGAGTCCGCGCCCTCTCATTGCACTAAAGAGAGGGATCGGTGCTCGCACCAAGGCCAGTGCAACCGACGGTTGCGGGGCCTCGGGCAATTTTTGTTCCTAGCCCGGGTGTATGCGTTCGGACTTCCCACATTAAACTGATCTTGTGTCACATCCTGACCTCGTTTGAGTAAATACAATTAGAAGAAGAGAAAATATTCTAATCAATCTAATATTTTATTGACTTTTACATACTTTGGCTTTATCGTCTTACTTACGAAAAGGCTGGTTGACGAAGTGTTATAAAACTACCAATAAAAATTTAATTTACTATAGTTATCGCACTTATTTTCTGATAATGTCGCGTTTGGCTATCCGTATTTACAAAAATCGTTAGGTTTATACGCATAAATTCAAGATTCTTTTTAAAATATTGTGGTACAACTATTCCATTTAAGATTAATAAATGTAACCTTAATTTATTAGCAATATTGTTTCACCGCTACAAATTAATACATAATTTTAAAATATTTAAAAGTTTATAAGTTATTCTAGTTAAAATTTAAAAACATGAAAACAATTAAAACATATATATGCAATTAATGACGTACAAGTAGTGTAATGTGTAGCTTTTCGAGACACGAAATCGACTAGTTATGTCCCAATTCTAGTATAGTTTAATTTCATTGACATTCTAAAAAATAATCTTGGAAAACCATGGCTCCATCTATGGGTTAAATCGTAGGATGGTCTGTGCACTTCTAACAGGAGGGCAGCTCTGGATTCAAAATATGCGGCTGGCGCTATTACTGGTCATCTTGAGCAATCCTGTCACGGGTTCATGGTAACTGAGTTGCAGGTACTTTGTAAAATGGAAGAGCCATACAAGGGAAAGGGTCATAATTGAAATCGAGTGGACGGCCATAATTCACTCACTCACACATACACACACACACACACACACACACACACACACACATATATATATATATATATATATATATATATATATATATATATATGAAGAATGAATGATTTTATTTTTAATAAATGCGTTTACCAAGCGTCTATTTTAAATACGAAGAAACTTCGATAAAAACATTTGAAGTAATAAAAAATCTGGATTAACAATAAATCCCTCAATTCTTTAGAAACTGCTTTCGATTAAGAAAATGAGCAGATATGAAGCGTTCGATAAAATAATCTGAATGGATACAGTGTGTGCTTTACTAAATAAAAGAACATCAATTGCTTTGATGTTTTTCGTGGGAAACGATAAATCACGCTGCTTTCCCGTACAAAGATGGACGCAGGTTCGAACCCTATCAAAGAACGCACTTTTCTAAGTTTTCTTGAATGCCCAGATCGATAAACGTAATAGGCGCTGTTTAATAAATATAATAAACTGATTTCTTTGTGGCAACAGAATTGGAAAGTAACTTCAAGGAGGAAGAAAAAAGATTGCGAAGATGGTAAGTAAGCTAGTGAAAAACTGAAAGCTGGTGAAAGGAAATATGTTGCAGACGAACGAAAGATATAAAAACACCCAAGTTATTTGTCTTCGGTTTTATTAGTGCTTTGATCTTTTTAATGTGGTTTAAGTCTTATTCAATATTTCTTCTTTTTTTTGTAGTGTAATACACTTTCCGTAGAGAGGTCGTTAGATTATATGGCATTAGTATATACAATTCTGAAGCCAAAAAGCAGATCTTATGTTGTTTATATTTTAAATTAGATTGTCAATTGTTTAATCCACAGCTTTCTTGTTTAGTGCGGTTTTTTGCGTTTTATCGTCTCTTTTTTTTGTAATTTAAAAATGTTAATGCAAAATCCATTTCTGCCAATATGTTTTATATTATGTCTATGTAAATGCTCATACATAAACCGTGGATTAAAAAATACTTAACGAGTAGAATGAAACTGGGCAGACGCTTTCCTTCTGGGCCCATATCAGATTTACACGGGCCTTTTAATTTGAATTATATTAAACGTAAGGGGTTGATAGCTTTCATAGTACAAATTATTAGACTTCGTTGTATCGGATCGCATTTCACAGTTCTGTCATCTGGTGTGCAGGAGGCGGCGAAAAATATATTTAAAATTTAGCTAAAAATACTTTGTTACCATCTTGCATGTTTGGGCATACTCTCTGTCGGTAGATTATATGGAAAAATCGGTGTTCACTTGCAATACCTTTCTGTAGATAGAATATAAATTAGTCGTTGGTCATTGGGTAGGAACCTATTTTTTTAAAAATTTTCAAGGAGGCAGAGGAAGATTTGGATAGAATTTTATTTGGGTAAGTCAAAAGATAAACTGGTTTATGTCTAATTAACGAAACTGAAACGTGTTTTATATAAGGAATCGCAAGAAGTTATCGCTCTGTCATTTTTACAAATACTTTCACGGTAATTGCTCCGATGAGCTGCTTTCGCTGGTTCCCAGGCCTCATGAATTTAAGCGTCCTACGAGGCTGGCATCCCATTCCTACCACTTCACTGTTGAAACTGTTAGATGTAGACGTCTCTTCTACTCCAATAGCTTCATGTCTCGCACCTCTCGCCTGTGGAACTCCCTTCCTTATTCCTGTTTCCCTGACAGATATAATCTCCAACTATTTAAGTGTAACGTCAATCGACATCTCCAGTTGCCTTGATCTATCCACTTCCCTTCTCCACATCCTTTCCCCCTTTCATTCCTATCTGCTCTCGCTCCAAATCTTCTGTAACCCCCTTGCCTTGATCGATTCACTATCTTTCTCCACATCCTCTCCTTTACCACTCCTATCTGCTCTTCCTCCAAACCTTCTGTAACCCCTTGCGTGCTAGTGGCTTCCAGCCTTGCTTATATATATATATATATATATATATATATATATATATATATATATATATATATATATATATATATAATTTATTCGAGAATTATAACAAATATGTTATAAAATAACTTTTATTTTATAACATATTTATGTTATAATTTTCGAATAAACTATATTTGCTCTACTCTGTATTGATCGCTCTTAATAATAGTATTTTTGGTTATTGGAATTTATTCCGTATACACCTATCCTATACTTGTATCTATCTATCTATCTATCTATCTATCTATCTATCTATCTATCTATCTATCTATCTATCTATCTCTCTCTCTCTCTCTCTCTCTCTCTCTCTATATATATATATATATATATATATATATATATATATATATATAAATGGTAAAATATAGCTTTAAGGCATGCTATATTTATGGGTTACAGTGCTGAATATAGGGGATAGAGCGTATGTAAATATAATTTATATATATTGTCAACCATAGACAGACCGTTTCGCTGTATCCCCCTAAGCTGTCGGCACACGATTGAGAGAAAGGCGAATTTTACGTACTTATTCTGTGAATAAACACGCCAATGACTGACAGGGGTCAATTCGGGAAGAGAAGATATTAGTAGGATTAGTCATTGTTTACAAATTCGCACTTAACTCCCAAGAGAGCACAAACGAATTTACGTTTTTCGGTTGTGTATATATTGTCATCCACAAACAGACTGTTTTGCTGTATCACAGCTCATCAGTGTGACTATACATCCGATTGCTTCAAGCCAACTGATTCGGCAACAATCGGAGATTTTACTCCTGAGCCATTGGCGCACGACTGAACTAATTGTGAATTCATATATGACGATAGATTTAAAGTGAGTTATTTGCTTGGTGTTGATTTCACCTTCAACCTGGGTAGTTCCAGAACGGCTGGGTGTTGACTGGCGGAGAGAGTTGTGATGTCATTAAACCTCAGGCCGTCAGGATGAGTCACATAGGTATGCCGCCGAAAATGTTGAAGCGGCACGGTTACAACTTGGTTGGTAGGCCGAGAAAATCGTGACGTCAGCAAAATTTCTTCAAAAGAAGTTTTGACTCACATTTTCTGAATCCAGATATTTCACAATTGTAATTCATTGCTTTCCTTCTCTTAGATTTGTCGCCCTATCATGACTACTTTGCTTATTGTTGGGAAAGCACCTTTTCTTGCTAAAATATTACTTTTCTTTGCATATAAGAGCTTTATGCTTTTCATCAGAAATTTCATTTTATTTTCCAATGTCATTTCAACATATTTAGATTTTAACAAGTATCACCTATTAAAAAATATTTTTATTTGTTCACGGATATATTTTTTTAATTTTATTAACTTCATTTTTTTTCCAAATTGGCTACTGCATTTTTAAGTAGCAAAGTGGCCATAGTAGCGACTTCTTCTTAGATTCTTAGATACTATTTAACATACTTTGTTCGAATATTTCATGTCAAAAGTTTATAAATCATTGCAGCCATATCTTGAAGGGAGCAGCTCAATCGCCATTTCATTTCAGCCTTAAAAGCGTTTACGTCGCATTATGGTGATTTTCTAAGCGTAGTTTAGATGTTGCACAAGGCCGAAACTGTGGGGCAGCCTGTGAGGATCGAATTGTTTACTCAATTGTAATTGTTCTGTCTAAACAGATTTGATAACCATTACACAATATCGAGTTGCTCTACTCAGCCTTATGAGTGAGGGATTATTTTCCACTCTGCAATAACTTTCCCACAGATGCAGGCCTCTCGCTCTTCTATCGCTATTTCCATGGCAAATCTTCAGATGAGCTGCTTTCCTTAGTTCCAGCAGTTCAGACCTTCACAGCAGTTCAGACGTTTACAGGACTTACCATGCCGCATCCACAGGGTCGGCTCAACCTCATTCCTTCCGTATTCCATTGGTAAGGAGAAAGTACAGCTTCTTCCCCAGAATTGTTACTTTGTAAACTCCTGAGAAAATTCTTCCGGACCAATATAACTCAACCTTTTCTAGACTAGGGTCAACCACAATTTATCATGGCTAGAAAGCCCAGTCCTGTTATTGACCATTATCTGGGGATGAAGGGTTGAATTAACACCTTTTCTAAGGTATTTCTATGAAAGCAAACACCATGATATATAATGACATTAACAATATGGTCATGAACTTTTGACATATATATGAAATAAGCTTTGGCATAAATACGAAAGTATTTTCATACACATTCAATTTTGCTGGATATTTTGCTGGTTATATAATAAACTATTTCTCGATGACCCATTTCACCGGAAAAATCTGTCTTTGGCAGATGATATACCGTCATGCTCCTGAAACTCCGTTCCTTCGCCTTATCGATTGGGGCTATAGAATACGCCAACTGCACCTCATGAAGCCATCTGTCTGTCGTAGGTGATAACCTGTAAGGACGGAAAGCTGGTGGCTGAACAGTCCATGACCTGGGTGTATAAATGCTCATGTCACGGGCAACACTCCACTTTTGTCCTTACTTGGGAAAAAGGCATTCGTAGTAGAGGCCCGATTCGATCAATTATCTGGTCATATCAATCCCTAGCGCTTATGTAATTAGGCCTGACAATATATCACAAAGCGATTACATGACCCAACCCTTCGTTATTTTGAAAGTGCTAGGTGTGGGCTAAGGGTCAATCAAATCGAAGAAAAATAAATTTTCACCCGTGTTTCATATTAAGGCATCAGTATTTTGGGATACTGCAGTACAAATTTAGCAGGGGGTCAATGTCCTTTCCCAACGCGAGTATGCTGGTTGACAGTGAAGGTGGATAGATTTAATTCCCTGAGTAAATTCCCTATAGAAATTGGACTCCGCCGTGTATTGTGTAACACAGGAACAACGAAAAACGAACAGATGGAAAACTTAAACAAAAACCCCAGAGAGAATCTCTCTGACTCTGATCCAGAAATAGAAGCCGGAAGTGATTTTCCTAGATTCATCTTAATTGAATCTCTAGAAGAAAACCTTTCTGGCTAATCTGTTTCCATTCTTAACAAAGGAAGAAGAGATGAAGTAACTCTGGCTCATCTACACATAGGCCACGCATACCTCACCAATGAATACTTGCTGAAGAATAAAGATCAACCAACATGTACATCATTCCAAGCCTCACTCACGGTGAAACACATTTGAAGTGAATGTACGTACTTAGCACCTGTAAGGCATAAATACTACAAGGTAAACAACATGAGAAAACTATTTGAAAATACTTAAACCATCAATATAAAAAAGAAATAGGTTTGTACCAACACAGACAGCATCTACAATAAGTACTGTACAAAATAGATATCTATAAAATATACGTTTCTCCTGAAAATATAAAATTACATCCAAAATATTTGCAGTAGAAGGCATACAATTACGTTCATGATATTTTTTATTTAAAACCATAAAACTGTGTTCAAAATATTCAAATTTCGGTATTAAATGAGCCATAGAGTTTGATATGCCCCTAACCAAGACGAACCGAATCAAACCGTCCTTTGACTCTTTAAAAGAAGGTCCATATTTGCTGAAGAAATTATATGGTTATTCAAAAAATTATATGGTTTTTGTTTTATTACTGATTCATGGCTTTTCACAACCAAAGGATGTACGTCCCATCTTTTTCATTTTATATATTTTGTTTCACGTTGAATGTTTGTTTAATTTGTATTGATAGAAAACACGTGTGCGAAGAATATGAAGCCAGTTAAGGAAACCTAAATTTTCGATACTCTGTACCATTCCTTGGTATTATCTAAGCTGAAGTAATATTGGCTCGGCTGCACACTGGCCACCCGTATCTCACCCATTTATACTGAAAATAAAGATCAGCTAACATGTACAACATACCAAGCCTCACACACGGTGAAACACATTTAAACAGAATGTAAGTACTTAGCACCTGTAAGGCATAAATACTAAAAGCAACACGAGAAAACTATTTGAAAATACTGAATCTGTCAATATAATGTCCTGAATTAAAGAAATTGTTTTATACCAATACATACAATACATAGAATAGATCAACTACAAACTATATATCCATAAAACATGTTTAGAGTCTGTCTATAGTTCTGAGATGAGGTATTATGTACAGTATTTACATTAGTCGGACTATTGTCCTCATCTTTGTCGCCATATTTGTCACAACGTTTCGGCCATTGTACGCTCCGGCCTTCTTCAGGTGGTTGGAATTTCGAACCGAACCCTTTATTTCGATCACTGGGGTAGACTGTTCTAGTTCCACCAGCCATGTTTGATGGATGTCAGTTATCAGTTATCTCCTGTTAATTTTTCCCTCTGAAAGTTCTCCCCTGCCTGAACCGGGTATTGAACTCACACTCTTTGGGTCTGTCACTGGATCTAACCAACGCCTTTATCCACTGTGCCATGTGTCCTGAAGAAGGCCGGAGCGTACAACGGCCGAAACGTTGTGACAAATATGGCCACAAAGATGAGGACAATAGTCCGACTAATGTAAATACTGTACAAAACATGTTTAATTTGAAAGTATAAAATTATGTACAAAATATCTGTAGTCGAATGCATATAATTGCGTGCAAAATATTTAGTTATGCATTAAATAACCCATGAAGGTGTTGATATGCCGCTAAACAAAAACAAGCACTTGTCAACCAGACTACTTAACGAACTCTATTCGGTTACGGATGACTTGCTGCAGGTTTAAATCTTGACCTAAAGAATGGGTGATCGAAATCCACGTTACAAACGATGTTTGTTTTTTTTTAAATTTCGTATATAACCATTAGGAAAGGAATAAAAAACAATAAAACTCACTAAAAGCCACCAGAAAATACTACATATAACATAAAAACCTAAAAAGTTCAGATGAAACCTGAATATTAATGGAAATTGGGACATTACACAAATAGTTGTCTAAAACCCAAATATGGATTATATATTGACTAAATTAGCATTTCCTGCTCAATAAGCGCAACTAATTTGAATATTCAGCATTAAAGATCTAATTAAAAAATAATTATATAATTAAAAAGAAATATAATTAAAAATTATATAATTAAAAAATCTAAATAAAAGTAATTGTTATATGATTCACTTCCAATTCCATACTTGTAATTTTAATAAGTCGGTGATTTTTATATTTCACTGGCTACTTATTCAAAAATTACTATTTTCCGCTCTGACAGCGATAAACACTAACATTTTACCACGTGTGAGTAAAGGGAAGTAAACAATGTCGTCATCTTAAAAATAAATTTAGCAAATCGAGATTTTAATTTCTGAAATATTTTTAAATATTTCTTCATAATAATGTTCAATAATAGATTTATTTTAAAATCTTTATTGAGCATATTTAAAGAAATAATCAAAACGAAACCGCGACGATACTATGAATATATTACTTTTGTAACGCCAAAGAATACTCGTTGTCACTTTCGTAAAGCTCGTTGTAGTAGAGACTTTGGAATCGCAGATACAACTATAGTAGGCCGTCGAACAATACTGGTGTCAGACGCTTTCGAATAACACTTTCACTAATAGTACTTGCTAAATACAGTGTAACCCGGATAGAAGAGAGTTGTCGGGACCGGAAAATAAGTCTCTTATATCCGGGTTTCTCTTATACCCGGGTTTGGTCTATTTTGTTTTTGTTGTGGTAGGATCCACCTAATTTGCATAGTGGAGTACCGACTATATAAATATGGTTGGTACCGGGAAGACAGAGAGGCGAATCAAGAGATTCAACTAGAGACTCTGCCCGACTGCGACTTAGTCAACACATTCTCCAGGAACGGTCTTCCCAGGAATATACAAAAGACTATATATAAATATTGTGTACACTTTCTTGTTTCAATACATTTTGTTCTAAGTACATTTTGTGTTGCATTATTATTCCATGCATTGGTCAAGTTTCAACAGTTTTATTAACACAGGCTCTAATTTGGGACAAGATAAAATCTCTCTTATATCCGGGTTTCTCTTATATCCGGGTCTCTTATATCCGGGTTACACTGTATTACTCGCTCGAATAGTAATCCGTATAGTGATATGAATAGGGGGATCGTATAGTAAATAGAGTAGAGAATAGCGCTCCATATAGTTATAGAGGATAGACTAGAAATGACGATCGTTAGTCGACAGCTACTTCCTACATATATGCGTTTCTTCTATGGTCACGTGGTCTATTTAATTCAATAATGGGATCGCCTGTGTTTGTCCACAAGCGATCGATGTTCAAACTCAAGTGTCGGCAGCGACATTTTATTCCTATATAACAATTACCACTTTTTCCCTTGCGCCAACCCCATCTGCAGAACCACGATCGAATAAACGACCATCAAAATCTTTAAATTTATTGAATTACTTTGATTACGACAATTCCGCTAATATTGTACCATCCACAAATATCTTAAGCAAAGAAAAGACTGTCTATATTTTTGAGATGAGGTATTTAACAATTTTCACTATTTACGTCATTCGGACTGTTGTCCCAATCTTTATTACGATATTCACGACGTTCCGGCCGTTGTAGACTCCGGCCTCCTTCAGTTGATATACCAAGGACACATGGCCCAGTGGATAAATGCGTTGGTTGAGTAATCCAAAGAGTGACTTAACCCAAAGAGTTGTGAGTTCAATACCTGGCCACAGCTGGGGGAATAAAAAAACTTGGAGAGTTGAGTTACTAAATAGGAATTAACTGAAATTGAGATATCCTGAAAAGGCATGGCACGTGGAATTAGAACAATCTACCCCCGTGGACTAAATAAAGTGTTCGATTCGAAATTCCAACGTATATCACCTGCGTGGATATGGCAATAAAATTAGGACAACAGTTCGATGTAAATAGTTGTTATGGTCCAGGTTCCTTGTACCACGGTGATGGTCCAAGGTAGAACCAATGAAGAATAACTCGAACACAGGTATGGAATAACACAGATATATTACAAACAGAATATGTACAAAAGAAGTAGAAGTGTTTGTAATAACAATCAGGTTAGGTTAGAGGGAACTATGTTGTCTCGACCAGTATCACTATTCCAATGTCTTACAGTAATCGTCTGACGCCACTCTGTCTCTGACGGACTGACTCACTGCCTGACTGACTCTCACGATGTTCATTAACACGCCCACATGTGTCAAATGTGGCACAAGGCTGGTTTAATGTGGGCTTCCGAGCCTGTAGGCTCGGGTAAAAATTGCCCGTAGAACCCGTATAAACGGGATCGGATTGGTCAACCTCCCCGAACGAGGCTCTACCCTTCGGCGGAGCCTCGTCCGAGTTCCTCTCAGCCCAAAGGCAGAGAGTTCCCCTCTGCCTCAGAGGCAGAGAGTTCGACCGAATAGCTGAGACGTCCAAAAAGGACTGAATCTCCCACGATGTTTAACAACACGCCCACGTGTGTCGAATGTGGCACAAGGCCGGTTTAATGTGAGCTTTCCGAGCCCGTAGGCTCGGGCAAAAATTGCCCGTAGAACCCGTATAAACGGGATCGGGGTGGTCAACCACCTCGAACGAGGCTCTGCCCTTCGGCGGAGCCTCGTCCGAGTTCCTCTCAGCCCAAAGGCAGAGAGTTCCCCCCTGCCTCAGAGGCAGAGAGTTCGACCGAATAGCTGAGACGTCCAAAAAGGACTGGAGTATTTAGTGTCCTCCCCACGAGGGACAGATGTGGCACAAGGCCGGGTTTAAAGTGGGGTACCCGAGCCCGTAGGCTCGGCCAAAAAATAGCCCGTAGATCCCGTATGAACGGGATCGGGCCGGTCAACCTCCCCGAACGAGGCTCTGCCCTTCAGCGGAGCCTCGTCCGAGTTCCTCTCTGCCCAAAGGCAGAGAGTTCCCCTCTGCCTCAGAGGCAGAGAGTTCGACCGAATAGCTGAGACGTCCAAAAAGGACTGGAGTATTTAGTGTCCTCCCCACGAGGGACAGATGTGGCACAAGGCCGGGTTTAAAGTGGGGTACCCGAGCCCGTAGGCTCGGCCAAAAAATAGCCCGTAGATCCCGAATAAATGGGATCGGGCCGGTCAACCTCCCCGAACGAGGCTCCGCCCTTCGGCGGAACCTCGTCCGGGTTCCTCTCTACCCAAAGGCAGAGAGTTCCCCTCTTAAAACATCAACCTTTCATTAAACATCAACCTTTATGTGTTCTTAATTAAACATCAACCTTTAAGTGTTCTTCATTAAACATCACCCTTTAAGTGTTCTTCATTAAACAGCAGCCTTAAAGTGTTTATAATTAAACAGCACCCTTTAAGTGTTCTTAATTAAACATCACCCTTTAAGTGTTCGTAATTCAATTAAGTGTTCTCAATTAAACGGCACCGTGTAAAGCAGAGTGGAATGCTTTATATTAATGATAAACTTAAAGAAGGTAGTGTGCATTTATATAACATTTCTTTTTACCATTAATTTGTTTGGCCGTCAGGATTTTGTGGTAGCAGATCTGGTTGAATGTTTCATAATACTTCCTTTCCTTATCTTTATTCCTATTACAGTACGGTGGAGTAATGGATAGCGGATTGAGGAATCGGAGAGCCGAGTTCGAATTCCAGTCGAATCATTCATTTAATATACTGGAGAAAGGTATGAAATCTCTTCTTTCCCCCCGCCCCAGCTATGGGTAAATAGCAGGACAGACCTGGTTCTGTAGCCTTGGATGCCAACTGGTCTACTGCAGTATGAAATGGCATCATACAGCAGAAAAAAATCGAAAGATACATGATCGGGTATCACGCAAGGCAAATAACTGACTGATCGTAGCGAGAATTTTGTTAGCGCAATACTGTTAATCTGTTCTTTCTTTTTATATTTTTTTATTTTATATATATATATATATATATATATATATATATATATATATATATATATATATATATATATATATATTGGACAAAATAATAATTGGAACAGGTGCAAATTCCACTCATATATTTCAAAGACCTATTATATTAAGAACTTTAATTAAAACTTCGTAATTGCAGGTTATCTCTATTGTAAATACGTTTATTTATCTAATTTAATGTCTTTGGCTTATTTATTTTTAGAATTTAGTAAAATTTAAGCTAAATACGTGACCTCTCTGAATTCGAAAATGGACAAATTGTTGGAAGTCGCATGGCAGGAACCTCGATCACTAAGTTTGCTAAACTGTTTGGTTTTTCAAGAGCTACCATATCAAGAATTATGACGCAATTCAAGAAACGGTAAAACCTCTAGCAAGCATAGCAATTCGGGCCGGACTTGCAAACTTACTGACAGGAACTGACGTGCATTGAAACGCAATGTGGCGAAAAATCATCAGACTACTGCGGCCAAAGTGACTGCTGAGTTGAATAATCATCTGAATAATGCAGTTTCTACTAAAACTGTTCGTCGTGAGCTCCATAAGGCTGTATATCATGGAAGAGTCGCCATAAGGAAACTTCTTTCCACTCGCAACATTCAGATGTGGTTGAGTTTTCCTCTTTTCCCAACTTCAGGGCAAGTTTATGCGTGAAGGCAGCCCAAAGAAGCTTACAACCCTGACTGCCTTCTTCCAACAGTGAAGCATGGAGGTGGATCAGTGATAGTTTGGGCCGCTATATGATGGAAATGTCTCGGTCCAATAGTTGCTCTGCATGGTAGAATCAACAGCAAAGATTACCTGAACATTTTGGGTGATCATGTTCATCCAATGGCCAAGACTTTATCCCCTGAGTGTGACTGCATCTTCCAAGACGGTAATGCCCCAATACATACTGCTTGAGTGGTTAAGAATTGAATGAAGAGCATGAAAGTGAGCTAGAATATATGGAGTGCACTCCCCAATCTCAAGATATCAATATTATTGAACATTTCTGGTGCATTTTGGAGCAACAAGTTAGGAGCCACTATCCTCCACCATCGTGTCTTAAAGAGCTGGAGAAGGTGTTAATGGAAGAATGGCTGAAAATTCGTCTGGATGAAGTCAGGAAGCTGTATGATTCCATTCGTAGACGTATTAAAGCTGTATGTGAGGCTAAAGGAGAACCGACTCCATATTAAATAAATTTTCTTTGAATTTAACAAGTGTTTCAATTATTTTGTCCAACCCTATATATATATATATATATATATATATATATATATATATATATATATATATACTAAACTCATTTAAACATGAAACAGACTTCAATGTCCACTTTCATATTTCCATACGCTCTATCCCTGGTATTGAGTACTTTAACCCACAAATATAGCATACCTTACAACTATATTTTATCACACACACACACACACACACACACACACACACATATATATATATATATATATATATATATATATAAAAGTGAACATAGAAGTCAACACTTAGAGGCAACAGTCTGTTTCATGCTAGATGCATTTACACACGCTCTATCTCTGATATTGAGCACTTTATCCCATAATTATAGCACATCTTAAGACTATATTTCTTCTTTATATATATATATATATACATACATACATATATATATATATATATATATATATATATATATATATAATGAGCAGACGAACCAACATTGCTTGATGACTATAAATTGTTGATATCCCCTGAAGATTGGACGAAAAGTTCCGGCTACGAAACTCTGGAGTTAGAATGCTGAAGGTAACATCAATTAGTTAAGTGACAATACATATATATATATATATATATATATATATATATATATATATATATATATATATATATATGGGTAAAAAAAATACTCGAAAGCGCTCAGCCATACAGAACATTCGGGCTATTTTTATTTATGTCCAGAAAAGAAAAAATTATAAGAACACAAGAAAGAAAAATGAAATAAAAAGTTAACCGAAGTACCTTGGCAGTCGTTGATATATATATATATATATATATATATATATATATATATATGTATTGTCACTTAACTAATTGATGTTACCTTCAGCATATATATATATATATATATATATATATATATATATATATATATATATATATATATATATATATATATATATATATATATATATATATATAGTCACCAGACCGTGTTGACAAAACCGTAAGCTACATAAAATCTTCAAATGGAAATTCATATTTTGTATATGCTTACAACCTAACTGTATTGTCGTCGAATTTGCAATATTCGTCGCTAGCCTTAGTGCGAAATACATTTTTAGAGCTTCCGCGCCAACATCTTGCCACTTTGAAGAATTGATTGATCAATTTGTTTTTTTATAGCTTATCAATCTTTCTTTGTTTATTTAAAACCGAAACCTATTTCGCATTGTAGGAATTTGCTAACAGCACCTGGCGTTCCTAAGTGGTCACCCATATAATTATTAACCAAGCTCGACACTGCTTAACTCGATTTGAAGGAAAAGGTCCAAAGTAGGTGTTTGAGTAATTTTTATATGTAAATTCGCCAACATTTGGCCCTGTCATATTTGGCATTAACTGGAACATATTTCTAATTCTCTAGGTAAGATAATTATGGGAGAGTGGTTTGACAATTTGCTAACGCACTTACTGTCTTTTCCATCGATCGCTGTGGCATGCCAGCGACAAGATATTTTTCACGTTCTCTGGCAATGGAGTGTAGCGGTGACAATCTTTCTCAAGGTAATGCCCTGGAAATGAACCTCAACTCATTAAAAATTCGAACTTTGACCCTCGATTCTCTATACTTAACTTTTCACACTTATGCACCTTGATATCTAATGTCATAAATATAATTTAAATTATGCAAGGTTACTCAACCAGTGATATTGGTGCCATATGACGCAACCTGACCCATTACCGAGTCATCAGCGACTAAACAGTTCTTCTGCGGAGGATGGTGAAACACTCAGTTATGTGCCATACCTGATACACGATTAGGCGATCATCTATCTTTCTTTACATAACGAGGCAGATTTTTTTCCCGCAGTAGGTTGCAATTTCTTTCTGCGGCAGACCATTTGCCATGCAAGACTATAAAACTGTTATTTACCAATAGCTGTGTGGAGAAGAAGAGGATTCATAGCCTTACGTGCTAATACACTTGGATATTAGCACGTAAGGATATGAGTGTAACGGATTCGATTGGAATTCGAACTCGACTCTCCGATTCCTCAGTCCGAGCCGCTATCCATTACTCCACCGTTAGCAGGATTAAAAACAACAAACTTCTTGTCGTATTAAGGGCCACAAGGGAGTAAACTGGGCTATATAGGCAGCCAGTGTATTAATGACACAGCGTCGCTGGGTTTCCGAGATTGGGTTAAGCAGCCAGAGTGGGAGGGTTTTTCCCCCATGGAATCAACGACCACATGTCCGTGACCAAGGCGAGCCTTCAAGCTGGAGGACACCGACTGTTGTTTGATCTGTAGATGAAGGATCTCAGTCAGGTCTATTTGACCAAGATATGCTGGGCGTGAGTGACTGATTCCAATCCAGATATACAATCCTATGACAACGACAATGATTTCCTCTTTTACTAAGGCAAGTATTACAGCCTAAAATACTAATTTAAGCTTCCAAATTTATAGTACTAACTTTGTTTAAATTTTAACCATTTATATTTTAGTCACTGTTATAACTTACTACCTTCATTACATTAACATTCAATAAAGTCAGTCAGTATTGACGCCACGGAAACTCTTTCAATTCTTTATACATAATAGCATATGTTTCAAACAGTTCTAGAACAAATACATAATGTAAACCCTGTCTATTGTCGGAGCGCCATTCAAAAGCTGATGTTCAATGTACAGCGTGATTCACGAGGCGCACAGCAGATGGCTCTTCCTACCATCGTGACAGTGCATCAGCATATTACGATTGCCTGGAATTATGAAAAACTTCAAAAGCCCCGAGAGGCGACCAGAGGAGCGGCGGTGTACAATGTGTGAATCACTACATTATCGCATTAGAGAATTCGATCCATTCACAGCGCTCGTGCACGTATCGAAAGTCGAGGGTTCATATAACCTGTCATAGTACGCTGGTCTCATATGCTGAACCCTATCTCTACAGTTAGTGTTATTCCGAATGCTGTTACTGTCCTGGGCTTCCAGATGAGCGCTACAGTTAAGCAGTGTCGCCAGACAGGCCTTTCATACGTCTTTTGTTTTCTTTAATCTGACAGTGATGGATCGCTGTACGAGCAATGATGGGAATCATACTGAGCTGCTTTTACAGGGTGTAGGGTAAGGCAAAGCGACCAAGCTTGAAATAGACTGGCTCCTTTGACGTTTATATTCACGAAGCTGCACATGTGTGTAGACATATGTGTATGGTTGTTAGAGATGGTTTAGGTATTTTATGGCCAGGAGGAGGTACGGGGGGGGGGCTGGTTGAATTTAAACCCGTTTACGTGTTATTTGCATTTGCTTTTATTTATATTTATGTAGGTTTTGGGCGTAAGTTCATTTTAAGCGGTGTTTAGACGTGAGTATATTTACCTTGCAGACAGAAGGAGAATAAGAAATACAAAGAAAGCTTAAATCTTTGGGAGATACAATGAGGAAAGAAGGCTTGGAGAACTCACACCATAAACCGTAGGCAAATGAAGCAGAGGGTAGCAGCGAGAATCCTACTTGATAGGTTTAAGCAAATAGGTGAAATAACAGAATGAAGAGGGGTCATAAAAGGGGTAAGTAATCCTGGGAGAATCAAAAACGGGAACATGTGGAGAGCCATGATCGCTCACATCCTAAAAGAACATAGCAGAGAAAGAGAGAGAGAGAGACTGACTGACTGACTGACTGACTTCAACAGGTCAGAACCATTACTCTTCTTCTTTGTGTATGCCTCTTCAGTGACCATGACTCTCCACAACTTCTAATTTTTTGCAGCTCTGAGTAAGCTTTGATTTTTACTATCTTTCTCACTCCCGGATGTAACATTCATTTACACAAACTTAACAGATAGGTTAGTCGCTGTTTCCATCTATCCCGCTAACCTTGGCCATGTCAGTGTCAAATTCTCCACGCCTTCTTATTATATGTCCTAAGATTTTTAACTGTCTCTTTCTGATGTTAAGTATACGGAACTTTTTTGTTTCTATTTTTCTTAAAGCATCCCGTTACTTACTTGTTCTGTCCATGGTATTCTCAGTATCCTTCTGTAGAACCACATTTCTGTTGCCTCAAGTTTCTTCTTCAACTTTGAGGAGATTGTTCAACATTAACTGCCATAGAGAAGGACAGATATTACATATTTAATTCTTTTTTTCTTTGTTGTTAACGAAATTTTCAATTTCTTAATACTTTTCTTAGCTTTTGTATAGCATCTTTCGCTATTCCAATGCAACTTCGGACATCAGTGTCAATTTTCTTGTCGATTTTAAATACATCCCTGAGATTTAAATTTCCGTATTTAGTTGATTTTCACATCTCCAATTTATTGTTCGCATCTGAGCTGTTCCTTTTGCTGACGGCCATATATTGTGTCTTCTTAAAATTGGTGGTTAGTCCTTTCTTCATGCTTTTCTTTACTCCCTTTTCTAGGAGTTGTTAAGATTGTCTCTACCAATAATAAATCCTAGTAGAACTTTTAGATCTCTTGGGATCACCTCGTTGTAAAAGTTGAATAACTCTAGTGAGAAGATACATTTGTCTTACGACCATTTTATTTTTATATTTATCAGCAATTAAAAAAAATGTTGCTGCCTTCATAGATGAAAATATTTCGTTTCTTTCTATTGTCTGTTTATTTGTTTTACCTACTTTTTCCTTTTTCATAAAATCCGTCCGTCTTCTGTCTTTTGCCGACGAAGTTACGTCAAGTTGATTCTACATTAAAATCCTTGTCCAGTTGACAATAGGTAAACTGATGGGAGGAAGTTCAGTCCTATAAACATCCTGCTCATCATCAATCTCTATCTATAAAAGGCAGGATGTGTGTGCGTGTGTGTAACGAATGCACGGCCGCAATTTTCGACGGATTTGCACCAAAATTTACATGCACATGCTCCAAGTTAGCTGGAAGGCCAAGACCGATTTTGCATTTCCCAACTCCCATCGATAGTGGAAATAATCAATTTTGTCATGCTTCTACGGCAGTTTTCATGTAGTTTGCGGCCATTTTCTACTGGCCAGAGTGAGAGCCTATAGCTGGCTGCCACGAATAGGCAGGAAGATTCTATTGGCCAGCGTGAGAGCCAACAGCGGACTGACACGAATGTTAACTAGCATGCAAAAAATCGATAGCTGCATTAGTCACAAGTGGGGAAAATTTTAATCTGCATGGCACTTTACTCCAATTGGGTCATTCGCTTACTTAAACTCAACGTTGATTTTGATTTCGCAGAACTGTGTTGGGTGGGAATAATAATTTGTTGTTAACATTCTTTTTTCATTCGGTTTTTCCAGTTACGAGTCCTTTTTCAAAGCTGATCGTTTTGTGTTCATTTTGTTTAGTTCTTTTTTCGTAACAGATTTAATGTTTAGTATAGAGTTTAGAAAAATTTGCAGTGTGAGATAGGCAAGAAGTAAGGCATGTAGCAACATCAGCACGGCAAAGGGCACTCCTTTAAAGGCAAGGAAGGGCAAAAATATTTTAAGTCAAGTGATAGCGATTGCTGTATGAGTCGTACGATTTTTGAATCAAGCACGGGCAACGCCGGGCCATGCTGCTAGTACTTAATAAACGAATAAGAAAATGAAATAAATCGTGTATATATTTCAATGTTTATTAACATAATCATTCAAACATCATTACAAGTTGAGAATTCTTGGGATCGGAAGGGCTTCAGATTTTTAGATTTTTTTCGGATTTTGGAATACAGGCAATTGCATTTGTATATAACATCCATAAAACCAGGCATCTTGGGAATGGAACTCATGCATAAACGCGATATTACTTTACATTTCATAACGCAGATTATACACATACCCTGAAAGTAGTTTTATATAATATTTAATATATTTTATGTACATAAAGATAGAGGTAATGACGCTAGTCATATAATGCTCACACCGATCTTTGAATGGTGAAATTAAGATTTCACGTAAAAATAATGTTTTCTACTTTCTGTACGTGCAGAAAAAACATGATCACTGCTTATAAAAATATATGAATACAGGAATTTTTAATATTTTGAATAATATTTTTACTGAGCACGAAACACCCGGTAAATAATCTACGAACGAAGGTTTGGTGATTGCTAACAAAAAAACTGGCGTCAATGTAGGTTACGTAGCTGAGCTTTCTAAAATTTTCCATTTCTGGCAAGTCATGTTAGCATATGAAAAAATTTCGGATTCTGGAGGTTTTCGGATTTGGGATTATCGGATAAAGAATACTCACCCTGTATTATATGTCTTCACATTTTTAAAGTTTCTATTTGGTAATTTTTCTTTCGATTCCCCAGGGATCCATCCATGGAAAGACCTAGTTCTTATTTTTCAACGAATTCTTTGATCAGTTCACAACACGGTATCTCTGCGAATTTTCTCCTGCCTTAAAAGTACGTCTGATCAGTTCGAGAAGGTCAAAATGGCAGCTGATCTAAAACATAACCTACAATATGTTGTTAACTGGGGCAAGGAATGACTTGTTAATTCTAACGCCTCCAAAACGAAACTGCTCTCTTTTAATAGAGAGAAGCCTTTTTGCCTTCCACCAGCACGGCTAATTCCAACCACAAAGTGAATGACTCTTTGCGCCTTTTCGGACTAAAGTTTTCCGCTGACATGAATTGGAAAGATTACATTGGATCAATTGCTAGGTTGCTGCTAGGTAAGTTGGTTCATAGTCTTGTGCCAGACAAATTTTCTCTCTAGAATCTATCTCACATATTTATAAGTCTACCGTTCGTCCTTGCATTGAATATCAGGTCTTGTGCTATATATGTAGATATTCCTGATAAAATCCAAAGAATCTGCAATGTTATTTGTTCTGACCTGGCATCTCGCCTTCAGTCACTTTCACACCGCCGAAATGTAGCTTCCTTGTACCTTTTCTATAAATAGTTTCATCGTAATTATTCTGATGAACTTTCCTCTATGATACCTAGAATTTATGAATTTAAGCGCAGTACTAGATTGGCGGAAAGGTCTCTTCATTTTACAATTGAAATTACTAGAAGCATCCGTAAGTTCTACGCTAACAGTTTCTTCTCTCGCACTTCTCGCTTGTGGAACTCTATTCCGGCTTGTTGCTTTCCAGTCAATTTGGATCTTCAAAAATTTAAATGTAATATCAATCGTTATCTTCTGTCTTCTTAATTCCTGCTCGTTTTCATTATATTCCCTAACACTCAGTAACCCGCAACATCTTAGTGGCGTATTGCCTCGCTTGGGATGAAATGATTGAATAAAGTACGCATCCACACACACACACACACACAAACACACACATATATATATGTGTGTGTGTGTATATATATATATATATATTGTTTACGAAAAACTAGGTAATCCGTACAGGTAGACCCAAGGAGGATAAAATCCAGAGAGCTCAATGTAAATCAGAGCTAATAATTTAAATAAATATAAAGACATACCACTTTAAGGTCTGTTTTTATTTTTATTTAATATATATATATATATATATATATATATATATATATATATATATATATATATATATATATATTTAGTTTACGAAAAACTAGGTAATCCGTACGGGTAGACCCAAGGAGGATAAAATCCAGAGAGCTCAATGTAAATCAGAGCTAATAATTTAAATAAATATAAAGACATACCACTTTAAGGTCTGTTTTTATTTTTATTTAATATATATATATATATATATATATATATATATATATATACGCGATGCAATTAGAACGAAAGCAATATATAAATTCTAACGTTCACAACATTCATCCAAAAGAGGGCTCGATACCGATAGTAGAGCGATGATTATTTATTATAATTTTATCATATAGACAAAAACAGTTTACTCACTACAAAGATGCAACTTCGTTTCGGTGTATTTCAACTGCACCTCGACGGGTGAGAACTGTTCAGGACTGTTCACAAGCACTTTCGGTTCTCACCCGTCGAGGTGCAGTTGAAATGCATCGAAACGAAGTTGCTTCTTTGTAGTCAGTGAATTGTTTTTGTGTATATATATATATATATATATATATATATATATATATATATATATATATATATATATATATATATATATATATTACAAAACAAACGGCATTCATTTGTATGAAATGTCCTGAGTTTTGAATTTCTATATAGTGCGATAGATGCTGCTGTTAATCTTGGGTAAAAAACGAAAGATTTCGAATGCTTATTTAGAAGCGTAAAAAGTCTTTTAGTCTTCATTTCTATAAATTAGTAATAAAAAAATTCTTAGAAGAAGAAAGGAGGAGTTTGTGCAGCTTATTTCATTATACAACTTCTCTGTTTTAGCAATCAGGAATCCTTCTTTAATAATCAATTTGTCTGGTATGTCCACTTTGTCAATGGAGCAGGAACATTACATTTTTACTTACGGTGATCGTTATTTGACAAACGTTTGAAAACTGAAGGCCTTTTATCCACAACGAGATGTTCCATTGCACGTACACGGAAATGAGGAGACGTCTCATCGATATAACTACTTTTACAGTCAGTGGCCTTCAAACTGATATGAGATCCGCCCTATAGAATATTTATTTATAGGTATTTATTTTATGCTTATTTGAAAACAAAAGACCAACTTCCTGACCTAGGAAAACAATCTTTAACACGATACTATACCTTCAAAAGCTTTTGACCAAATAATTCATTTAAAGTTGAACAATTTGTAAATATCCTTCTAAATAAGAATCTTTTCAAAAATTAAATTACATTTCACACACACACACACACACACACACACACACACACACACACACACACGCACATATATATATATATATATATATATATATAAAAGTGAACATAGAAGTCAACACTTAGAGGCGACAGTCTGTTTCATGCTAGATGCATTTACACACGCTCTATCTCTGATATTGAGCACTTTATCCCATAAATATAGCACACTTTAAGACTATATTTCTTCATATATATACATCCATACATATATATATATATATATATATATATATATATATATATATATATATATGTATGGATGTATATATATGAAGACAGAGAAAATTCTGACATAAAAATCTGAAATCAATTTAATTGCAAGTTAAATTATATCAATCATCGATCAGAAAGGATATCCAGGGGAAATCTGAAGAACATGGAAACGTCGAGTGAAGGACCTATTTAAAAATTCTTGTTTTGCCATTTTGGATGAGTCGAATGATTATTTATTTCTCGTCCCTATCCACTTCTCAAAATCTGAAAAATGACCAAGGGTTAGATTTATGGCTGAAAAGCTTGGGTGGGCTAAAATACTTTTAGTATCCCTCGTATATATGTAGAAAGTATTTTTCGCTGTCCAAAAATTGATGTACATACTTAATGGACCTATTTTTGTTCCTGTGGGCTTTTAACACTTTTGGTTATATGAAAAGAGAGAAAGAATTACTTTTTGTAACTCTTTAGTGTAAGACTATAATTTCTACCCGTATTAATAATAATTATTATAATACCCGGGAATATTTTTTAAATTTCTACTGTAAAAGCAGAAAAAATTCAACACGAATATTTTCGCATTGTATTTTATGTTAAATTTACCAGAAAGAACCCGGAATTTTTTCTCCTTTTAGCCATAGCTTACTCTCTATATGCATAAACGGTGGCGCTGAAAATCAGTCTCGATGCAAGTGAATAATAACAGTAAAACATCATTAATTGATAATAAAGATATAAAATGCAATTCGTATGATGTTAATATGCAAATCGTCTCACTATCAATAATACGAATTCGTTTTGAAACATTTTTGTCAAATTTGAAATGATTAATATAGACGTCAAAACAAAGTTTGAGTCAATTTTTTTAGGTAGCTTCAACATGTTTTATTAAAGTTACTAGATTTATTATAAAAACCGCAGTCTGAAGTTAATATTCAAAATCAGAAAATCACTTTTTATTTCAGTAAAATTTAAAATTTGTCAAAACATGTTTTACAACCAATTCGTGTTATGGAGGTTAATGTGATTTGCATAATACCTTCAGACAGATTGTAAACATTTCTTCCTTATACTTTTTTATTTGATTCACCATTGATATAAGAAGTTATTTGTGATTACCTTCCGGGCTAATGTATTTCCAGCGGTTTTGAATAATTTGATTCAGACAAACACAATGCTTATCGAGCTAACGGGCACACCACGTTGAAGCACCGATTCCCACACGATCAATAAAGTTAAGCAACCTCGAACCTGGTCAATACCTAGATGAGTAACCACTTCGGAATGCCATGCGCTGCAAACTTGGATGTACGGGTGGAATAATGGATAATGGTCCCGGGGTTCGTTATATTCATTTACGTTCAGATACCTTTGGAAAAAGGTATGAACCCCCTCTTCTATCCACAGATATGGGTTAAGTATAAAGATTTCTATTACTAAAATTATTATTATCTCCCGCCGCCCCCATCAAATGAAATTGGATACGAAATATTTAGATTTCGGCATTAAATAACCCAAAGAGTTTGATATACTGCTAAACAAAAATTAACAACAATATTTACCATCTCATTATTAAAAGAATCGTTTTACTTTCATTATAATCAGATGCGATCCAAGATTCAAGGCCTGATCTCTCCAGTGAAAGGCTCTTGAAAAACATACTGCCGTTTGACTCACGACGTAATTATCTGTGCTTGTGCTCGCCATACGTCATCGCCAAATAATACGCTCTCACCTAGAAACTGTAACTACGGTCCGCTCATTATAGTTGATGTATAAATCACAGGTGGACTCTGTAAGTGTTGAACAAAACATAAATTTGCCTGAACAGACGTCTGCTAGCCGCCCTAGTAGACAGGCATACTCGGATACGAGTGGCCAGCCATATTTTTTCTTTGTGTATGCGTGGTACATGTATGCATGTAAAATTTGCTGCTGAAAACCATTATTTATATCTAGAAAATTATTTGACTTCTATAAAAGAATTTTAAAATCTCTCATTTCATTCGTTGTTTATAAACAGGACCTTTTGATGACGTACTATAAGTTTGTTCGCACACGCGTCTGCACCCGCTTTCGCCAGTAGAATTTTCAGTTGAAGTCAATAAAATGTCACTCATTCATCGAAACACGAAATGACAAGGAATTTCTTCTTTTTTTTTTCCTTAACGTCTTTTCTTTCTTTCCTCTTTTTTTTTTATCTCGCTTCAATGTTTCGACATAAATATTCATCTTGCTATGATTGATGCGTTCAATTATATTATCTGAATAACAAAGCAACGCGCACAGGTGTAACCTGTTCATTTAATTACATATATATATATATATATATATATATATATATATATATATATATATAACTGGGTTTGTATGAAATTGTCTTTACCGGTTTCATAATTTATGCAGAGCCTGAAACAAAAAATAGTTTATTGTTGATTCGCGCGGATATATATACGCTTGCACTGCTTCTTTGAAAATATTATTTCCACTGAAAAAGCATCTGTTTCTTTCAATCAACGATATTTAAATAAATAGCATAACAATTTAAATCAAATGTAAATCAATTTGAAAAGTGTGTGTGTGTGTGTGTGTGTGTGTGTGTGTGTGTGTGTGTGCGTGCGTGCGCGCGAAGTCATATCTCTAAGGGAGAGGGATAATCTAAAAAGCCCACACAAAAAGAAAGAAACAGAAAAAATAAACGTTCACGCAAAACCTAGAGACATATATTACCTAAAAACTAATAGATTACCTAATTAAACCTAATTAATATATATTAAATATTTTACCTAAAACCTCCATAACTAATGAAATTGAAGGACATTTATTTATTCTCAATATAAAAATTATTAAAACACTTCAGGAACAAGTAAGTTTAAATCATTAGGAGTCTATCAAATTGAATCTAAACAATGGCCCTAGAAATACATCAGTGAAATCGGTACCGGATATACATATGGGCTAATATGGTCTACAACTCATTACTAGAGCTCTCTAGTTTTGGGCCTCTGATAAAACTAAAAAAAAAAAAATGGAGATAATTAGAACAGACGAGATTTTTTTATGTTCAGATTTAACAGAGTTCTTTGAAACTCTTTTAGAGTATTTGACTGTCTAGTTGGTGTTTTAAATTCGATGGGGCCTCTTGAAGTGGGGGACATACGTAATGAAAGGGCCCTAAATTTTGTTAAGCGCAGGAGCTGGTTAAGCCCTAAATCCGTCCCTTGGTGAAACATTTTGTGATTTAAATAAAATATTACACGAACAATAAAATAAACAAAAAATTTAAACAAAACGCTCAATATACTAGATCAGCACGTGGATCTTCGTGGTCCCACTTTTGACCTGGAAAATGCCTTTTAATAAAAAAAAAAAATGAAAATTGAAGACGCATTGAAAGTGTTATGATCTGCAAATTCGCTAAGATTAATATACGACCGGGATATTTCAGCTTATCGCCTTTTCTTACTTAATTAAAACTGAAATGTGGAATATGTAAACCAAAAATTAATCAATGCATAAAAATAAAACTGATGTGAAATTAGTTAAAATAATTAAATTTCTATAACGAAACACAGTTAAAGTGAAACTCAATCGTTCATTTGCTTAAAGTGAATCAAGTTTTGTTTCGTGAATTTAGATTTTGTTAAAATGAATTCTTCTTCTGATGACGTCCATTCAACGATGCAACGTGTCAAAATAATTTTCCAAAATGTCTAAAGATAGAAATAAAAACAATTCAAATGAAGTTCTAAACAATTAGAGAAAAAAATAAACAGAATGGTTTCGCCCCTCATGTCACTTGCAGAAATCGAATCAACTAGATTATGTGAGGTAATTTCGCTTTGGCAGTGTAGCTACGGCAACCATAGAAAACTAACAGCATTTAATGGCGTGTGACCTGAGAATAATTGCTGGAGCCAGAAAGATTGCAACTACTCTAAGTTTTTCGCGGACAAAAATAATAAGGATTATATCTCTGTTGTGTTAAATTCATTTGAATCTATCGTAATGTCATTTTATCAGTGATAGAAATTAGGAGGATTTGAAATAATTATAATTAAATAACTGATCGAGTCTAGAAGAAACCTCAACAGAATGCAGAAAGCACTAGGCGGCCGTTTCGTCCTATATTTGGAACTCATCAGCAGTGCGCATCCACCCACTACCGTGAATTGAAACCTGGACCGTTACGATATCATACCAACTGTTCCAACGGGCCTCGACGACGAAGAGGTAGCGAATCAGACTCGATATAGCGCCGCTTGATCACATATTCCGTGGTAGAACTCATCCGATTTTCTCTTTTACCCATAGGATTGTGCCCCCACGAGCCACGACTACTATCCCCAAGCCGCTCCATCCAGAGCATTAGAAGCCGGTTCAGGCAAGGACATACAAGAAATTGTTAGGAGGATTTGAGATAATCATAATTAAGTAATTCATTGAGTTTTTAGAAGAAACCTCAACAGAATGCAGAAAGCACTGGACGGCCGTTTCGTCCTATATTTAGGACTCATCAGCAGTGCGCATCCACTACCGAGAATTGAAACCCTGACAGTTAGGTTGTCAAGCTACGACTACTATCACCAAGCCGCTCCATCGAGAGCATTAGAAGCCGGTCCAGGCAAGGATATACAAGTGATAGAAATTAGGAGGATTTCAGATATTATAGGACGAAATGGCCGTCCAGTGGTTTCTGCATTCTGTTGAGGTTTCTTCTAGACTCGATGAATTACTTAATTTTAATGTCATTATATATCATCAGTGTTTTTTCTTTACTTTTATCCTTTCTTTTATTATTTCACACCAAGTAATGCAATAAAGGCACTAAGGCGCAAGGGTTACTGAGTCTGAAAGAATATGAGGAGAGAAAACAATAAAAAAACAAGAATTAAGAAGAGAGAAGATAACGACTGACATTGGATTTAAATTTTTAATGATAAAGGTTGACTGGAGAAGTAAGAAGCCAGCAGAAAATTCTTCAAGCGAGAAGTGCGAGAGAAAAAAACTGTTGGCAAAGAACTTTGCATCTAGCAATTTCAACTCTAAAATGATGAGACCTAGCTGCCAATCTAGTACTGCGCTTAAATTCATAAAGTCATGGTATCAAAGACGAAAACTCATCAGAATAATTACCTTGAAAATATTTAGAGAAAAGGCAGAGGGAAGCTGTGGTAGGAAAGTGACTGCAGCCGAGATGCCAGATCAAGACTGATGACATTGCAGATTCCTCTTTAAATATTATCAAGAATCTCTAAATACGTATGAGAAACACCAGACCAAATGTAATAACAATATTCAGTGCATAAATAAATCGTTAACGTATAAATGTTTAAAGATATATTCTAGCGGAAAACGTTAGCCGGAGAAGATGCAATAAATCACTCTCCTTGAGGGTTAGCATCAGTCATGCTGATGAAAAACAAAAAATAAAAAAGATTATCTAAGACGATTAAAATAGAGCTGTTTGGTTTTGGAGGTGTTAAAATTAACGAATCATTCCTTTAGGTCTGGAGTGAACTTGAGCCCCAATAGACGTTCAAGGCAAAGACTCTCCGTGAGAGAACAGCTACCCATAATGATAGGTGAAGGTTCGGGGTCTGCTCGCTGGTGGTGGAACGTTACTACTTTGGTTTTTGACGTATTAAATCTTACAAGCCAGTCCTTTCCACATTGAGCCACCAGGGTAAGGTCAGAGGAGAGATGAGCTGCTAGGTTTTGGTCATCCAGATTTTGGGTGGTGCAACTATAAACCTATATGCAGGTTGTAGAAAGGAGATAATCTGTTACAAATGAAAAAGTACAAGTTTAAGATTTTTAGTCACGAATGTTATTGCAAGCAACATGGAGCATTTCGGCAGTATGTCAGAATAGCTTGTATAGTAATCAGATTATTACAAAAGGTACCCTCTCAAAATTATCCAGTGTACGTACCCCTTCCAAAGGCACAATTTCTGCTGTCTTTATGGTCCATTTTCAAATGAGGAACACAATATCGACATCGTCATCGTATTATTGTACCCTGAGGTCGAAAAACACGGGAGAATTAGGCACATATCTATGACAAAAATAATAACAAAAAATGTATTGCTCTTAGGTGAAACAGTTTGTAGTAAACAATGTGTCTTGGTTAATCCTCTAAGAAAGTAATTTAAATCCTTGATGATTTAGAAGGCGTTGCTTCTCAATGATGGCAATGGAGATTCGTTGGGACAATCAGGCGGTTTCTCGTCAGTTGCTTGTTGACTTCTTAATTGTTGAGTCAAAGAAGCCAGTAACTGTTAAAGATGTTAACATCATAAAGTTAACATAGAAACAAATACAAAATGGTAACTCGCGGCGTCAAATTTGATTTTGAAAATTGAAATAAATAAAATTATTCTGAGAAAGGAAACATTGCCCCCCCCCCTCAAATCAGCGAGTGCATCCCTGAATTGCGGGTAAAAATAAAAAGGGACAAGATTGGCCACAATTTTGACATAAAAAATGCCACTCTGATCAAAGAAGAAAACACTTCACCAAGAGGAAAATGTCAGGAGAATCCTTTGATCGCAAGGTCATTCAGAATAAATTTGCGACCGGGCTCTTAAAACATTTCACCATTCCTGGCAGATCTTCTATTATCACAGTGTGGGATATCTAATAACAAAAAGTGATGGAAAGAAAAAGAAAAAGACTCTAAATGGAATCGGCTAGATTAAAAAAAAATTAAACTTAAAATTCCCAGCATGCCTCGTTCGTGCGCATGCGTAGTCGCACCAACAGTTTTAGTCCGATGAAGTCCTAAAGGACGAAACGCGCCACAAGAAAGCTTTTTCCAGTTTATCATGCATTTTCCCCCAATATTGATCTTGATATATAAAATATATATCGTTATGTCTTCTTCTTCTTCTTCTTCTTCTTCTTCTTCTTCTTCTTCTTATTATTATTATTATTATTATTATTATTATTATTATTATTATTATTATTTCCTCCTTTGATTTCTGATGTGTACTCTTTTCTTTCTGAGTCCCAACCAGAGACCTAAGGTCAGAAATGGCATTCGTGACTTAGTGCAGAAAGTTTCCTTAAAATATGATCATTATTTGGTTTTTGCAAGTATTTACAAATCAAATATTTACCTCAGAAACTTGTGGTCAGTCTCGTTACGGTGGGCAGTTTGACATAAAAGTGCTACTCTGATTAAAGAATAAAACAATTCACTATGACGAAAAGTTCTAAAGTCTGCCTTGACCTCAAGTAAAATTGCGTTTGGGCTCTTAAAACATTTCACAATTCCTGGCAGATCTTCTATTATCACAGTGTGGGATATCTAATAACAAAAATGATGGGAGGAAAAAGGAAAAGACTCTTAATGGAATCGGCTAGATTATATACCCGTCACCCCCAAATTTCAAATTCCTCGTTCGTGCACATGTACGGTCGCAGCAACGGAACAACAGACGTATAAGAAGGATTGTCAAATATCTTTATTAGTGTCGTTTGGAAGTTGTTTATAATATTCTGTAAATTTTCTCACCATTAATCCTTAACCCATTAACTGCCAAATATTTTTAATGCGCATTTTTGGCCCAGACAGGTGTCTTAGGAGTTTATTTATTCCTTATATTTAATTCCAGTCGTTACCATTGTCGTTTTTATAGAAACTAGAACATCAAATATATATGTGTATAAAACATCAAAAAATAAGAAATAATAAAAAAAATACTTTTCAAAATAGTTATTATTTTTCTACTCGTGAAATGCAAAATTACGACAGAAAGTGTCTTCTTATGGCTAATAATAAAAACTTTAAAGGCTAAGTGTTGTAAAATATACCTCTGCAAATGCAATGTATGTAAGCAATTCAATGTAAATACAAGGAATAACATGTAGTGAGTTTCATTTTAACAGATCTCCAAATGGGGCTCATGGCAGGTAATGGATTGATATAAATGTTTAGGAATCATTGTTCCGGCAAATCTTTGCGTCGGTTTCAATTAATAATAAAAAGCTGTAAATTCTATGCGTGTTGACAACCAAGTTCTTCACATGCTCATTCTCATCACCCACCCTTTCCTTGTATCTTCCCATTATATCCATTATCCATTCTAATCTTCATTGCCAGCCAATGTTTTATTTAAATGTCATACAAACATGGATTTTTTCATTGTGAAAAATTGGACTTTTTTGTCGTATAAAAATTTAAATGTATCATATATTTTACTTTCATCCTTGAATCATTTGTTGATAGCCATCCAGCAAACCTGCCTGTCTATCGTCCCCTTCTCCCTTTATCTCTCTCTCTCTCTCTCTCTCTCTACACACACACACACACACACACACACACACACACACACACACATATATATATATATATATATATATATATATATATATATATATATATATATATATATGTATGTATAGGTAAGATGAAAACGAACTGAGTACAATTCCAATATTCGTAACGTTTAATTTAAAAGAGGGCTCAATACAAAGTAGACCAATATTATTTATTTTAGATTTTAATATTACAACGAAAATATATCAAAATCCCTACACAATTGCAGTCGTGTTTCGATGCGCATACAACGCATCTCATCAGGCGATAGTAAATTACTCCAAGATGCATTGATACGCATCGAAACACGACTGTATTTGTGTAGCGATTTTGACATGTTTTCGATGTAATATCCTAAAATAATATATATATATATATATATATATATATATATATATATATATATATATATATAGGTAACTATACTCGTGTCGAAAAACCTTCGAATTCTTGATTTACCAATAGTTAAATCAATCTCGAAGGGAATAAAAAAGGTTTTTAAAAAGAAATAGCCAGGAACATGAAAGTCTGTCGAAAATAATCGCACAGATACAGGTTCAAGGCCCAAAGAAAAAACCCCGATACGAGTAAACAACTAACTAAAGAGCTCGATACAAACGTAGAGCAGACCTAGTCAAACCTAATGAGCCAGATAAACCTACCAAGGTTTCACTTAGGCAGATCGTCAGGGTCAGCTGGCCTGACGATCTGCCTAAGTGAAACCTTGGTAGGTTTGTCTGGTTCATTAGGCTCGACTATATATATATATATATATATATATATATATATATATATATATATATATATATATATATATATATGTACATATATGTACATATATATATATATATATATATATATATATATATATATATATATATATATATATATATATATTCCTTCACCTAATCTTTTGATTTTCCTCTAGTTTTATGACCGCTACCTTTCATCCTTTATCCGCTTCTTTCTTTTCCTCCTTTTCTCCCCGACTTTCTCAAATTCCCTTTCGTTTAATATTATTATTGTAGATTTCTCTGTCAGAAAGTTCAACTTATCCCAGCTGAGAATGGTCGGCGACCGAACCGATACTACACACCGATCCTAGTTTAAAACGCGTAGCTGTTATATATATAAACAAATAAAATTATAAAGATTTGCTTACCTCAATTATGTGTGACATTTTTATTAGTGTATTTCCTTAATGATTCTTTAGCCTCAACAGGATCACTGACTGTGTAAATAATCTGTGATGTCACAGGTAAGGTTTATTAAATTCTTAACTCAAAGTTTTCATTTACTCTAATAATTACATATGGAATGAAAGCAAATACTGCCGGTAGGTAAGAAAGAAAAAATGAAATAATAATCAAAGTTTTATTTTAGCATCGACGGCATTTGAACCCAGTCTACGAAGGCAATATTTCTTTTTTTAACTTTACATATACTCCACCTCTTTCCGCTTTAGATTTGGCTTTAGAATGTTCTGCATAAAGAGAAGAAATGATTTGATCTTCTGATCATTTCGCGTCCTTGGTAAGAAGATAAACTACATCCGCGTTCTGGGTATGACGATAAACTACATCCGCGCCCTGGGTATGACGATAAACTACATCCGCGTCCTGGGTATGACGATAAACTACATCCGCGTCCTGGGTAAGGCGATAAACTACATCCGCGTCATGGGTATGAAGATAAACTACATCCGCGTCCTGGGTAAGACGATAAACTACATCCGCGTCCTAGGTAAGACGATAAACTACGTCCAATAGGAAGGCCTCTTATCAGGAGGTTTTGAGGAGCGTGCAACCACCTCTTAATTGCTGGTGTTCCCAGGTCCACCCTGACTCGGGGTGGTAGCACCTGTTAGGGTGCCAGCTATGGGCAAATAGTTAACCCCCAAACTGAAGTAAAAAGCATTATAAAAGTGTAAAAATAGGTTTTAATACCAGAAATAATGATGTAAAAAATTATTACCAGAAATAAATTTTTGAAGAAAAAAACTATTACCAGCAATATGTTTTTGAAAATAATATTTCCAGCTATATATTTTTGAGGAAAAAAAATATTACCAGAAATAGATTTTTGACAAAACAAAATATTACCAGAAAAAAAAAAGTTGTCGGCATTAAATGACCCATTGAGGTGTTGATATGCCGTAAAACACAACAAAACAAAACAAACTTATGATCATTTCATAATTAAATTATGCAATAAAAAGTTGTTTCATCGGGTTTCTGTGCATAAAATGTATGCTATAAAGGGGATTCTCATTGATCAGGAAATGAATAAAAGAAGTTATTATAGAAATAATTAATTTTGATATGTAAACAAAAACCTTAAAATTGTTTAAATATAATTGTTAGTTAAACCAAAAACCAATTTTATAAAACTAAGAAATACCTTCAAATTTAAAAAGAAAAATTTTGCCATACTTAATCTAACGTATTCCTTACATTTGGAAATGTGTTATCGTTTTGTGTTCTTTAAGAAAGGCGGCGAAATTATATACTTTAATTTGTTGCGATGTGATTTATTAGACAAGGTTAATTTGGGGCCAATTTTCAAGTCCCTAATGGCGACTTCTTGCAGCCTATCGATATGTTTGCTGGAATAGAAGATCCCCACCTCCTGTTTACATTTAGTTTCACCGCATTATAAATATTGGTTTTCTAAAGTGTCTAAGTAAACATTCATTTCGCGTGAAAGACCCAGGAGATATTTATGAGCATTTTGGGTTCGGGCAAATGCAGGGCCTTAATTGCCATAAAATATATTAAAAGGATTAGTCCTTGAATTGTTCTACAATAGCAATTCTTAGATTATAAAATGTAAATAATATGACATAAATCGTCATTTTAGTTTACGTATTTTTTATGTGACTGTTGTCTACAATTTTCGCGCTTACACTTTTCCGAAAAATAAATAAATCGTTAATTAATTTATAAAATTTGAAATTATATAATGGCATGACCGTCGTGTGCTGCCAAAATACGTTTGCTTAATTGGTAGCCCCGGGCACTGCTTTGCGACCCTCGCTATCTTCGGTAGAAATGAAACAGGATTTTCCCTGATTTTAACGTCATTTTAGGGGTCATTTTTTTTGTTTGTTCAAATCTGTGAATTTGGTTTGTTTATGCTAAGTCTCGAAAAACACCGTATAAAATTCATTATTTTTATCCATTAAAATTATTCAACTTTTTAACAAGTGAAATTAAAAATTGGCGCAAAACATTTATTTCAGATGGAACGAGCTATTATGACATGTCTCTAACTTGCATTTAAGATACACTGTACAGTGTAACCTGGATATAAGAGAGTTGTCGGGACCGGAGAAGAAGTATCTTATATCCGGGTTTGGTCTATTTTGTTTAGGTAAGTATGGCTCTAATTTGGGACCAGAGAAAATCTCTCTTACACCCGGGTTTCTCTTATATCAGGGTCTCTTATATCCGGGTTACACTGTATTTATTTTCAGTTTTTCTAGTTGAATTGTTCACCTATATTACATATAACCCATTATTGTACATAATTAGGTTACAATAACATATGTATTTTAGATAAATACTACCTTATAAAAATTTAGATTTAGTAGAGCGAGGGTAATCATAGATTGGGGGGTGGGGGCACTGTACCATGGTACTTGTAAAGTGGAATTTAAATTTAGAATTGAATGGAGATAAAACAAATACATAGTTCTGAAGAAAATAAGCAGAATCGAAGAACAATCTATACTTCACTCATTAGAAATATATGAAAAGAACTGGCACTGCTACAAATTCGGAGACCAACTTTATAAGGCCGAACAAAAGACGATCAGTTCAGCTTTTAGATTCTCCCCAGTCTCTATTTCTATATTTCTTCCTTCAAAAATATTTTCCTTTCCGTTCTACTAGTTTTATCTCTTGACGTTCGAATAAACCTTTTCCTAATTCTTCATATTATCTCTCCTTTCCGATGTCGCTTTTCTCTCTGTTTTCGATGCTACCTTAACATCACTTCTCTCTTTCTCAGTCAACCTCACAACTCTCTCTTTTGCTTGAATATTTCTTCTTTAAAGTTTAATAAATAAAATAAAATAAAAATACTTCTTAAATCCCCTGAAAAGTATCCCCTACTTATAATGTTAACACTTCATTAACATTAACACCAGCATTCTTAAGGACATGTCAATCAGCTAACTTCATTTTCTGAAACCAGATACAATATCAAAGAGTCTGTACCAAAGCGAAGGATAATCCTGTATGCACTCACCACATTCCCTGACAGCAATATAAATGCTGGAAAAAGTGGGTTCGAGGTCAATTTTATTTCTTCTTTTGTCAGAAAGCGGGACAAACTGGTCCTCTCCTCTAACCACCAAGGAACTAATCAGAACGACTGTCTGCTACAAAGAAGGAAGGTCTCTCTTTCCTCTATCTCTCCCTCTCTTTTCCAACGTACCGCGAACTACGAATTCTGTCACTTAAGAAGGATACAAGGTGTATTCATAAAAAAGAAGTTTTCCAAAATAAAGTTCGCTTAGCGTTCATTGATTTTCATGGCGAGAGAAAATGAAAATGTCCGGAAATTTCATTTTTATTAAAGTGTTTAATTACAGTTACTCATCGTTATGTGTTTATTTTAATGTTCTTATTTGATAATTTTATGAATAAAAATTTATTTTCATAGTTATTTCTTCATAATTTGGTAAATAATAAAATATTTTACTATAGTTCACATATTTTTTTATAAAGTAAAGATAAAGATAAAATTATATTTATAGTAACTATATGAATATTTTCATAATCTTGTAAATAAAATATTGTTACAGGTCACAAATTAACTTCTATACTCTTGTAAAAATATGTCATTGTTCTCTCACCAATCTTTTATAATCGTGTAAATAAACAAATGAATAAATAAATAAAAGTCTTAATTGTCGAGGATCTATGTAAAGCTTGGGAATACCAGTTGCTGTAAGCTTGGATGTGCGGGTGGTGTAATGGATAATGGCTCGGAATTGTTAATCGGAGA
The DNA here is from genome assembly GCA_964036315.1 of Acanthosepion esculentum. Classification (NCBI taxonomy): domain Eukaryota; kingdom Metazoa; phylum Mollusca; class Cephalopoda; order Sepiida; family Sepiidae; genus Acanthosepion; species Acanthosepion esculentum. The sequence continues at coordinate 92,739,420 of OZ038507.1, read as the reverse complement.
GCCGAGTTCCAATTCCAGTTGGATTCGTTATATTCCCTTACGCAAAAATACCTTTGCGAAAGGCATGAATCCATCTCTTCTCCTCCAGCTATGGGTTAATTAATAAAAATTGTATCACTAAAACCATTATCATCTAAAAAAAGTAATATAAAATTGTGTAAAAAACAACCGACCAACCATTCTATGTCAAAATTTTAGGGGGGCAAAGGAAAATAAAAATAAAAATGAGTATGCATCATTTGTGCGTCCTTTATTCCTGAAAGTAATCCATTTATGGAAATTATTTAGATAAAAAAGGCGCACAGGAAGGTTGAAAAGGATAAGGGAGAGGACGAGAAGATACAGGCAAATTGTAAGAGGAAAGCAAAGCGTAAGATAATGAATAATCTGCGTTGAAAAGCTCAATAGAGTTTCCTCAAGTTCAGCTTGTATAATATATTAAAAATAAGCAATATTGAAGCTTATAAGTGCAAATGGTACGTTTTTTCAGATCTTATTAAAAATATGACAAGTATACGCGTGACAAACAATTTCACGGGTGAGAGAACCGTTTGTCAGACGCTTAAAAACGTAACGTTTACACTATATGACTATAAGTGGCTCTTGTCCACAGGATACTGAACACTGTATAAAAAAAATCAATAACCTGAATTGCAATTCTAATTAATGAAATGTAATTCCAATTAATTAATGAATTGTTATATATATATATATATATATATATATATATATATATATATATATATATATATATATAAAAGTGGACATGGAAGTCAGCACTTACAGGCGACAGTCTGTTTCATGCTAGTGCAATCGTCAGGCGACTCTTAGTAAATTATAATTATCTCCATCCCTCCCCCACCAAATCTTAAATAGGAGGTTTATCTCTTATTTCCTGTTTAGGGTTGGGTTTCCGGTTAAAATCTTGAAATCGCCTGACGATTGCACTAGCATGAAACAGACTGTCGCCTCTAAGTGCTGACTTTTATATTTACACACGCTCTATCTCTGATATTGAGCACTTTATCCCATAAATATAGCACACTTTAAGACTATATTTCTTCATATATATATATATATATATATATATATATATACATATCAGTCTGTTCAGGTGTATATCTTACTAAAGCTTATTAAAATAAAAGTTTAAATAAAGAACTGAAGAAGGCAACGGGAAACCACTCCACTATCTTTTCCAAAAAATAATAGGATTAATTTACGGATAATAAAGAAAACGAAGGTCTAGAGTGTCATGATTAACTAAATTCTGAAGCCAAATGGAATTTTTAAAATTCCTCAAAATTTTAAACGTCGATGTTTAAAGTGAAATACAATTTTTTTAGGGTTTATTTTTCAATTTATTGTTTCTCGTGTCGTTTAATTAAACTCCATTTTTGAACCAAAATGTTTAATAATCTAAAGTCGAATAACTGTTATTTTCATTATTTAAATATGGACTAATATCCTCATCTTTGTTGTTATTATCACAATCTTTCAGCTGTTGTGACATCCTGGACGTCTTCAGGTGTCTATCGATTTGAGTAACCTTCAGAGAATTTCAAACTGAACCATTTATTTAATCTATAGGGGCAAATTGTTTTTGTTCCCTTGTCCATGTCTAGGGATGTTTCTTGTTCTTTTTTTATTATTGCTTTGTTATTTCTTGTCTTGATTCTACTGAGAGTAGTACTAAAAAACTGAACCCTTTATTTAATCTACGGGCTATATTAGAAATATCTTAGAAGTGTATTTGAAGTTTCTTCAACTTTTTATAGAGTGTACGAGCATGCTGTAAAGAAATGTTTGCCAAAAAAGTGGCATTATATTATTTTGCCGAAAAAAAAACTTGAATGTTTAATCTGGCAAAAGCGGCATGGTGACTTTGTGAGTTCAATCCTTGGTGTGGGTAATCCAGATACACTCAGACTCGTAAGAAAACAAAAAGTCAATCAACATTGAAGATAAAAAAGGGACGAGAACAATAATCGCCATAGATGAAATAGAGTGATAACAAGAGGCTGAATGCAAATACAGATAAATCTTCGTCCCAGAAACCAAATACAGTAATTGGCAAACCAAATTATCACAAAAACAATGCAATCTTCTCCATATTTATCTTTTTTGCTAACATAGAAGATTTAAAAAATAATACAAAGGTGAAAGTAACTCCGAAAAGCATGCTTCAAAATTAATCAATATTTGAATGATTTTCTTAATATCTCAAAAACTATTTACTTAACTATCAAAGAGATTTTAAGACTGATTAATTGATTTGTTTTTACGGCTTATCAAACTTTTCCATGTTATTTAATGCCGGAAAATACTTTTAGATTATTTAAAATCAGTTCACCCCAAAAAAGGTGATAATCCCACTAAGACACAAGGGGCTACTGGGAGTGAATGATAATGAAAAGATTTTAACCGGAAACCCAACCCTAAACAGGAAATAAGGGATAAACCTCCTATTTAAGATTTGGTGGGGGAGGGGTGGAGATAATTATAATTTACTAATTAACCCATAGGTGGATGGAGAATAGATGGTTTAATACCTTTCCCAAAGGTATTTGCTGGGAAGTGAATGTCACGAACACGACTGGAATTGGAACTCGGCTCTCCGAGTTCAAATTCTGGGTTGTTATCCCTTACACCACCCGCACATCCAAGCTTACAACACCTGGTATTCCCAAGCGTTCACTCATCAAGGTACTCACCAACCTTGACGTTGCTTAACTTCGGTGATCGGATATTTCGACGTGAGATTTTAAGAATAATCCCAGGCAAAATATTAATCTTCTATTGGTGATTCGAATATCGAATTATTAACAAGATCAAAAGCATTTCTTGTTTGCTGAAGAAAATGACATTACCTAAAATTCTTGCCTGGATTGCTGAGATATCGGACGATTTTCTCCACCTTTGTTGTCTTTATTAATATCTTTTAAATGCTGTACTCTCCGACGTCTTCAGGTGTTTGTCTTATTTTGTAAGATAACGGAAAATGTCAAACCGAATTTTTATCGATTAATAGGAGTTTATTACTCTCATTCGTTTTTTTCACATCCACTCTCCTTCCATTGTAATTTCAAGAATCGTAGTCACCAATTATTTCTTTAGATGACTCTATCCCTTTCCTGTAGGTTTTTGCCTAAACAAATCCACTAACCCTCGCCCACTAATTAAACTCTTAAGCAAGATTAGTTTTATCAGCCGCCTATCTATGCGGCCACGTCGGGTTCAAGGAATGAGAACCGTTTTCGCAGATCAGATGAATGTTTCCGTATAACGAGGAAGGCCGAATGGCACAGCTGAGGAAATATTCTGATAAAAATAACGAGGATGAGAAGATTACTCGAGAAAAAGCTCATTATTTTTCGGGCCATGTCCCTTAAGGACGTAGGCAAATATATCTCCCTAGAAATCTATTTTCTTTATTATCTGTTAACTGCTATGATTGTTCATGTGGAAACAAGTACATTTGTTCCCATTGCCTTTTCCACGGCTTTGAAATGAGAGCTGACCTTCTTGTAGTGAAACTCAAGGATCCAGTCTACACTTTTATTTAACCAGTAGATGGGTACGATAAGAAGTAATAGGTCCATACCATTCACAAAGAAATTAGTACGAAACGAACGCAACCAACTAAACGGGGACTTGAAATCGACTCGCCATTTCTACTTTCAGTGACGAAAAAATGCGAGCTGCTGATCTCAATAATTACCAGTAAGTTCATATTGAGACCAGCTTCGACCTGTTCCAGCTGGACAGTCAAACTCTCTGCCTCTGAGCAGAGAGGAACCCAGGACGAGGCTCCGCCGAAGGGCAGAGTCTCGTTCGGGGAGGTAGACTGACCCTGAACCCGTTTATACGCGTTCGAATAGGGAATATTTTTGGCCGAGCCTACGTGCTCGGAGATCCCATGTTAAACCCGGCTTTGTGCCACATGTAACCCTCGTAGTGGTGGTGGCTAAATATACCAGTAAAATTATATTTCCTAGCTATTTGATTTGTTTCCTCACAGATAAAGATGATATATTTTATCATGTCTACACGAGGGGTCGTCAACATTTTGCTACTCATGGGCCGATTTAGGGTTTTAAAATCATTCAGTGTGCCAACAGCATACGTATATTTATACAAGTCAAGGTCAATATACTTGTTCTACAATATATTTTATATAATAATATATAATTTATATTAAAATTGAAACAGCTAAATATCTTCTTTGCGTTGTAGTTGGTATTAGTTCGAACTTCGTGATGTCATCTGTGGTTACGTGAAATTAGAAATTGCTTAGCGTGCCACGTGCGGCACGCATGCTGTATGTTGCCGACGCCTGGACTAAAATATAGGAATTAGTACTAAAAAAAAAAAAAAAATATGGCGCCTAGTTTATTAAACTGGTATAAATCTATAATTAATTTAATATTTATTCTGTCAGTACGAAAATATCGCTTTCTTATCTTCATTTCCTCATTTAGAAATATTGTAACGTTATATTTGTTTGAAAATTGTTTTCTTAAAATCATCAGTACAGGTTATTCATTATTATAATGGTCATTAGTTAGTTATACATCGCCTCTTAAACGTAATCTCTTCTCGTTTAATCATCTTGGATATCGTTTTTCTTTTTTGGCTTCAATAATCATGGTTGATATTAACCTTCAGGCGAGTAAGCCATTTTGCCTTCTCGGTCTAACGTTTTCGACTGGGCATAAGTAAAGCGGTTATATTGAATCAACTGCTAAATCTTGCAAGGAAATTTGGTTCACATTATCGTGCTAGACAAGTTTTCTCTCTAGAATCTATCTTCAGTCAGTCATGTGCCATGCGTGATACACGCTTAGGCGATCATGTATCTTTCGATACCTGACTGACGGGGTAGATATTTTTTCCCCGAGGTAGGTTGCCATTTCTTTCTGCAGTAGACCAGTTGCCATCCAAGGCTATAGAACCCTGTATGTCCTGTTATTAACCCATAGCTGAGGTGGGAAAAAAATTCATACCTTTTCCGAGGGTAATAGATTCGACTTGAATTCGAACTCAGCTCTCCGATTCCTCAGTCCGAGACACTACCCATTATCCCACCGTGAAATCTATCATTCATTCGTGTACTGAATATTGCTGCCACACCTAGTTTAGTCTTCAGTCACTTTCACGCCGTCGTGACGTAGTTTCCCTCTGACTTTTTAAATAAATATTTGTGTGATAATTGTTCAGGGGAGCTTTCTTCATTGGTGCATCGACTTTACAAATTTAAGCGCAGTACGAGATTGGTATCTTTTCTTTTACTGTCTTTCCTCTTCAGAAATATGTTCTTAAAACCCTTCACTCTACTGTCTTTCATCCTTGGGAACTACTTGCATCTTAGTGGCTGGAGTAAAAATGATTAAAAAACAACAATGGCTGAAATCAACGAACTTAATCTTCATTTTTTTTTTTAAAGAAATGCCATTACTTCACGTTCCCTTGTCATACCCGGAGAATCCTGTCTGGATTTCTTGAATGATGCAAATTATTTTCATTCAGATTAGTGACCTTATCTTTCTTATTACTATTACAACGTTTCGGCCATTGCCCCCACCAGCTTTCTTCAGGAGTCTGTTGATCCAGATAACCTCCAGAGAATTTCAAACTGAGCCCTATATTTAATTTACAGGGCAGATTTTTTTTACTGATGTCCATCTCTAAGACGATCTCGGATTATTTAGTACTACTCAGTTAGTGGTTGTCCAGTTTTCACAGTGTCTAAGTTTGCACTACCCGACTTAGAGATTCAGTTCGAAATTCCTTGAAGTTTAGCCAGATCGACAGACATCTGAAGAAAGCCGAGGGAAAACAAGAGTCGAAGCGTTGTCATAATAATAACAAAGACGAGGACAATAGTCAGGCTGTAATTAATGTAAATAACAGTAACTGGGCATTAAGAAATTTCATTTTCAGTATGAAAATATAAAAATTCATGCATTTGTGTCATTGTTGTAATAACAGTAAATCAGCATCTGCCGAAAATTGAATTTAAAATTTGGATTGTTAAATATTTTTAGCTCAACATTTGAGTGCAATTTAACAACACGATGAAAAGGATAACTTGAAGAAAAATAAAACCTAAATAAAATTTGCTATTTCTCTTTACACGTCGATATTTAAAGGCTGGTAGGCTTCATTTAAATATCATATCCCGTTAGGATGTAGGCGAATATGGCCTCGTTGGGAAAGATAGTTTCCTGTTGCTGCCGCCGCTGCACATGTCGATGGCTATCTCGTTTTGTTCTCCATTTAGTTCAGTTAATCAATCTCATTTGAAACACAGAGAGAGCAATAACTGAGTATTACTAAAATAAGAACTAGGTGGGGTATTTCTAGCTACGGACAGCGGGACGAGGGCAATATAACTCTGTAGATTCCATCAAGGCTTCAGTTCGTAATTGTCTGAAGGTTAGCCGGACTGACCAGCACCTGATGAAGACCATAATGCAAAAAGGCCGATAACGTTGTGATAACAGCAACAAAGTCGAGAACAGTAGTCCGACAGCATATAAAGTAAATAATAGAAAAGCCCTATTTTTTAAATTTTGTATATAGCCCCAGCCCCACCCTGTAACTTCTGATGACCCTCATTCCTGATTTAGTCATTATGAATTTAATAGCAATGATGCACTTTGGATAAATGCAATCATGTTAGTAACTTTATTCTTTCAGTAAAATAGTTGACTTCCTGATCGCTGAGAATTTCTTTTTCCCCTGAGTGCCAATGTGTTACGTGCCGATTAAGCGCTGAAAATGGCTGAAACAACTCTTGTATAGAAAATGGCCGTGGAGTAGCGGTGAAGACAGTGGGCAACGATAAGAACCTAAACCTTGCCCGGTTGAATTCGAATGCGGTCGGTGTTGCAAGACTACAACCAGGGTTTCATTGTTTTTCACTTTCTGCCGCCATGATAGGCAATAACTGTTCATCAAGATGGCGAATGACATTCATTTTTGACATAATTAATAACAGCGAGCAACCTTTCGACTGAAATAAGCAAAGAAAATATAATATTTGAGAAAGACGACGGGATACATACATATATATAACTACATGTGTGTGGGAGGGTGGGTAATAAATAAAATGTTCACTTATCGCTAGTAGTACGGAAATTACATCCACTCGTCCGAGAATTTCATTGTAAAATTCTCGGAAGAATTAGGATTAGAATTGGAATTGCCGGCAATTTTACAATCAAATCTCCTGAGGAGGATGTAATCTCGCTAAAATTAAAGTTCGGAGAAGGTAAATGAACATTTCAATTTATTTATTACTATTAACGATACTAAGCACTAGAATTACAAACACTTTTTGCTGTAAAAATGTGAACTTCTAGAAATACACTAGTCGGTTATTTAGTTTTGGGACAAAATAAAATATTCGTTTCATATATATATATATATATCATAAAATGGATTTTTTAAAAATTATATATATAATCATAAAATAGATTTTCTTAAAATTATATATATAATCATAAAATAGATTTTTTTAAAATTATATATATATATGTATATATATATATATATATATATATATATATATAAATCATAAAATAGACTTTTTAAATTATATATATATATATATATCATAAAATAGATTTTTTAAATTATATATATATATATATATAAATCATAAAATAGATTTTTTAAATTATATATATATATATATATATATATATATAAATCATAAAATAGATTTTTTAAATTATATATATATATATATAAATCATAAATTAGATTTTTTAAATTATATATATATATATATATATATATATAAATCATAAAATAGATTTTTTAAATTATATATATATATATATAAATCATAAATTAGATTTTTTAAATTATATATGTATATATTATGTGTATGTTTTTTAAAGTGATTCATTTTTTTGTTTCAAAACACGGTCAAGATATTATGTCCATGTTCAAACCAACACTTAATAATATTAACTTTGAACATGGACATAATATCTTGACCGTGTTTTGAAACAAAAAAATGAATCACTTTAAAAAACATACACATAACAAACTATTTCTAATTCTAACAGTTGAAATATAATCCTTGATAATGGCTAAATGTATAGCCGAAAGCGCTCGGAAAAGAACATTCGGACAATTTTTATATAATTTATCCTCTGAAAAGAAAAACTTTATTAGATCGCACGAGAAATTATATAAAAAACTAAATAAAAGCACCTTGTCAGTCGTTTTTAATGAAATGTGCTTGAAAGAAGGATTGCTGCCGAAATACACAATATATATATATATATATATATATATATATATATATATATATATATATATATATATAATTTTAAAAAAATCTATTTATGATTTTATATGACATATATATAATTTTAAAAAAAATATTTTATGATTATATATATATATATATATATATAATTTTTAAAAAAATATTTTATGATTATATAATTTCAAAAAATCTATTTTATGATTATATATATATATAATTTTTAAAATTCTATTTTATAATTATGAAACGAAGATTTTATTTTGTCCCAAAACTAAATAGCCGACTAGTGTATTTCTAGAAGTTCCCATTTTTACAGCAAAAAGTGTTTGTATTTCTAGTGCTTAGCATCGTTAATAGTAATAAATAAATTGAAATGTTCATTTATCTTCTCCGAACTTTAATTTTTAGCGAGATTACATCCTCCTCAGGAGATTTGATTGTAAAATTGCCGGCAATTCCAATTCTAATCCTAATTCTTCCGAGAATTTTACAATGAAATTCTCGGACGAGTGGATGTAATTTCCGTACTACTAGCGATAAGTGAACATTTTATTTATTACCCACCCTCCCACACACATGTAGTTATATATATGTATGTATCCCGTCGTCTTTCTCAAATATTAGCTGTCCTAGCACGAAGTCACAAGTCATCGTGACCGAGGGTTTGAGTGTGCAGGTGTTGATCAGATTGTTGATCATTCTAAGCTCTCTCTCCCAGAAACTGTAACTACGGTCTGATCAGCATCGTTGCAGTATAAACACAGTTAGGCTCTGTGGGTGTTGAACAAACACAAATGTGCCTGAGCTAGTGTCTGCAATAGGGATTGGCTAAGCGCCCTAATAAACGGGTATCCTCTAATATGAGTGGCCAGCTATTATATAATTACAGAATTAATAGATTTTATTTCATTACTTTAAGTAAAATATATTTTTTAAATTAAAAATCTTTCTTAAATTTTATTTTTTGTTATAATAATAATATTTAATTGATTTAAATTTAATATTTCTAATAAGCAAAATACTTTGGTGTATTTCAAAACGAATGTAAACTGATTGGAACTTTTTTCTACTTATCAGTAAAATGTATAATTTTTTTTAAAAATGTTATTTGGGAAAAATGGACAGATTTAAAGTTTAATTGATCTGAATTGAAACTGACTTTGAATTATTTTTAGTTTAAAATATCCCAGAAAAGTATATTTTTAAAACAGTGGCGTTTTTTAAGAGGGGCGTTTTTGACGTGTTGAGTGATTTATTGACAGCTCTGATGTTTGAGAATTTTAATTAAGGAAGGTCATAACTGAAAGAAATTACATGTATGCAATATGAACGCCATTTTTATAACTACCCAGTGTTCTTAAAAAATTAAGCAAATATTCTAAGCAATCTAATATTTTATTGACATTTTTGGTAGTTTGTTTCTATATCCTTAATTACGAAGACGCTTGTTGAGAAAATAGCCAAATTTTAAATTTACTGTCGGTAACTCTCTTATTGTCTGACAATGTTGTGCGTGGATGTTCGTATTTACAAAAATTGACTCGTTCTTATACACATAAAAATCCTTTTTAAAATGCTGGGGGCTATCGTGAGGTTATAAAGTCTTTATTTAACAATATAACAAACATTTAAAATTCTGTATTAATTTTTAATGGCGATAATTTATTCGACTTAACATGTTAAAAAGTGAAAACAATTCTTGTAAAAAAAAAATTAGGTATCACAATGTTATTCATAAGAACAATTCGAAGCTTTTCTAATTAAATAATAATGCTGTAGTTTTATTGGATTTTTTCCTTTTACGATTCAGAGAAGATTTTCTGATAAATGAGGATTTAAATTCTCCAAGGAATTGCCTTTTTAAGAAATATAAACATTTTAAGCGATACATAACAGTTTCTCGAAATTTCATGGAATTAAATGAGCGAGGTGTGTAACATGTAAAAAAAAATACTTTTACAAAGATTTTCTAAAAACAAACTTAATTTTATCCATTTGTGTATAAGTCCTGAAATGTTTCAATAAAATTACAATTAACCGATTTTTGCAAGGATTTCCAAATCAGTGTGTTTTTCACGGCAAAATGACACTCGTGTTTTCCATATTAATTTATGGTCACCCGTTGACGTCAGAAAAAAGATCTTTACCAAAATTCCAAAAGTTCTAAAAAGAATTTAAAAATTTGCATTAAAACTCCTTTGGGTTTTCATCTTAATAACACAGTGATTTTTGACGACAAAATTTTGTATTTATTATGTTTGGGGAATTTTTTTAATCATGTATGCTATTTTCAGTGAATTTTTGGAGGTAAACTTTATATTTTTAGTCGATTCCCGTTTTTTAGTAGACACCCTAATTTTTAAACCATGTTGAATTTCATATATCTACTTGTAATAGTGCGACTATAGTAAATGTGCTTTGCAGCAGCGGTTGAACCGGTGTCCTCTTTTCGCACCATAGACTGAACTTCGGAGGTAGAGGCGGCTGGTAGATGCAATTCACACTCTTTAAAAAATGACGTCTACTCAAACACGTGTATCCACTAAAAGATTATATACACACAAAGACATGACCAAAATTCATGTTAAAAAAATAAAAAAAAACAAATTAAAACTACAGACAAAAAAGTTCATTTTCTCCATCAAGACATTAATTTCTGTAGTTCACTGCTACCAGCAAGAAGAAAATTATTTTTCTCCTGATGATGGCCATGTTGGCCGAAACTAGTCGAGGAATCTAAATGAAATAACAATGAAAACGAAGGAATATTAATATACAATCCAATGTGTCAGAAGATTTTAATTTTTTAATATTTTTTATTGTTCAATATATATATATATATATATAGTGAAACCCGGATATAAGAGATATTTTCTCTGGTCCCAAATTAGAGCCTGTATTAATGTATATATAATAGACCAAACCCGGATATAAGAGAACCCCGGATATAAGATACTTCTCCGGTCCCGACAACTCTCTTATATCCGGGTTACACTGTGTATATATATATATATATATATAAGAGAGAGAGAGAGAGAGAGAGAGAAGAAACAAATAGGAAAACAGTTATATAATTTTGATATGTGTCTCTGGCTTTATTGCAACCACGTCCCCACCGTTTTTTTTTGTTTGTTTGGTAAAGGCTATCAGCAAAACATGTCAAAGTTATAAATCTTTTCCTGTTTGTTGCTTGTTTAATAATTCTGTAGGATTTAATTTAATACATTCATACACGCACACCCATACTGTGTGTGTGTGTGTGTGTGTGTGTGTGTGTGTGTGTGTGTGTGTGTGTGTGTGCTAGATATATAATTTTCGTGATTGCGAATCTGGCATTTATTGCATGTTATGTTTTCGTGGCTGTGGAACACATTGACTGTCGCATGACATTTTTGGAACGCACTTCAATAGATTCGTTTTCTAAAAGAAAAGAAAAAAAAAAACAGAAACAAAGTGATGCATTCTCATCAAAATATTTTGTCAAGTACTCCTCAGACCTCATTGAACAATCGAATCACCACAATTGAATTAATAATCTTACGACTTTATTTATCATTAATTGTAATTAGTTTGAATTGCTTATGGTGGGCGGATCTAGCACAAGAATAGGCGAGATCATCTTATTGAAATTATTAGTTTCTTTCAATCCATTCTTCCCTATCGTAATTATCAGCACTGTACGGGGTTTTTGTCAATTACATTTTTAGTCAACTATTTTATTCAGATTGTTGTCTACTTGCAGGGTTGACGTGTGTTATCCCCCAAAACCTACCACCGGGGCGGGGAGCATTTTTTTTCTCTGTTGTGTCCTCTGCTATTTTTTTCAGCTGTTTCATGGCCCACCACCATTTCTTTAATTATTTTTAAACTGACATTACATTGTCAGTCATCAACTAATACATCGTGTATCTGCATCGCTGTTGAAGTGCGTACTACGCAGGAGGAACTCTCAACGAGGTTGGGGTCCCAAATGGGATACTTTCACCAGCGTTTTTTTTGTTATTTGCTTTTTGTACTTTTTACTTATTTTTCTACCGAAATTATATTGTCAAGTATCAACTATAATAAATCGACAGGTCCGTTGCTTACTATCCCGAACCCCTCAACCGCGGGGGGGGGGGGCATGCGTACTGAGGAGGGACAGAAGTGCTAATTTCAGTAGCGTTTATTTATTTTTTTAATTGTAACTTTCTTTCTGGACTGTTCTTTTAAATCAATTAAGAAGGTAATGTAATCTCGGTAAAATCATTTTTTGTTAATGAGTTAATCCGAGATTATCCACTAAGGAGGATCTCTGATTTTTTTTTTTTTTTTTTTTTTTTTTTTTTTACTAATAGTACTTAAGTAATAATACTAACCAGAAGTCCACGTCTAGTAATTAAAATAAAATTTCTCTCGTCACAATTTTTCTACATTTCTAGAAAGATAAAACCAAGAAAATGATCGCTTAAAAAAATAAAAATGTTTCAAAATTTTAACACAAAAAAGATTTTCCCGAAAACTCAAATAGTGTTTTTAAAATAAATTTTTCAGACAATTCCGTTTGTATTGTCACATTGTGTTGTGTTGGAATCTTTGTAAAACTTTTTTTTTCGGTGGAGATAGGTCGGCGAAAAAAATTGCGACTTAAGCATTTTTTTATTTTTTTCGAGTAAAATTTAATCAGGAAAATATTGGTGGTTATTACAAAAAGAATAACATTTTCTCAGATTTAAAAAACAAACAAAAAAAAACGCCTATTCAATGAGAATAAATAATGAATCATTGAATATGTACTGAAATTTTCATTTAAATTGGATAATAATTCCCTGATTTTTGGTAATTTTTTTAAAAAAGCGCTGCACTTCCACCACAATTATCCTTCGATGGTTTGTGGACTCGAGGTTGGGAAAGTTTTAAATCAACATCTAGACGAGAGGGGGGGCGTATCAAAGTTTCGGGGCGGGGGGAGATCTTAACGCAGGCCCTGTCTACTTGCTAGGTGCCAGGTAATCTGTAGCCAAGCCCCTACTTTCTTATTTTTTAAATCTTCTCAATAAGAATACATTTTTTAAAAATCAAGTTTGCTGTTCGTTTGTTAAAATGGAAATATTCGAAACTTCTTCAAAAAGTAAAATTTTATTTTAATCAGTTTTTTGTAAATAAAAAAAAAGATAAATAAGCTGAGTATAGTTTATTTTCGCTTTTCAAATGTTTTTATCAAACATTGAATTATCTCCCTTACATCTCACGTAAATGGCTTGAAAGTGGCTCATATTTTGAGACCCGCTTTTCACATGAGAAAAGTCCAGAATTCAAAACAAGATGTAATAATTAAAAAAGTATAAACTGGAAAAAAAAAAAAAAAAAAAAAAAAAATCAAACAATTCTGACAAATAAGTTTTAGAATTCAAGATAAGGAACCTCTAGTGAGAATGACAATTTTCAAACTCTGACCATGTCTTCTTGTCTAAGATAGCCAAGTTTTTTTTCTGGAACATCGACATTTTGTCATTTTCTCAAATAAGAGACAAAAATGAATTCTATTGCGTTTTTTGGCTGATAGTTTCGACATTTTTTTTAATTTTAATATGGTTTTAATGATAATCTAATTCTAAGTTTTATTGGTAAAAAAATTGTGCAATTCAATTTCAGTTTTTTACTTACGGAAAAATAGTTTACTTTATTCAGACATTATTTCGCTTCATTTCAAATAATTGAGTTTTTTCAAGTTTAAAAGAAGGATCAGAATATAAAAGACAATTTTAAAACATCACGTTATATAAGGGAGGTAAATCTGTATTTGTTAATGTATAAAAATCATTTGAAACGCTAAAATGGATTACACCAAATCCTTAAGATGACTGTCACTGAAGGATATTGTATTTTCTCCAAATTGTTTTTATGCTAAAATGACGGATTTAGGTCTTGAACACTTGGAATTTGACGATTAGAAAAATATTTTATCACAAATTTAAAAAGAAAAGAAAAGTCCAATTAGGTATTTTTGTAAGTTAGTATAATATGGCACACATCCACAATTAGGGCCCAGGGGTCACCAAAGCTAGAATTCGTCATCTAGCAGTAATGGTCTGCTGCTTAAATGGTGAGGCTCTCGGATATTTTTGTTATCTGATACAAGGAAACGAATATTGGTCATTCACTGAAGATCGAACTCAGCTTGCTCGTTAACCATTACTTCATGGCAAATATCGATCTTGTAGAATGTTCAAGTATGTAATATTTACTTTGAACCTTTTTGGTATGGTTTCGTATTTTTTATATTGGGAGTGGGAGTATACAATGTTTGTATTTATAATTTATATATAGTTTTTTATTATATTTTTTATTTTTTAAATGACCTAAAATGAGACATTGCTTGTGTGTCATAAATAAAACCCGATAAATAAATCATAGACATCACGTCTTTGCGTGCCAGGATCTGTTTTTGAATGACATTACTAGGGGAAGAAACAATATGAGAAGAAAAAGATAAACGGGACAGAATGGAATCATCGATAAAGAAAATTGGCATTGATTGCCCAGTGGAACTGTAGTAAAACGGAAGCCTCTTAGGAATGGCAAGAATAATCCGAAAAGTGATGGAAACAGGAAAATTGCATGATACTTAAACTTAAGTCTGCTGAGTGTGGCCTTATCCATGCAGCAATTACCAGAAATTTAGATGCTGTCTGAAAAATACTGAAATGATAATAACAACAATTGAATAATAATAATAATTGAGAAGACATGGAATATGAAGATGGCATTAATAGTGCCAATCATAGTCGGGGCCTTAGCAACTGTCTAAGAGCCCAGAGACCTAGAAATCTTAAGGACCAAGACATTCCAGCGTTAAAACTTAAGTAACTAGGATAATGTAACGAGGAGTGTCTTGGAATATTGAGGAGATTTGCTGAATATTTGAAAATTCAATGTGTAGAATAAATAATAATAATAATAATAATAATAAAGGAACTGGAAATTATGTAAAGAATCGGGAATATCTAGCGTTATTGAAAGCAACTCCAAGATTTAAGCGTGAAGAAGACTGTTGGAATATTCAAGAGACCTGCTGTCACTTAACCTCCTAATGTCTTTTAAACAGGAGTAAAAAGGTTTATCCCTTGTCTTCTCGTAGGAGTTGGTTCCCGGTTCCTTCTAAAAAGTCTTTTCCATCATCTCAATTCCAGTACCTTTATTAACGCCTTGCCTGGGGTGAATTGATAAAAAAAAACAAAAAAAACAAAAAACGTCGTAAACTATCAGTTAACAATTGATGGAAGAAGAAGAAGAAGAATGTTTTTACTGGTACTGTTCCTCTCTAAACATTAGGCACCACCCGCGGATAATTCGAAATAATTGTTCACCTCGACCAACATTTTTAGCTTAAAACAAAACAAGTGTCAAACCGACGAGAAGAACTGCGCTACATAGAAAAACGTTAATAAATAACTTAAGAAAATCCTTCATTTACCTTAGGTCCGAGTTGAAAGTAAAGTGTATATGCAAATCAAAATAAATAAACTATTATTATTTATCTGTCTGTATTTCTGAGATGATGGCACAGTGGATAAAGGCGTTAGTTAGATCCAGTGACAGGACCCAAAGAGTGCGAGTTCAATACCTGGTGGAGAACTTGGAGAGGGGAATTAACAGAAGATAACTGACATCCATTAAACATGGCACGTGGAACTAGAAGAGTCTACCCCAGCAAGCGAAATAAAGGGTTCAGTTCGACATTCCAACCACCTGAAGAAGGCTGGAGCGTACAACGGCCGAAACGTTGTGATAAATATAGCAACAAAGACGAGGACAATAGTCCGAATAATGTAAATAGTGTATTATTATTATTGGTGGTATTATTATTATTTAAAAATAAAACATGGAATTTTTAAATTATACAAGATACTCAGAGAATGTGTACGATACTTTTTTTGGGGGGGGGGGGCAAATATCAATTTAAAGTTCATCAATATAATTGATATACAAGTGATAATAAATAAAGAATAATACCTTAGAGTAAAAAAAAAAAGGATTTTAGGTGAGTTTTTTAGAGATGTAAATTTTTCCTAATATATGCGTCATATTTATTTTTCTTAAATCTAGACAAGCACGCAATAAAAAAAATTAAAAAAAAAACAGGCCAGATCGTCGGTGATTGATTTTTTGTTGCATAGTCGAAACAAAACAAAACAAAACCTCTTTACAGAGCAATGTCATGAAACAATTCCTTAGATCCAATGACTTCTGTTATTTTTTTCGGTGGTATTTTTTTTATATCATCTCTACTTCCAGAAACGATTCTTAATTTAGGTGGAGTTGCACAATAAGTACTGCGACAAGAATTTTCTTTTATCATTTTTTCACGAATATAAATATATAAAAATTGTGTATTTGGGCAGCAATCCCACTTTCATACAACTTTCATTAAAAACGACTGACAACGTACTGTGGTTAAGTTTGTTTATCTAATTTTTCTTGTGTTCTTATAATCTTTTCTGGGTGTAAATTATGTAGAAATTGTCTGAATATTTTGTATGTCCGAGCGCTTTCGTCTACTCTTTTCTTTTAGCCATTATCATGGATGATTTTATATTTTTACTTTTAAACTGAATGCATGGATTGTCTTATGTATGTAGCTAGGGTTTTAGAAATGTTTTACTTTCATACTTGATATTAAGTGATGCCTTTTTCTTTTCTATTGATAACGCTTCCATTATTTTTTGTACATGTGGTTGATGATAATTTAGATTATCAACGAATATGTTACGGATTGAGTTTGGTAGGTGTATTTAAATGAGACGAAATTGAGCTATTGTCAGAAAGATGCAAAGTGAGTCTTCTTGTTAGGCATGTTGTTGTATATCCAATATAATTATTTATGAATTAGGATTGATCAGGAACACTGATTTTTAATGAAGCTTGTATAGCGCGCGCGAGCGAGAGAGAGAGAATTATAAAAAAGCTGATAGTGGAAGGAGTTCAGTTTGCGAAAAAATAGAGAGAAAGTGGGGTTCAGTTTGCTATGTAAATTGACCCCAACCACTAAAAAACCTAAGCAATACATTAACTCATATGATTTCTTAAAATAAAGATACATTTTTTAATATTCTAATTAGCAATATGACATGCTTCTTTCATGTTACTATCGATCAAACACTCAATATTACTTTTTTTTTTTTCATTTAAGAAATTATGTTATATGACCATATTTGTTTAGGCTTCTGTAGGGGAAAATCAATTTAAACTGAATTTTCATAGCAATCTGGATCCCACTATTAAATTTTATAAAAATATTTTTTGATAGTAGTCGTTATCTGGAGCAGCTTTTCTCAGCCTTTGTAACCCTAAATGGGGCACTTGAAAAAATAGTTTTCATGACACAGGAAACCACAGCATAGAAATTATTATATAATTTTAAATAATATACGACGTTGAAGCCAAGGATTTTACGATATTTTATTATAAAAATTACTCTATTTATCACCGTTTTTTGCGGAACCCCTAGCGACCTCTTGCGGAACTCTACGATTGAGAAATACTGCTAGTATATATATATTATAGTATATATAGTAATATAAAATAAACTGAGAAAAATTGATTATTTCTGATCGCAGTGACTATTGTACAACATCTTGTTTTTGCAGTCTTTTTTTCTTTTTTTTAATAACATCGAATAATTTTATTTTTAAAGGCATTTCGACAGAGACTCAAAACAAAACATGATCAAATGAGACATCGACTCCACGTTAGAAATTCGGCCAATAAAAAAAGATGCTTCAATTAAAAAACAATAAAACTGACTATCACTGCAGACATGTGTTTGCGTAACAATTTTCACAGTGCACATTCTAGCTTAAATTGCTGAATAGCGACACTTTGGGCACTACTTCAAAAGAATGGTCCTTCGTAAGAAATAGCGCCCTGGCCTGAGAATTAGATCGATGTACACATACAAGCAAGCTCAAGCATGTCATTTTTTTTACGAGTGTTATACAACTAAAAATAAAACCATAAACGGAGCACACAAATAGAATCTACTGACCCCACTTCATCAAAAGTCAAAAATGCTTTCCTTGATTTATAACATCATTTTTTTTTTTTTCTAATATTCAATTTTTCGATATCAATCACCGAATCAGATAAATTGATTAACTTAGGATAAGAATCAATTTTTCACCTACCAAATTTTGTTATAAAACATTTCCTGGAAAAAAATGTCTTTTTTTGACCGTATTTCCTACGCGGAAACATTGTCTCATAAAAAATAAAGAGAAAACGTAAAAAAAGACAACATCGGAAGAACAAATTCTGTATTGTAATTTATATTTTAAATTTCATTAGTTTCTCTTCTATAAATTCTTTTTTTTTCTTTTTTAATCATTCATTTTGAATAAATTGTTTTAAAGACAGTTTTTGTTTTTTTTTGTTTTCAGAAAATTGTACAAAACAGATGCTTCAAAACTTTAAATAAATAAATATCTTTTGTGGTACTGCCAAGACTTTTACAAATACCATTTATACAACAAAAAAAGAAAGAAAGAAAAGAAATAAGAAAAAGAAAAAAAAGGAAAGAAAAGAAAAGGATATAGAAAAGAAAAAAAAAACTGGAAATCACCTGATGTTGAAATCGCTATTTCCAGAAAAAACAACATCCATAGAAATAAATCTCATGCAAAAATAAGTTTCAATTGGTTCGCGGGAAATATGATTGCTAAGAGTTGAGAGTGATGTTCATTCGTAATATTTTCCACTGCAATTTTCATACTTTGTAAAAAATTGTAGATCTTATTGAGAAAAGATAAAGTCCCCGATGACCATAGAAACTGTTGTTTCCCGTACAAAGCAACGTTTCTTTTCCTGCAAACGTTGCTGCTGATTTCTCTTTTTCTTTTTTAAATATTAAAAAAATGATTCCCGTTCTTTCTATAAGAGTTCCTGGCACACAATAAGTTATGTTTAATTACATAATTTTACGTAGGTAAATCAATAAGTCTGTAGCCTGAAGATAAAATAATTAAGCCTTTTTATTTTATCCTCATTTTTTTTCAACATCAGCTCATTTTTTCCAATGCACTTAAGGCCAACATTTTTCAATTAATCACATAATGAGAATTTGAAATCAAAAGTTAGTTGATAAACGTGTCAAGCTACGGACTTATTGATCCACACTTGGGATTTAAGTTAGAGAAATTTTGAAACATCGTTTTTCTACGGTTTTTACCTTTTTTTCCGCCTCGTCTCATTTTCACTTGGCTTCCTGATTTTCAAATATCCGATGCGAATAACTCCAAGGATAATACTTTATTTGTTTATTGAATTTTTAACGGCAGTGTTTGTGGGTAATAAGGAAATGGGTGGTTTCACCATAGAAACAGAAGCTGGTCATGGGATATTCCTCGATTTTTGACCATCCACAGGAGGCCGAAAAACTGGATCAACGAATAGTAATTATTTGACCCGAACTTCGTGTGACCTTCGTACTGATAAAATGTTATTTTTATCTTCAGGGGTTGGGGTTATTATCACCAAATAATTTGCATCTGTTTTGTTTTTAGTCCAAACAAAGGGACATTTTCATTTCATTTTTGTTTTTCTCAGATTATCTACCGGTTTGGTCTGTTTCGATTGTGCTTGTGAGTTTTTTGTCGTGAGGGTAACTCTATTTGCGTATGTTCGTGGGGTGCTTTGTGATGGCTATAAGTGTATGTTTGTTTTTGTGGGTAGAATTTGCATTGCTCTTGATGATAAGGAGTTTGATTTGGTTGGACGACCGAGAGTTGAGGATCCGGGTAAGAGTGTTCAGTAACAAAAACGCCGTCATCATGACTAGGGTACCAGTATTCCGACCCTTTTATATTGTGTATCGTAGGGTGGTGGCCTTCCTGTGAGCGTTCACGGTGTTGGGGACAATAAGAAATGAGCGGTGTCTGGGCCGGGCAGTCCTCCTCTGGGTCATTGACGACCGCAGCCGATAAAGGAGAAGCCAACCGAGATGGACAAGTGCAAGGTGGAGGGGAGCGGGATGCGATCCGGTGTGGGGGAGATGATCGGGGTGGTTGGATAGATGATGATGGATGGGAAGCCGGTGATGAAGACGAGGACCTTTCTCCGATATTCAGAAGCCGAAGAAGAACTTCAGCAGCTTTGTTGCCTGAAGCTGAGGCAACGGCCACCTCTTGTCGAAAAACCTCATCACAGTTTCGGTGGCCACAGAAAGTGTTATTTTCTTTCGTTACCTCAGATTTTACATCTTCTTGAAGTTGCTGCTGCTGCTCTTCCTCCTTCACCTCTGCGTCTTTTTTCACGGGTTCGTACTCCCGACAACCGGCCGCGTGGCAAGACTGTCGGTGAAGGGTAGCAGTGTCGGCCGCTCCAACACAGTCACCATTGTTAGGGAATAATATCACATGATGATGATGGTGGAGATGGTGATGATGGTACAGATGTCTTTGTTGTGTCGGGGAGGTGGGCGGGGCTGATGGATGGCGGTGAAGCGGCGCGGCCGACCAGGATGACAAGGGCGAATGTCTAGCGATGATGGCGCCACCTGATTTTCTACGGCTCCCAACGGCTACCGTCGCTGGCACTGTAGGGGTTGAATTTCGTGGAGGCAGAGTAACGGTAAGGTTCTCGGCCGCATCAGCGCAATATAACGAAGATTCTGACGAACCGTCGGTCAAGATGAGGCTATCAAGCGACCCCACATAATTTTGCAGTTCATCCTCATCGCTCTTCTTGGCCAGGAATATTTGTCGATTAGTAGAACTCTGTTTGTTAGTCGAATCACCTGCTGCGCAGTCAACCTCATTATCGATATCTTCGACCTCACTTAGTGCGTCCCGATCGATACCGCTATCAAGTGTGTCGTTATCTTCGATCTCGCCGGCAAACGCAGCATCCAATTCGTTACTATTTTCATCGCTGTCATTAACAATATTTTTGTTAGTGTTTGCGTTAACAGTGAGATCTCCGTGACTCCTGTTACATATAACGTTTTTGTTACAGTCGCAAATCCTTGTTTCTACAACACCACCGGTAACTGTCATTGTCGTCATGGTTCGAATAGCAGTGTCCAGACTGATCGTTTCAAGATCATCATTAACCATTCCCACGGACACAACTGACGGCTGCTGAACGGTTGGGCCTGTTGCGTTTGTACTGTTCGCTGCTACAACACCGCCTAATGACCATTGGTCAGCCGGTGACATTCGGTGACAGTCAAAAGCCGCGTGTAAGCAAACCCTGTATCGATGCTTAAGCCTCCAACCATGCTCCGTGTAAATGTATGGATGGAGAGCACTGTTCAAAAAGACAAGAGCAATACCACAAAGTTTCAACTGGTACAGGACCAGTGACTCGCCTGTGGATAGGGTAAGGATGTGGGCAATCAAAATAGGGGCCCAACAGAAGGAGGCTACTAAGATCACAACCAAATACAATATTCTCGTTTCCTTGTCAACCATAGAAAAACAACCAATCAGCTGTTTGAAGCTATTCGAAATGACCTCTGATATCTTCGGTTTTTGATCCGACTTTGCTGCTTCTGCATTGTAGAACTCGCAAGAATTTTTCCAACAGGTGGGGAGTCGAGCGACCCATAACATAACAAGACAAGAGGTCGCTGTGCAGATGAATCCTAATGCACATACGGGCGCTAGAAAGGAGATAGCGAAATCAGAAAGGTCGCCACGTTCGTTGTTCGTCACTTTTATTAGCTCACATTTTTGGAAAGGGTCGTTCCAGTTACTGCTGACGTATAAGATTCCGGCCAGGGCTACAGAGAATCCCAATGCCCAGATGAAGGCCAAGGTCAGCAGCGAAATAGGGATGCTGAGATAACGCTGACCAGCCGAACTGGACATGAGTCTATATCGGTGCAGGGCTATGGCTGTCATTGTTAGTAGAGAGGACAAGGTGCATATCGTCCCCATGAAGATGAATAGTCCGCAGAAAATGTTGGGGGTGGGTGGCGAACGGAAGAGGAAAATGAGAAAGACTGGAGAGAGACATGAACAGATAAGAAAGTCGGAAACAGCAAGGTTTAGGATGAGAGGTGCAAACCCATAACGAGCATTCCAGTTTGTTATCACCTGGACAATAACAGCCCCGTTCCCCACACAGCCCATCAACACGACAATGCCAATAAGGACGTTGCACACTGCTAGAGTGGCGATGTGAACCGACTGGGTAGTTTGGTTACCAGGAGAAATCATGAGCACATCGTTAATGGCCTGAGGGCCGTATAAGTCGGACGCAGCAGAGCCGGAAACAATTCCAAAGTTACTTAGCTGACCAGGGATTCCACTGGTGGTAGCAATCTGACTGGACATCCGATTTGTGTGAGATGCTACGACAAGGCCTAGGGGTATTGTGGCCACCTCATTAATAGTTTCGTAAGAACTGTTCATTTTTAAAATTTAATTAGGATTATAAACTTTAAATTTTTCAGTATTTAAATAAAATTTCAAAGCATGCGCTGGTTATCCGATGACAAATCTATCGCTTTAACAACTTACAACATTAAATAACACATATGGTTCCAAATATATATATATATATATTCGAACTATTAGAAAAATATTATACAGGAAATAACCTTCGATTGTATGTCAAAGCAGGATATTTAGAAGCAGATATACATTCATTAACGTGTCTGTTTAGGATATAGAACAAGGCTACAGTTGTAAAGAAAACAGGATCGAATTCATAGCATGCGTGAAATGGTGTGTATTTGAATTTTTATGTTGTTGTTCTTGTTTTGTTTTGTTGTTTTTTTTGTTTAGGGAACCAGGAAATTTTTGCAAATGCCTTGGGCACTTCCCTCTCGGAGATTTATTAAGCTTAGAAATTGAGTTTGATAATAATACTGCTGGGTAGCGCACAGTAAGGTTCGAATTCACTGTATGAGCTTGAAAGGACAATTTCGTTTGCATATAAGATAAATAGTACAAACTTTCACCATAAAATTAATCGACATCCCTTTCTTAATAAATCAACTCATGGTGTTTCTATATCGTTGAAGGCTAGTTTTCTTTTCACTTTTGCTGCCTACATGTGTATTTTCTCCGCTCTGTCTGGAAGAGCATTTACTTTCAGTCTATCATGGTATCTCCTTATTGTCGAAACTGAGCAGTAGTCGTCATTACTAAACTTTGTTGAAGTTGATGGCTTGACGGTGAATAAAAAGAAAGGACATACCTCGGCGACAGTTGGAGGACTGTCAAAACAATAGAACAAGGAGCAAGGTGGGGACAATTTCCACCCATTCGTGAGACCGTTCATAGCCAGCTTAACTTCAGGTTAGATCCGAGCATGTGTGATTCAGTTGTAAAAAAAAAAATCCAGAAATGAGAATATAGATTTTCGTTCTTTACATATACCTGGAGAGAGGTTTGGTGATGAAACGAAATTAAGTAGTGATAGTAACTCCAGTCCGAATGTAACTCAAGTTAATGTTCGAAAAGTAAGTATTTTGTTTTGTGCACAATAAAAATGTCTGAAAATAAACAATTAAAAGAACAACTCGCAATCGTAGATATGTGTTTGATTTGAGGAAAGCGTTTGTGTAGTTGATGTTGGGTTTAAGGTCGGTTCGCCTTGTGTATGTGTGCCTGTTTAGAGTGTACGGACGAACGTCCGACCGACTGACTGACTTCAGAATGAGATAGATGTAGGGAAAGACCGGGCGAAAGAGGAAGCTCTAATGGGGGTGCCTTTTTTCCTTTTTTTTCTTTTCTTTTAATAAAAAAAATCCGGACTTCGAGGAGGAGGATGGATGTATTATATAGTAGGAGTTAATAACAGCAGCAGCAGCAGTCGTAGTAATAAGAGTAGAGGGAAGAGGTAGAATCAGTAAGCGTAGCACTTTCCTCGCTTCTCGTCTACATAATAATTTGAAACCAGAAAGAAAGCAGGAGGGAGAGGAAGACTTATATTTATAGGAATAGTAGTAGCAGCAGTAATAACGGTAATCTTATGAGAAATAGTTGTAGTAGGAGGTTTTATCGTAGGCTCAGTGGTGGTAGCAGTTGCTTAGCATATAAAAGTAAGTAAACTTTAAACCCACGATACAAATATATATATATATATATATATATATATATATATATATATATATATATATATATATATATATATATATATATATATATATATGTATAAATATGCGTGTGTGTTTGTTGCTATTAATCTGACTGGCGCCTGCTAATATGTTGTCTGTCTGTCTGTCTGCCGGGCCGGTCATGTCCGAGGTGAGGTATAAAATTGTAGCGCTGATGGAGGAGGGAGAAAGAGAAAAAAAAAGAAGTAAATTAGGTGTGGGGAAGTAGGTGGGGACATAAGTAATGGGTAGGAACAGAGGGGTTGGTGGGGAAGGAAAGCTGAGGAAATTTATATCCCGATGAAGGTGTACTAAGGTGTGCTTTCAAACTACGAAACATGTCGAGCATGTGTGTATGAGTGAGTTGTATGTGTGTGTGTGTGTATTCTTTTACCTGTCGTTAACAATTAAGAGATGTTCAGATGTAGAAATATTATGTAGGAGGTAAATATATATATATATATGTGTGTGTGTGTGCGTGTGTGTGTGTGTGTGTGTGTGTGCTATAGGTACCTCCAAAGATTCGCTAAAACATGAGTATTATGAAAAAATACTCCGAAGAAAGTTTTCTCGTCAAAATCTTTGTTAAGAGGAAAGACCAAAGGATTTTTTGATTATTATTAAATTATATTTTTTGGTCTTTTTAGAACCTTCAAAATTCTGGTTTTAAATCTGATTCTCTCAAGGTAACGGGTGACCATAAAATTAGTCTGGGAAATTGTAGAGTCTTTTTGCCGTGAAAAACAAATTGATTTGAAAATTCTTACAAAAATCAGATAATTGTCGAATTTTAATGAAACTTTCAGGATTAATTCACAATTGAATGAAACTATTTGAGAAACATTTCTTTCTTTATAAAATCTTTGTAAATTATTTTTTTACATCTGTTACCCACACAATTTATTTAATTTTAGGAAATTTCGAGAAATTAACTTTTTGTAGAGCTTAATGTTCTAGTTATAAGCACAAGTCATTGGAGAATTTAAATCATCAATTTATTATTTTTCTTTTGGTTAAACAGTACAGTCCACATATAGATATATGTATGTATATGAAATATAACGCATCTTCACACACTCACTCACACACACAAACACACACAAACACACACACACACACACACACACACACACACATATATATATATATATATATATATATATATATATATATATATATATATATATATATATATATATATGCAAATATATAGAAAAATAGGAAAGAACACGTTAGATAAATAATCCGAAGTTCTTTAGTATTTTTGTTTTTATTTAAAAAAAAACAGTGGTCAATACAAAAGTAAAGCCTAAATTATAATTATTGATATATATATATATATATATATATATATATATATATATATATATATATGTCACAATGAGAAGCCACGTATAATTAAATACATATAAACTAGGGTTAAATAAAGACTTGGGTATTTTAAATCTTTATAAATATTTCAATAGTTAAACAAATTTTTTTTTAAAGATATAGTTAAAAAAATTTTTTAAACAACATCTAAAATATTACAGTTAGATTTACGTTAAAAATATTCGAACACAGTTGCATTCCATATCACGTGACGTCCGCGTCTGGCGACGGACGCTACTTGTAAACAAACTTCTAAAATCAGTTATTTCTGATGAAAGATCGGGGTCGATCTGAAATATCAAATATATATATATATAAAAAAATATAAATAAATACTTTCACAAAAAAACATTAATTTTTTTAATTTGCAACTTTTTAGTTGTTTTATATATATATATATATATATATATATATATATATATATATATATATATATATATATATATATATATATATATATGGGTGAATGCGCTATAATCTAACACTAATCAGCGAGCCAAGTTCAAAATCCTGCCTAATCTGTTGCGTTCAGTTTCTCCCAAATAGCCTTCAGAATTATCCATGACTGCATATATTCTATCGGCGTTAATGATTTGAATAGCAGATCAGACTCCACTCTATAGTCTTGAGTGGCCACCAGTCTAGGAGAAAGACTACTCTGAATTCAGAACCGTAGGCCATGAGAAACCTCTCCACACTCTTTTCGAGAAATGTCATCGCAGTTTACAGATAATAAAGAACGTCAAGTGACATGTTATAAAAATGAGTTGTAGTTAGGAGGGGGCGGAGTATAAGTCCTTTTAGTGTAATGCGTCTGGGTAAACATTAGCCCACCATAATCCTTAACTTTACATATAAGACCGGGGGATATTTTTAGAAAAAAGACAGCAAGAATCTTAGATGCTAGCAAATTCAATGGACAAAATATGCATATGACTTGCAGTCGTCATTCATTATTACAAATTTCTTTAAAGACAGCAGAAAAGATATTTTCTTAAAGTTAACTCTTATTGTTTAAGTACCAAAGAATGCATATATGCAGTCAGGTGTATTTCGTCGTGTCGTAATAGTTAGCAAGTTTGTCACGTTAGGAGATCAATTACGACTGAGTAGTGAGTTTAATCTTTACTGAGTGCTCCATGTTTTCGGCCTTGTGCTACGACTAAGCTACGTTTTTAGTAAATCACTATATGTATACAGTGTACCAAAAATCTTAAAATTAAAAAACTGGGAGTATCCAAAATATTGTTGATGGGTAAAAGGATAGACGAAAGCGCTCAATCAATAAACGTTTCGGTCCAGCCACGCGGCTTCTTGTACTGCAAGAAATTAAGATTACGAATTAAAAATCTCCTTGTCTATAGTCTTTAATTAAAATTAACGCGCACACACACACACACACACACACACACACACACACACACACACACACACACACACACACACTCTTTTTATTATTAATTCAAACATTATTTTTAACGGATAACCCTATTTGAGATGAAGCTCCTTTGTTTTGTTTTGTTTTTAAAAGTGTGTATTACGTGTACCGTCCTGAACAAACAAAAAAAAAACGCGGCGTCTACTCAGATAGAGGTATACACGAAAAAAAAAAAATTAAGTTATAAAAATGTTTGATTAAAAATAAATTCATTAATTATTTAAAATTATCTATCTATTTATCTCTCTCTCTTTATATATATATATATATATATATATATATATATATATATATATATATATATATATATATATGTGTGTGTGTGTGTGTGTGTGTGTATAAGTGAACATAGAAGTCAACACTTAGAGGCGACAGTCTGTGTCATGCTAGATGCAGTCGTCAGGCTAGATGCAATCGCAGGCTAGATGCAATCGCAGGCTAGATGCAATCGCAGGCTAGATGCAATCGTAGCCTGACGATTGCATCTAGCATGAAACAGACTGTCGCCTCTAAGTGTTGACTTCTATGTTCACTTTTATACGCACACACGCTCTATCTCTGATATTGAGCACTTTATCCCCTAAATATAGCACATCTTCAGACTATATTTCTTCATATATATATATATATATATATATATATATATATACATATATATATAAAAGTGGACATGGAAGTCAGCACTTAGAGGCGACAGTCTGTTTCATGCTAGTGCAATCGTCAGCGCCTGACGATTGCACTAGCATGAAACAGACTGTCGCCTCTAAGTGCTGACTTCCATGTCCACTTTTATATTTACAGACGCTCTATCTCTGATATTGAGCACTTTACCCCATAAATATAGCACACTTTAAGACTATATTTCTGCATATATATATATATATATATATATATATATATATATATATATATATATATATATATATATATCATCGACTCTCCCGTCGAATTCAACGTATGAAGGTCATGCAGATCACTTCTTAGAAACTGAGAGCCCGACGCCGGCACATGAGATTTGATAATAGTGGTGAACGTTTCGTGCAGGACCATCCACACTTTTTTTGAAGGGACGAATACAGAGACCTGGTGCACTAAGTGCCACAAGGTCCCCAAACGTCCCTCCGCAGGTTTTGAATTCAGAGTTGTCCTTCTCCTAGACCAGTTGACATCCAAGGCTATAGAACCGATATATATATATATATATATATATATATATATATATATATATATATGAGTTTGGATCAAATATGGATAAGAATACGAGAGAATGATATATAATGAACAAACAGAAAAGTTTATCTGTCTCACCAGAATTTCTTCTCATTCTGTGATGAAACGTTTCCTATCTTATCATTCATATATATATATATAAATATATATAAACTTATGTGTGTATAAAGCGAAAAACTTAAGTTATAAAAATGTAGAATTATAAATAATATATCAATTCTTTAGAATTATCTATCTAGATGTATAGGTATGCATATATATATATTGTCATCAGTGTGGCTAGACGTCCGTTTGCCTCTAGCTAGGATCGAAACCCAACTGAATTAGTGTCAATCGGGGATTCTACAATCTAAGCCGTTGACGCACGGCAGGGACGGAGGAGAATTTAAGCGTATTTATTTTTAGATAAACACACAGTGACAGAGAGAACTCGATTCGATTTACCGAAGAGTCTTGCATTATGAGCGGTAATAGTCACTGTTTACAAACCCACACTTCCTCCCCAGAGAGCTCAACCGAAATAAATTTTTCAGGGGCCTATATATATGTATGTATGTATGTATGTATGTATGTATGTATGTATGTATGTATGTATGTATGTATGTATGTATGTAAGGAAACGTCAACAAATGGTTGATGGAAACTAAATATCAGAATGTGTTTTCATCAACCCTTTCTTGACGTGTCATATATATTAAAACATAAAATTTGACACTGATGTCAACACCAGCGGCGACAGTCTGTTTCATATTTAAACGCAAAATTCAGGCAATCATGTTGGAAATGTAAATCCGACAAAATGATTAAATAAGGAAAATGTAGAGAAACCTTTATGAATTCACCATGTTTCGTTAAATATTTAGCTTCATCGGAAATTTTGGAATTTGAGTTTCAGATGAAGTTATGAAACGAGTAGCAATGAAAATGCTTTTTCTACTTACTCCTTATTTAATTATATGCACACACGCATATAAAGAGTGTTCCAATAACTTGCACCGATTTTAAATGTGAATTATGTTTAAGCGTCTAATGATTTTCTTTCTTTTTCTTTCAGATTTGGCGGACATTTGGGTGATATTATTTTCCACATATAATTGCCATCACTTAAATAACAAGATCCAATGGAGAAGTAAATACATTTTTACCAATCACACTGATTTATTTACTGCTGACTTTGATCCGTCTTAATGAAACACCCTTTGTATGTGTATATGAAGTGTTTTAGGCAGCAATTTTTCTTTGACATATAATTCACTATTGATCAACGAGAGTTCTTTATTAAATAAAAATATTAACAAAAAACTTCGTTATTTCTTTAGTAATGTATACAAGATTTGATCGAAAATTATCGGGACTTGTGCTGTAAAAACAAAACTACAAAACATATCAATTCAGCTTTTAAGCTTCTTTAAATTAGTCCCCCCTTCTGAAGCCAGAGATTTTATCCAACTACGTTTTCATTGATGGAGGCATTATTGGAACTCATTTTTTGGGACAGCGAGCAATTGCCTCGTCACATCCATTTGGATTTCCTCGACGTCTTGAAATCTTGGTCCTTTCAAGTGGGATCTGATTTTTAAAGAGGAAAAAGTCGCAAGGGGCAAAATCTGGGGAGTATAGTAGTTGTCGGTGCAGGTAACGTTGGTCTTGTCCAAAAAATGCTGCACAAGACATGGTCATTGATGGAACCTCTCCACTAAACAAACTTTCCTTCAAAGCACTATCTATCTATCTATCTATCTATCTATCTATCTATCTATCTATCTATCTATCTATTTCATTCAGTTCTCTCTCTCTCTCTCTCTCTCTCTCTCTCTCTCTCTCTATCTATCTATCTATCAGTCTGTCCATATCTATATATCTATCTATCTATCTCATTCAGTTCTCTCTCTGTCTCTCTCTCTCTGTCTATCTATCTATCTCAGTTTATTCAGTATCTATCTATCTATCTATCTCGATATTATTGTACGATCATTTACTAAACTTGGTCGATTTCCATTCATGATGACAAACCCTATATTCTAGAAAGTTTGGCGCAACATAATCCATATTTACTGTCCGAATTTATTCTTTGGACAAAAGTAACAGAAACAGAATGTGAACAGTGTTTGTTAAAGGAATGGGATTCTTAAAAGTTTTCTTTTAAAAAAGGATGAACATCACCCAGAGATGCACCACGTAAACCAGGCCCATAATCATTTCGGATGACCAACTCACGACTTGAATCTAATCAGCTTCAAATGCATCCCATGCATGCATTAAAGTTCAACACAAACGACGAAACAATATATCTGCATACGCGCCTGGGAAATATGATTTTACTGAGCTTAGAAGACATTGCAGGCTAGGGATTTCAGCTCGTGTTCGAAGGTAAAGCCGTAGCAAGAGGCCTTAAGTATTAAGCATATAAAAGTTGACATAGAGGGTGGTGACGGATGGTATGAGAGACAGGGTCGAGTTTAGAGAGGGAAGAGAGATTTTAAAAATTTATTTTTATATTTCTTTTTATTATAATACTTAATATTGAGGAAGGAGGGGGTAAGGATGAGATATTTACCTATTTAATTGGTCAACTCAACGGAAATGATATGGGAAAAGTAAAAGGAGAAAAAAAGGGAAAAAGAATATATATATATATATATATATATATATTATAATATTTTTCTTATAATAAATTACAATAAAAACATTTTATATCGCTACACAAAAACTTTCATGTTTCAGTACTAAAATGGTACTTCTTCGTGCGATAGTAGATAACTAATTATTTAGTTACCTACCATCGCCTGAAGAAGTACAATCTTAATATTAAAACTTGGAAGTTTCTGTGTAGCGATATAAAATGTTTTTATTGTAATTTATTATAAGAAAAATATTAAAATAATATTTTGGTCTACTTTGTATTGAGCACTTTTAAAAAAATAAATGCTACGAACTATAGATTTTTACTCCATTTGTTTTTCTCTCATTTGAGTATATATATATATATATATATATATATATATATATATATATATATATATATATGTAGTAATAATATAAATAGTTATGCTGGTTTGGAAAAACCTTAGGTGTATTGGCTTGTAAATGAACAAACCAATACCCCTGAAAAAAACAGAGAAAATAAAAAGAAAGACCTAATAACATGTACTTCAGGCGAAAACAATCGTCCTGAATCCAAGTTCAGAGTCCAAAGAAAAAAAACCCCTCCAAAACGAGTAAAGCAAAAGTAACTAAGTAAAGTGCTCAATACACTAAGTAGAGCAAATCTATCTATGAACCTAAAGAGCCAGGCAAACCTACCTAGGTTTCACCTACGCGGATCTTCAGGGTACGGTGGCCAGCGTACCCTGACGATCGACGTAGGTGAAGCCTAGATATGTTTGCCTGGCTCTTTAGGTTCATAGTTATATATATATATATATATATATATATATATATATATATATATATATATATATATATATATATATATATATATATATATATATATATTGTGTGTGTGTGTGTGTGTGTGTTTGTGTTTGTGTGTGCGTGTGTATGCCTTTACTTATTGAGGTGTTGCGTTCGTGCCTGGGGGGGGCGTCTAAATTCAAATTTGCTAAAAAATTGATATCTTATGATAGGTTCCTAAATAACTGCTTCAAAACTCTTCTAAGTGTATTGTTCGAACCGACCCACCAATTATTGCAGTTACCAAAGTAGAACTGCTCCATCAATAAATTGTCCACCCAATAAATTACCTAACGACAAACTGTCCGGTGAAGAATTGTCCAAGCACCGATAGAGCTACAGTTAGAATTTTATTTGCGTCCTCATGAGAGTATATAAGATGTAAGATCCGATTCATCATCCGGCCTCCTCCTTTCCTGTATACTACGGCCTTCAAAAATTGAAATGTAAGGTCAATGGCTATCTTGGGTCTTTTTGAATAATGTTTCTTATTGTGCTTTCTCCTCGCTATTTTTTAAAATTTTCTTTCACTCTGAGTAACCTCTTGGGTCTCAGTGGCTTTATCGCCTTGTTCCACGTGAAATGATTAAAAAAAGAAGGAATGAGTAGACGAAAATAAAGTCCAGGGCTGCAAGCTACACACGAAAATCGTTAGTGTGATACATGACCCTCTTCACTTAATGCAATGAGGAATCACGACACGGCAATTGCAATATTTAACTCGTCTTCGGTATGACGACAAACTATATCCGCGTTCTGGGTATGACGATAAACTACATCTCACAGCAAAGCTTCTGATCACGCTTTGGGGAGAGTGGAACCACCTCTTAATTGCTGGCGTTCCAAGGCCCACCCTGAGCAGGAGTGGTAGCACCTGTTAGGGTCCCAGCTATGGGCAAATAGTTACCCCCCGCCCAAACTGGGGTCAAAACACAATGAAAGTGTAAAAATAGGTTTTAATATAAGCACTAAAATTTTGACGAATAATTATTACCAGCAATACATTATTACCAGCAATAATTTTTTGAAGAAAATAAATATTACCCCCATATTACTACCCTCCCCCCGACTATATTTTTAAATATCTGAAAATCGTAGGATCCAGATAAAACCCCACTGCAACAATACCAGTGCTGGACTTTCAGTAAGATGTTTAGGAGGTATGCCCCCTCCCCCAATATTTTTTTAATAAGTATTATTAACTATGGGGGTCTAGATAAAATCCCACTACAACAATATCAGGGTCGTACTTTCTGGATGGGAGGTGTAGGGGTTAATCTGCCTCCATTATTTTTAAATAAATATTTTAAAATCAGTATTTATTTAATTACTAAACTCTATTGTTTTCAAACAAATAAAATCGATTTATCCAGGTTAAAGTTAAATTCTTTTATTTTCTGACTAAATTTTCATACCTTGTCAAAATTACCGAATTTTTCGTTACTGAATTTTCCGGGCACCTTAAGAGGAGGGGCCCGGGGTTAACGTCGCCCCGTTGACGACTGCGCATTAATCTGGGGCAAATGTTAAGGTTTTCTTGGGATTATGCTAGGTAAATAGAAATTGTTTTATTAAAATTCTATTACTTTTATAAAAATTATAAAAACTTACTTCTCACCAAAAATGGCTATGTGCGTGCGCACACACACTCACAAATAAACAAAATTTATTTAAACTGGTAATTGAAAATTGAATGAAAAATTAAACTTCAAATACTTAAATTTAGTTATATGTGTCATACAGCTCTAAATATGAAAAAAAAAGAAAGTTTCCAGTTGTAAGAACTTGTAGGGCTTACTGCTACATCACTTTAAACCAAGTTCTCGTACGATGGCCGTAGTTAAGCAACGTCGAACCCGGTCAGTACATAGATGGGTGACCGCTTGGGAATACCAGGTTCTGTAAGCTTGGATGTGCAGGTGGTGTAATGGATAATATCTCGGAATTGTTAATCAGAGAGCCGAGTTCCAATTCTCGTTATGGCCCTTATTTTCACTTACGCGCAAATACATTTAAAAAGGTATCAATATACCTCTTCTCCTGGAGAATTTTTATATAAATATTTTTTTATGGAAGAGTATCACTCACGAAAGAAGAGATAGAAAAATATATTTACGTGTATACATTTTAGAAAACGGAAAAAAAAAAATTAATGCACTTAACCGTAGTGTGTTTATATGCGCGTGCGTGTATGAATGCGCGTCCGTGCGAGTGTGATGGCCACGTGGTTTGTTTGAAAGTAACTAGTCAGACTGCCGGGAGTGTCTTCCTTAAGAGAAAGAGTTTCGTGTTCTCGTTACTACATATCAGAGCAAAAAGAGAAGACGAAAAATTTTTTTTTTAATATTCCTAGACAGCGCCACCTTATGAGCTCCTTGACAGACTGGGTACAGATATTTCCCTCAAACTAATTTTGCTTTAATAAGCAAAACAAACATTTTTTGTCAGTTTTTGCTTAAAATACTGAACAAACCATTAAGGAGCATTCATTTGTCATGCGTTCTGCGAAAATGAATTCTTCCGGAAAGTCTCTGTTCATGCCCCTCCTGATCAGCAATGCGACCCACGGAAATCAGTAACCACGCGACGGGGTAGAAGCCACGGGGATGGCATTAAATGTTTCTAAATAAGTATTAATTTTTTTTTTCGAAAATATTATGTGCTTACTGACGGTGATTTCCCAAACTACCAGACAGTGATGGTTAACAAACTCGTTTCGTCATATTATTCCGTTCCATAAGTGTTACAGTTATTATTCTATCTATCTATCTATCTATCTATCTATCTATCTATCTATCTATCTATCTATCTATCTATCTATCTCCCAGTCTATTCTTATCTATCTATCTATCTATCTATCTATCTATCTATCTATCAATCTGCCAGTCTATTCTTATCTATCTATCTATCTATCTATCTATCTATCTCAGCCTGTCAGTTATCTATCTATCTATCTATCTATCTCAGCCTGTCAGTTAACTATCTATCTATCTATTACATTCTCTTCATATCTATCTATCTATCTATCTATCTATCTATCTATCTATCTATCTATCTATCTATCTATCTATCTATCTCATTCTGTTCATATCTATCTATCTATCTATCTATCTATCTATCTATCTATCTATCTATCTCAGTCTGTTCATATCTATCTATCTATCTATCTATCTATCTATCTATCTATCTATCTATCTATCTCAGCCTGTCAGTTATCTATCTATCTATCTATTACATTCTCTTCATATCTATCTATCTATCTATCTATCTATCTATCTATCTATCTATCTATCTATCTATCTATCTATCTATCTATCTATCTTATTCTGTTCATATCTATCTATCTATCTATCTATCTATCTATCTATCTATCTATCTATCTATCTATCTATCTATCTAATTAATCCTAATTTCAATATACTCATCATAAAATATGCAGTCATATTCATAAAATGCGAAGATATTCACCCGAGAGAAGAAGACAATAATACAATCTTTCAACATCAATTTCTTCCTATTTCATCCCAATTTAGCCCATTTTAAAACATACAAGGAATTTCATTTGTTGACTTGTAAGCTCCACTTTTCACTTTGAATAAGATAAATTTTAAATAATGCATCTTCGTTTACTAAACTTAGCTAGATGTCCCACATACTATGAAGATCAAACTTATCACACAGTAGTAATGGCCGGCTAGGGCATCTTGCTAGCTATTACTTTACAGTACTTTACAGCGAAGCTCTCTCCGGCGATATATATGCAATTATTGATAACCTGCGCGTGTATCTTTTTCTTTTCTTTTTTTCGATAAGGGAAGGAAACTTCTAAGCCGATTATATTTTGGATGCCTTTAAGAATTTGTTTATCCTCCTGTTTATAAGTTATACATTTTAAAACAAAATCATATTCTGGTTTTAACAGCTTTCCCTGTTCACACTAAAATGAGGTAGATAGATAGATAGATAGATAGGAACAGACTGAGATAGATAGATAGATAGATAGATAGATAGATAGATAGATAGATAGATATGAAGAGAATGTAATAGATAGATAGATAGATAACTGACAGGCTGAGATAGATAGATAGATAGATAGATATGAACAGACTGAGATAGATAGATAGATAGATAGATAGATAGATAGATAGATAGATAGATAGATAGATAGATAGATAGATATGAACAGAATGAGATAGATAGATAGATAGATAGATATGAAGAGAATGTAATAGATAGATAGATAGTTAACTGACAGGCTGAGATAGATAGATAGATAGATAGATAGATAGATAGATAGATAGATAACTGACAGGCTGAGATAGATAGATAGATATATATGAACAGACTGAGATAGATAGATAGATAGATAGATAGATAGATAGATGTCGATCCAAAGATTCGCTAAAAATGAGCATACTTGATGGATAAATGCTTAAAACTTACTAAAAACAAAATTTGATCGTCAAAATAATTTTGTTATTGTTAAGAGGAAAGACCAAAGTATTTTTCATTATTAAATTATATTTTAAAATCATTTTTAGTACCTTCGAAATTCTAGATTCAAATGTTCTTTCTCTTCCTTCAAAGCAGGGGTGCATAAATTATTATGGGAAAATTTAGCGTATTTTGGAGGCGAACAAAAAAAAATTGATTTGGAAATTCTTGCAAAAATCAAATAATTGTTGAATTTTAATAAAACTTTCAGGATTTATTCACAAACGCCTGAAATTATTTTAAAAATGTCTTTTTTTAGAAAATCATTTTAGAAATATATTTTTTTAATCTGTTACCTTCAACTTATTTAATTTTATGAAATGTCGAGAATTTTTCTTTTCTTTTGTTGAGCTTAATTAGTGATATGCACAATCCTTAAATAATTTAAATCATCAATACTTTTTGCAAAACAGGACACGCCCAGTTACAGAAAATCTACTCTGAATCGTAAAATAAAAAAATGCAATAAAACTAAAACCATACTTAAATAGAAAAGCTTTAAAATTGCTATTATGAATAAGATATATCATGAACACTGTTGACTTTTTAAAAAAATTCAATAAATAATGCATTTTTACAAGAATTGTTTTCATTTTTAAAAATTTCTAATTGGAATAATTTTATTAATCTGTAACGGTGATATTGTTATTAAGTAAAAACTATATTTATTAACGATAAATGGAAAAGCTTATATAAAAATATAGATATATAAAATAATATATACAAAAATAGTTTATGTTGTTTTTGTTTAGTAATTGTTACAGTAATTACCACCTTTCGTAAGAATTCCCAAACATAATTATATCGAGAATTATCAACATTACATAAAAAAACACACAACGCTTTTCTGCGAACATATATTGAACTAAAAGCAAATAAGATTTGTTTCAAATCTGATTAATTAAACTTTAAATCAGCTAATATTCCTCAAATAAAGTTTCAGAAAAATACATTTTATTTTTGAAAGATTTCTAATAAAGAGGATTACGTTGTGCTGAGAGATTTGCCAATATGGACGATTTTAGTCATTTTAGCGACTTAAAGTTATTCAACTAATTTAAATTCATTTTGAAATAAAGCAAAGCATTTGGCTTATTGGAAATATAAAACTTAATGTAAGTTCAAACTAAAAAGCTTCAAGAAAGATTTTTCATTTTAAAAACGATTAGCTACGTATCTCTCTCTCTCTTTCACTATATACATATATATATATATATGTGTGTGTGTGTGTGTGTGTGTGTGTGTGTGTGTGTGTTTGTGTGTGTGTGTGTGTGTGTGTGTGTAAAAATTCAGATATAGACAAAATATATCTGTAAAGACAATATTGAGAAAAGAAAAGACAAGACGAAAACCTTTTTTGCCAACGCGTTTCGTTCCTTTATGAAGCCAAGTGTTGAAATTTTATTTAGTAACCTGTATTTATATATAAAAGTAAGTTTTCAAGTTTTGAATTAGAGAACGTTCTAAAATATTCTGAGAACTGAACTCTGTGTAAACACTATGGTGGACACTAAGTTTGCACCAGACACCAAACTGTTTTTATAAAAGGATATTCAGAAATGCTTCCATTCATTTTCTCTACAAAAAAAAAGCAAAAACAAAACTTGCATAATATTCTGCTCATCTTCAATATGTTTCGCCTTTGTTTCATAAACTTATATAAGATTTGTTGCTATTTGTTGAAATCTAATTCTAATTCCAACACCAAACACCCACGCTTAAATTGCAAAGTAGGACAAACTCCACTTAATTTATTTCTTTGTTTTTATTGAAGGTGATTCTTTTTTTAATTAATAACGGGTTTTCAGTGTTCATTGTACAAATTATTGCAGATGATCTTTAACCGGAACGTTGTGGCAGGCAAGTACAAAAGATCAGTTAAGATTATTTGAGATGAGTAAAAAAGGCTTTCTTTGTAAAAGACCTACTTTTCAATCTTGTTTTGTCAAATAGTGCACAGTCACTGGGGATTTCTTTTAAATCATTTAGGGTAGTAAATCGTTTATGGGTTTTCAGATACACATTCATTTGTTTATTTGAATCGTATTTGCATTAACACAAAATATTTTTACGGTCGTATTTTATGTTTTTTGTAACCTGAATCTTCCACAACAAATTTTGTTTCTCTTTTTCTTTTTTAAATTTTATTGAATTTTGCTTCTTTTCTGGCATATTTCGATGGAATGGACAAAAATAAGCTTCTTCACGAGCTCGACCACCGTCGCTAATTTTACTAAATATGCTATTCAAAAACTTCATTGAGAAAATGTAGCACACCCACCGTATTCTCTTAATTTCACGCTTATCACATTTTATCACCTTTTGATTATTTTAGCTGCTGGTAAGAAAAGCTTTGGCCTTGATTGTGTTAGATGGTTTTTGCTTTGTTTTTTTAGATTTAGGCATTTTTCAACTGGGACGTTGGTACATTATTTACATTATTCGGACTATTGTCCTCATCTTTGTCGCCATATTTATCACAACATTTCAGCCTCTCAGTATCTGTCTATATTTCTGAGATGAGATATTATGTACACTATTTACATTATTCCGACTATTGTCCTCATCTTTGTCGCCATATTTATTACAACGTTTCGGCCTTTGAGGTATTATGTAAATTATTTACATTATTCGGACTATTGTCCTCATCTTTGTCGCCATATTTATTACAACGTTTTGGTCTTTCAGTATCTGTCTATATTTTTAAGATGAGGTATTACGTACACTATTTACATTATTCAGACTATTGTCCTCATCTTTGTCGCCATATTTATTACAACGTTTCGGCCTTTCAGTATCTGTCAATATTTCTGAGATGAGGTATTATATACACTGTTTACATTATTCGGACTATTGTCCTCATCTTTGTCGCCATATTTATTACAACGTTTCGGCCTTTGAGGTATTATGTAAATTATTTACATTATTCGGACTATTGTCCTCATCTTTGTCGCCATATTTATTACAACGTTTCGGCCTTTCAGTATCTGTCTATATTTCTAAGATGAGGTATTATGTACACTATTTACATTATTCGGACTATTGTCCTCATCTTTGTCGCCATAATTATTACAACGTTTCGCTCTTTCAGTATCTGTCTATATTTCTAAGATGAGGTATTATGTACACTATTTACATTATTCGGACTATTGTCCTCATCTTTGTCGCCATATTTATTACAAGGTTTCGGCCTTTCAGTATCTGTCTATATTTCTAAGATGAGGTATTATGTACATTATTTACTTTATTAGGACTATTATCCTCATCTTTGTCGCCATATTTATTACAACGTTTCGCCCGTTGTACGCCTTCTTCAGGTGGTTGGAATGTCGAACTGAACCCTCACTAGGGTAGGCTGTTCTAGTTCCACGTGCCATATTTAATGATGTCAGTTATCAGTTATCTCCTGTTAATTTCCCTCTGAAAGTTCTCCACTGCTTTAACCGGGTATTGAACTCGAGAACATATGGCGCAGTGGATAAAGGCGTTAGTTAGATCCAGTGACAGGACCCAAAGAGTGTGAGCTCTAACCACCTGAAGAAGGCCGGAGCGTACAACGGCCGAAACGTTGTAATAAATACGGCGACAAAGATGAGGACAATAGTTCGAATAATGTAAATAATGTACATAATACCTCATCTCAGAAATATAGACAGATACTGGGGCGTTAGTGTAATGACTTTTACAAACTAAAATTAGGATTACCAATGGGATCACCTGTCAGTGGAGTGAGGACATGTATCGTCTTAGAATTTCTCGAATAGGGTCCTTTCCCAAATATTTTACAAAAAAAAAACCCACCCTACTTCCGATATATTGATTATGCTCTATTAATATATTCTCGTGATACTGATTTACCTGACTTATGTAGATAAAGTAAACAAAGTCGAACATACAATAGAATTTAGATACGAAATGGAAGAATACAATTCATTAGCTTTTCTAAGAACAGTTTAAAACTTGGTGTCCACCAGAAATCAACCAACAGAAATGATCTAATAAATTTCTATTCTCATCATAAGAACAAAATAAAATCTGGTACAATTATTGGATTCTACTTAAGAGCACTCATAATTTGCAGCCCTCAATATTTGCCTAAAGAGGGGAAATATATTGAAAACACTTTCAAGCTTCTTCAGTACCCTAATTATTTTAGATTCAATGCGAAACAAAAGGCTCATAAAATATTTCAAAATAGAAAAAAACGGACGCTGCTGAAAAAACCAATGAATCCAAAAATATATTGTCCTACCAACTCTATCACATCTACAATTGGAAAGAATCTATCTAAACTAAACTTACAATTTGTTACTACTACATCTAAAACAATAAAAGAATTAGTCAATACTAAACAAAACAATAAGATAAAACTTCAAGGAGGAATTTACTCGATCGCCAGTAATAATTGTCACAAAAATACATAGGAGAAACCTCAAGGAATCTAAATAAAAGACTATATGAACACAAAAGGGGCATTTTACAAAGCAATGCATCAAATGCGTTGGTTGCCCATCGTAACCAAACTGAGCACAATATTGACCTAATAAAATGCTACTCTGATCAAAGGATAAAACGATTTACTACGACGAAAATGTCTAGAGAATGCCTTGATCTCAAGGTCATCTACAGTAAACTTACGCCCTGGCTCTTTGAACATTTCACAATTCCTGGCAGAACTTTTATTATCACAGTGTGGGATAGCTACTAATGAACAAAGTGAGGAAAAGAAAAAGAAAAAGAATCTAAATGAAATCGGCTAGATTAAAAACAGAAAAAATTGAATTTAAAATTCCCAGCAACCCTCATTCGTGCGCATGTGTAGTCGCACCAAATAACAAATTTAGTCCAATGAAGTCCTAAAGGACGAATCGAGTCGCAAAAAAACCTTTCCACTTTCTTATATATATATATATATATATATATATATATATATATATATATATATATATATATATATATACTTGTGTGTGTATTTAAAATTCAGTTATAAGTAAAAATATATCTGAAAAAAGAGAATATGAATAAAGACAAAAGGAAAACTTATCTTTAGCGACGTGTTTCGTCCTATAATTTTTTCAAAGACGCGTATTTCGGCAGCAATCAGTCTTTCAAACATGCGTGATTAAATAATATCGACAAATTTCTGTCTATCGAATTTTTAATTAAATTTTTAAAATTTCAAAAATAGTTGTTTAATGTCATCGGCAAATTTGCCAAAGTTCATATAATATTGAATAAAAATAAATAAAACAAACAAATCCTGGGGTCGTATGAACCCATCAAGAATTTTGGCATTTTAAAATAAAACTGGCCTTTACCTGAATTTTATCACCGGAAGTCGACTCGCCAGAGATATTCACTCATTGTTGTCAGCGTATGCGTTTGCGAAATCACATACACACACGTACGCAGACACACACACACACACACACACACACACATTCTTGTTCCCCGACAGAAAGTCATATCGACAATGACTGAAGTACTTCACACATACATTGCAGCCACGGAAACATTAACGAGCACGAAGAATGTCAGTTAACGCACAGCCAGTGACACGCACATTACATAGCAGGTAAATCAATAAGTCCGTAGCTTAATAGGAAGAAACAGTTATTTTGCGCATGATGCTTATTTGAATATAATTTCATTCTTTGTCAATGCACTTGGTGAATATTTTTTTACATAGATCGAACATTATACAATGAAAATTTAAGACGAAAATTAAGCTTGTTCGGTTAAGGTTTTATTAATCCTTCCTCCAAATGTTATTACGTAAATTAAGTACAGACATCTTTACATAAGCACACAGTGGGACACGAAGACAACTGTATGGGAATGAGAATTGTCCACATCAGTATTTAGGTTATTAAACCCCTCTCTCTCTCTCTCTCTCTCTCTCTCTATATATAT
This sequence comes from Acanthosepion esculentum, assembly GCA_964036315.1. Taxonomy (NCBI): domain Eukaryota; kingdom Metazoa; phylum Mollusca; class Cephalopoda; order Sepiida; family Sepiidae; genus Acanthosepion; species Acanthosepion esculentum. Next base: position 92,697,150 of record OZ038507.1, on the reverse strand, counting down.
ATATATATATATATATATATATATATACAGTGTAACCCAGATATAAGAGAGTTGTTCGGCGTGGAAGTCTCTTATATCCGGGTTTCTCTTATATCCGGGTTAGGTCTATTTTGTTTAGGTAAGTATGGCTCTAATTTGGGACCAGAGAAAAACTATCTTATATCCGGGTTTATCTTATATCCGGGTCTCTTATATCCGGGTTACACTATATATATATATATATATATATATATATATATATATATATATATATATATATGTATGTATTAAAAAGAAGAGAGGTACCGCAAACGTAATGTGGATTTAAAAAAAAATATCCTTTATTTTTCATAATTTTACAACACGTGTTTCTGGTCTTGCGACCGTCTCCAGGTAAAGAGTGGAAATTTCCACATATTATTAAAAATAATTAATTTTTTCTTTATGTTTTTCAATGTTAAATATTCTCGATATGAGACATCCTCTACTAACACAAAAATACAGAATCTCTCATATCGAAAATATTTTATATATATATATGTATATATATATATATATATATATATATATATATATATATATATATATATATATGTATATATATATATATATATATATATATATATATATATAGAGAGAGAGAGAGAGAGAGAGAGAGAGAGAGAGCGAGAGAGAGAGACGGAGGGAGGTATGTCGATATAATTATTTCCATAGCTTAGGTTTAGTTTATTTTGGGGACAGTTCCTGATATAAATATAGAGACTATACATACATACATATATATATATATATATATATATATATATATATATATATATATATATATATATATATATATATATATATAATATTATTGGTCAATATACATATATATATACACACATATATATATAATATATATATATATATATATATATATATATGTATATATATATATATGTATATATATATATATATGTATATATATATATATATATAATATTATTGGTCAATATACATATATATATATATATACATATATATATATATATATATGTATATATATATATAATATTATTGGTCAATATACATATATATATATATATACATTATATATATATATATATATATATATATATATATATATATATATATATATATATATATATATATATATATATAAATAAATTTCCAAGAGGATAGAATCCAGGTAGAACTCAATGTCCAGAACAGAGTAATAATATAATTATTATTATATTTTATTATATATATATATATATATATATATATATATATATATATATATATATATATATATATATATATAGTCTATATCTCTCTATCTATATATATATATATTTGTGTGTGTGTGTGTGTGTGTGTGTGCGTGTCCGTCTCTGTGTATGCTTGCGTGTGTACACACACTATCGCATTTATCACTTTTCGTCAGTAAGTAGGCTAATGATTAAATCATTTATTTTACACACCAAATATTTATTTTCAGCCGGATCTACTTCTTTGACAATGCACTTAATCCTACAGGCCTTCCTTAATCCCATAAGTAGAGCATTATACAGTGAATCTTTCAAATAAAGACTCAATTAATAATTGTGTCGCGTTCCAAATTTTGTTCAGTGTGTCAACTTTTCTCTATCAGCGTATATATCTGTCTGTATTTTTTAGTGTTTGTATCCATATATGAGTGTGCGTGCGCGTGTGCGTGTGTTACGGTGTGTGTGCGGGGGGGAGTGTGTGTGTGAGCGTGTGCTGAATCTACTTAATTTGTCAAAATCGTTATGTGACAGGTGAACGTAATAATGTGCTCACCTACACTCCAAATGACACCTGCGCTTCGTAATCAAGACAATCCAGATTTAACTTCTCACCTGGAAAAATGGTTACCAGGTTTTCCTCTTCAAATCCGAACTTACAGAGTGTCATTCAGAGACAGTCAAATATCTCTCCCTCCGACTTAACTCGTTCTCAGGCGTTGGACATGAAGCGCGATTTTTGTAGCTATTTGAGTGCGTCGAGGTAAGGCATAATGACGACCAATTTCCACAGCGGCCATTCGTTGGTGTGCAGGATTCTTTTGTTGACGCTTCTGTTATCTTCCAGGAGACGAGATTTTCTCATAAGCCTCTAGAAAACAGTTTTGACATAAAAGAAGTTAGACTCGAAAGTAAAGAAAATAAATGATTGATAATTTTATGATCTCAGATAAATGTAACTCCGAAGAACATCTTTGCAGGAAATCATCATTAAACTTCTAAATAAGAATACTGGGGAATTTGGTAGGTGAATATTTCGATGATTTTCATCATGTTCAGAATATCTTTAACGATACTGAATCTCACTTCCTGCTTAAATAGTTATTATTTCGTTACGTCAAGCATAATTTAACGATTATTCAAATACTGTCCCAAAATTATGTCTGTCCTATATAGTGCCATTTTCTGGACGGTCTCAGTTCCAGTCCCAGTCGCAGTTATATCCAACAATTTTTGGACTTTGGTAGAGTTCCAAAAATGCGCTCAACATTCTATTTTCTTAACTTCTCATTCCACAAGTGTGTGCTATCTCAAGTTTCAAATCTTGATACCTTTTCTCCTCCTTTTCTTTCTCAGCTACCCTTACGTTTCTTGATACTGGCATATCGATGATCCAACAATTTATGCTTTTTTTTCTGTTCTGTAATGATGTTTGACTTGCTTGATTCAATTACATTATCACACTGCAACTTTACACTGTCATTTTCGCCTACTGTAAGTGATTTGTGTTCATAATCTTTTCCATTCTCTCCAGTTTGTATTTTACCCCGCATCGCATCCAGTGTACAATACGGGTTATATTATCGGGTCTCCGTCTAACCCTAACGCTAACCCTAACTCTACCGTATTCACTATTTGTTATTATTATTATTATTATTATTTGATATCCCGCTCTGAGATATTTCCGCCTGGCGATGATGATCATATCTCAGCTCTTATCCTCACCTTAGAGACACAAGACTTTCCTCAGTACATGAATTGTTCCAAGCAGTGCTGCCATTTACGCACGCCCAAATGATGCCAGGAACGCTCCTGCAGGCGTTCCGCGTCTCAGAAGCTTTCATGAACTAATCACAAATGGGAAAAATTGAGTTCCAGTCGAGTTCTTTATATTCACTTACGCCCAAATACACTTGTGAAAAGTATAAATCCACCTCTTCTCCCCCAGCTATGGGTTAATTAGTAGAACGTGTATAAGTAAATCATTATTATCTCCAAAATATTCCTACAATCTAAAAATATTTTCTTGCTTCAAATAACCTGCAAAAGGTTGATAAGCCGTAAAAAACAAGTGAATCAAATTTTATTATGCAGGTCAATATTTTCACAATGTCATTTTTAGTACATACTGGTATTTACATGATAGATATGAATTTCACTGATTTGCTCAGCCATATCTTGGTACCTCTGTATTTTCTTCTTCTTCTTCTTCTTCTTCTTCTTCTTCTTCTTCTTCTTCTTCTTCTTCTTCTTCTCATTATTATTATTATTATTATTATTATTATTATTACAGTGTAACCCAGATATAAGAGAGTTGTCGGGACCGGAGAAGAAGTATCTTATATCCGGGTTTCTCTTATATCCGGGTTTGGTCTATTATATATACATTAACACAGGCTCTAATTTGGGACCAGATAAAATCTCTCTTATATCCGGGTTGCTCTTATATCCGGGTCTCTTATATCCGGGTCTCTTATATCCGGGTTACACTGTATTATTATTTCTCCTGTTAATGTGGGCATTGTCTTACTATTTCTCTTAGGTGTCTAATACAAGGAGGATGTTTTAATAATTTTTGGAGGTGGTTATCAATACGCAATAAACAGTGGGGTCTTAATAAAAGAGGATAAAAAATCAGTAAACCTTAAACAATGCAAAATTCATAAAAGTTGTGGTCTTAATAAGCTCGCGGGGTGTCAAAAAATCGCATCAAAAATTTAATAAGATAAACGTGTCTCCCTTCACTGAGGCACCTAAAAGTACTTCCTGGGTGATAGTTATCGGGGAGCGAATTTCACTAGTGCTCATTGACCTACTTTCTTTTCACACACACAGAACTGCCATCGACGAGTAATCTTGTGTCAAGGTATATTGCAATTCGATAGAGGACAGGGAATAGTAGATTTATGCCTTTCCCAAGAACTATAGTAGTAAGTAAAGTAAAGCAGCCTCATTTGAAATTACAATTTTTCGATATCCGAACAGGTATCCTTAACGCAGCGCCGATTAAATTATTCATTTTAATACACAAGATATCTGTGTTTTCTGTCGGTTTGAAAATACAACCTTTACAGTATTCGACTTCGGATTAGAGTGTAGTACCTGTTTGATCCTTGAATCTTTCTAAAATGGAATCAATAGCGATTTCGGATTGAGAAACCTATATTTAGAATGAATTGGAAAAATGAAGAAGAGGATGAAGTAAGATGGTGTAAAGAAGGAAAAATGAAAGGTAAGAATTTAAAGAAAGACAAAGAAAACGATGTGAAAGAGAAATAAGTGCATACAGAGAGAGGAGGAAGCGATAGAGAGAGAGAGTAAAAGACATAGAGAGATCGGCTTTCTGACAGAAAATCAATAAACAATGAGCAAAAGACTGAGTTGGAATGCAGAATAGAGAAGCATAAAATTGCGATACATTAAAATACTATATATGTTGAGACAGAGCTGAAGAAAGATAACCGAGAGGATGTAGTCGAAAATATTTGCGCATTCTTTATTCTTTTCTCTCATATGAAACCAGTTAAAAACATTGTGAGGTAAAGATTGGAAAGGATAAGGGAGAAAATGAGGAGATACAAAGATAAATAAAATAATTGCATAAGATAGTGGTTTATTTTTATTTCATTGATTTTCTACGTGTATATTCTTCATCTATGTTCCATATTCCTTCAGGACATGGGCGATCATGTCTCTCCACAACTTCCTATATTTTGTAGCTCTTAGCAATGTCTGCCCTTTTACTATCCCTCCTACTTTTGCTATTTACAGAAGCTCGTTAGGTAGGTTTCTAGCTGTTTCTCTTTGACCCTCTTGCTTTCAATTTGAAGCCAAGAATGACAGAAGAAAACAGCTCATCACCTACCTAAAAAGCTTCTGTAAACGGTTGGCAGAACAAGGTTTAGGAGAGGATTAGCAAAAAGACAAAATTTACTATGAGCAAGAAATTGCTGGAAATTGTGGAGAGCCATGATCGCCAACATCCTGAAGAGACATGGAACATAGAAAAGAAGAAAATTTCCACTTTTAAAAAAGGTTAAAACAGTTCCGGAGAGTCCTGTTTCTTCGGTTCATTTAACTTCCCGTATTCTACGAAAATAGCAGATTTTCTCGTACAATTTCAAATATGCCCGAAAATCACGAAGATCTCAATCCGTCATTATTTGAAACAAAAGGCACTTATTATTAGTACTAATAATATCTATAAAATTAATAAAAAAATTATTTAAATCTTGCTAAAGGAAATGTTGGATGTTGGTCTGCAGTTGGAGATTTATTGTGGAATTCACTTCTAGTAGTTGACTATTTCTTCTACGCGCCGCTGGCGAATCTTATATGTGTTGTTCTTGTCCTAAGTATTATCCTTCATTTCCAACCTTCGTTTGATTATTCTATTCAGTAACTTCAGTAACCTTCCCTACAACATTTTGGTGACGAGAATTAGCCAAAATTACAACAAGTATATATAAGTAACGAAAATCTTTGTAATCCGTATGGATAATCCCAAGGAGAATGAAATCCTGAGAGCTCAATGTTAAGTCAGAGCGAATAATTAAATTTAAAGAAAAACAAACCACTTTATGGCTCAATTTGTTATAATTTATTTCACTAGAGAATTTTATTTTTCTCTGGATCTTCAGACTTCACTTTCAAAAGGTGAAACAAAAAATGAATTTAAAATTTACACTTTTGACGGGCAGTATTAAGCTTATATAATTTGACATAGAGGGTGGTGAGGATGGCGTGAGAGACATGGTCGAGTTTAGAGAGGGAAGGGAGAGTTTTAAAATTTCTTTTATATTTCTTTTTATTAATTTACTTAATATTGAGGAAGGAGGGGGATAAAGATCAGACATTGACCTATTTAATCGGTCAACTCAACGGAAATGATAATGGAATATATATATATATATATATATATATATATATATATATATATATACACACACAGTGTAACCCGGATATAAGAGACTCGGATATAAGAGAAACCCGGATATAAGAGCGATTATCTCTGGTCCCAAATTAGAGCCTGTGTTAATGTATATATAATAGACCAAACCCGGATATAAGATAAACCCGGATATAAGAGACTTCTTCTCCGGTCCCGACAACTCTCTTATATCCGGGTTACACTGTATATATATATATATATATATATTCATACATGTTTCATTAAATAATATAGATAAGTGTTGTCTATATATTTTATGTAAGTTCTTTTCATATCGTCTGATAAGCTTAATAACATTATCATTAAACAATGAATGAAAATCACAATATTGATACATATTTTTTAATCCAATCTAAGCTTTCGGCTTACATAAGCCATTATCGAAGATGACAATTACACAATATATATTATTTACTTTTGATAAATTTGTTTAACTTTGAAATGAATGATCATTTTTGTTTTCTTGGTTCTATTCATTTTTGTTGTATACTCCCCCTTCCTTATTCCATTAAATGAAAGGAAATAAGCTCTTCGGCAATTCAGGAATTATTATTTCTCTGTATTTTTCTCTTATTTTTATGCATTTTCCCATATTAATTTTCAACCGGTTAACTTACACTTCTCCCATATTAAATTGTCAACGGAGGACGCATACATGTGAATTGTTGTAAAAAATATTTTATTTCATTTTAATAATCAGGCTATTTCTATATAAAATTAAATTAAGATGCATTTTCTTCACAGATTGCACGTGACGAGGACAGAAGAATTGGACAATCGAAACTTTCTATTTGCCATAGCAAATATACAAAAAATAGATTTTAGCATCCGAGCAATCTTAATAATGTTTCGCAAAGTTACAAACAATACATTTGTAATTTCTTTTTTGTTTACTAAATTTCAATCAAGTTCGAGAGCCACTCAAGGTAGCTCACTGTCAAAATAGTAAAAATGAATGGAAGAAAGGATTATGAAGACAAGAAGGAAATATGTTGATCGACTCTTGACTTGGAGAGGGTAAAACTGAAGTTTTTGGGAAAGCACCCATGTAGGAGTATACGCTACAGATGAGCAGTTTAGAGGAAAAGTTGTCTGATTGGAACCACTCACTAACAGTTCGAATATAGGGGAAATGAGATTGTTTCAAAACCGTGGAGGTAGCATGGTTTTCCCTTAACTGTAAAGGTTTGAACTGGTGGAACTCAAGAATAGAGCTCATCTGAATATTTACCAAATATCAGAGCGGCTATATTTATTTTTGTCATCACTTTGCAGGTAAGACACGTTCGTGCTCGTTTCGAATTCTGAGGTAAGTTATGTCTTTCGTCACATGTTCAAGCTACATCAGAGAAGAGATCAGTTGCAACGCTTTGATCCTCAAATAGGTTACCACGTGTCGATAGGGTTATTAAGATACTAAAGAGTGGCTTCGTTTGCCACAATATGATATGAAAACATGTATTAAGAATGTTTTGTCTCATCACTCCTTCCAGAAGGGTGGGAGGGGTCTTACGACATCGAAAATCAGCATCCAAATTCTTGTGGAGAGCAAACCAGTGAAAACGGAGAAGATGCAGTGGGTATCCTCGAGGAAAATGAAATCGGTAAAACGATTTCGGTTTGTGACTACTTGTATTTACCTGACATTAATCCTCTGAGGAAAGGCATGAATTCTCTTTTCCCTGTCTTTTGTCTCATCGCCAGACATCATCACCAAATATTATCCACTTCAGTTTGCTTGATTTTATACCAACAAAGCCTGGTAGTGATTTGTGGGTTCCTTCCGTAGAGTCGGGCAATTGAGGAGTTCTCAGGTAAACTTAATGAATATAGCAATCGAGAAAAAGTGCCTGAAATTAGTGAAGAAAGAAAGTTGAAATATTCCACTAGGACGCCACTAGACAAGAGCCACTCAAGGTAGAGGTTACTTGATCAGATTGTTGTATGAATGTAAGAGGTAGGGGGTAATAATTACAGTTTGTTATGATATGTCAGAAAGATAACGATTAATTGTAGATTGAAAACATTCCCCAAATTAGCGATTCTTAGGAAGAAACTGTTCAAATAAAACCTCTTCCTGACTAATGGAATACAAAGGGAATGTCGAGTTGCCGTTTATTCTTTTTTTTATAAAATTCTCTTAATGAAAAATATTTAAATTCTCTTGAAGGGTGAAATAATAAAAACAGTTTTCAGTGGTTATAAACATAACGTTTGTTGACAATGATAGACTGGATGAAAAACTGTAAACTTAATATCAGAAATCAAATTAAATACGCATTTTTGGCAACTGAACATTCAGAAAAGTATTCATTATAAGTAGGTATGTTCATGAGATCCATAAAAAAATAGCATAGCATGAATAAAAAATGCCTTAAGCATTTAAAATTAAATAATATCGTTGTTTTATTGAGTTTTGTATGTTACAATTCAGAGCTGATTTTAGGTAGACGAGGTCGGATTTGAAAAAACAAAAAACAAAAAAACAAAACATGATTTGCTTTCCTCAAAGCCTTGTGTTTTTAACTAATATAATGACTTGCGTGCTTCGACATTGAATTTCTAGAGTTTTCATTAAATTATTTAGGGGGGGTAATATATATATATATATAAAATATATTTTTATCATGATTTGAAATAAAATAACATATTTATAATAATTTCCATCATTCCTGAATAGTTTATGAAAATTTAATTAAAATCTGACAATTATTTCTATTTTTGCAAGATTTTCAAAATTAATGTCTATCATAAAAAAAAAAATGCACAAAAATTTCGCCATGTTATTTACAAGAGTTCCGGTGATGACGAGAAAAAAGGTTTTTCAATCAAAAGTTAGAATGTTCTAATAAAGACAAAATTTTTTTTTTAAATAATTAAAAATTACTTTGTTCTTTCCTCTTAATAGTAACATAAACATTTTGACGATAAAATTTTGTTTTCGTCAAGTTTAAGGCCGTTTTTATCATGCTATGCTCATTTTTCAGCGATCTCACGAACATACCTAATTATAAGATATTTTCAAAACTATTATCCTCATCTTTGTTGTTTTTATCTTATTTGACTGGTTTTACTGTCTGAAATCCACTCGGATGTATGCTTCTTCCGGTAATTTTCAGTCAGTTCTAAACAGGACATTTATTACCTTCTTTGATTTTGTTCGGCGTCCTTTCTAAGAATCTATTTCGACTTACTAGGCCCCTAGCACGACAAAACAAAAGCAAAAAAAAAGAAGAAAAATAGGAAAAAGAAAAAAGCGGGTGGTAGAAGGTGGCAGGTAGACTCGGTCAGGAAAGGGTCAATAGAGCAGGTCAGTCACTCACATGTTGAAAGTGAGAAGGGAACGGACATTTTGATGAATAGACTTTATGATTCTACTGAAGTAAGCTCATGAAACTGATCGGATCCGACAGTCGGCCGATCCGAACCCAGTCAGTTTTATTTTTATACAAAAAGAAAAAGATAAACCATATTAAAGTATTTTCCCACGACAGAAACCAATTTTACAAGAATTCATTTATATATCTCGGTATTTATATACATAGGTACCCACCAGCCCCGAAAAAACAATACCTAAAGTTTGAAATGCATTTTTAAAATACTGAAGTCTTTGTAAAAGCTTTCACTTTTAATTCCTCGCTAATAGATTCAATTTAATATCTCCGATAAGCAAAATACATTAACTGTATTTCAAACAGAATTTAAATTGATTGGAATCATTTTTCCTAATCATCAGTAAAATAAATAAAATTGTTCATTGACATTGAGTATTGACAAGTCCGTCAACATAACCATAATTCTCTTTATTAAAAACATCTTCCAATAATAAAATATACTTTTCTGAAATGTTACTTGAGAAAAAATAGTTTATTTAATGTAGGTACCTCCCAAGAAACGTGATATATAAAGTTTAAAACAAATTTAAAAAAATAAAAAATCTTGAAGCTTTTATTTTAGTTTTAATTTCAAGCTAATAGATTAAAAATGTAATATTTCCAAGAAGTAAAATGCTTTCCTGTATTTCAAAATTCATTTAAATTGACTGGAAGGAATTTTTTTGTCTTGAAATCATAAAAATAGTTGATTTTAGAGCTATTTTTAGTCAAGTGTCATCACAATGTAATTCTATTTTTTTTTAAATCTTTCAAAAATAAAATTTTCTTTTCTGAAACTGAATATTAGCTGATTTGAAGTTTAATTAAATTGATTGGAAACATATTGACTTTAAAATATTTCAGAAATGTATTTTTTAAAAAAAGATGAAGGTTTTATTTAAGATGTTGACAATTGACAGCTTGACTATCCAATTTAGTTTAACTATTTTTTCCTACGGTGAACATTACTTGAGGAATATCACGTCATCGTCTTTTTTATATAATTTTTTAACTGTCCACTAATCTTAAAAGTTTAGGAAAATATTCTCAGCAAATGTTTTATTGAAATTTTGGTACTTTGGTTTAAAATTTACTGTAGTGCTTGGTTTTATTTTCTGATAATATCGTGTATGGACGGACTTCCGTATTTATTTAAACATCGGAACGTTTATTCAGGCAAAAAGAAAAGAAAAATTCATTTTAAAATATTGAGGTTGATGAATCGTAGCAAACTTTTCCATCTATAATTAGTAAACATAGTTTTTTTTTACTTAATTGTAATATCACACCTACCCGATACAAATTGATACAGAAATTTAAATGATTTAAAACTTTATAAATTACTCTAATTAACATTTCACGCAAAAATTAAGTATTCATTGGGTTTTCTTTCTTATATATATATATATATATATATATATATATATATATATATATATATATATATATATATATATATATATATATATATATCCGGGTAAGATGAGAACAAATAGAATACAATTCCAACGTTCGTAACATCTAATTTAAAAGAGGGCTCAATACAAAGTAGAGCAATATTCTTTATTTTAGGATCTTACATTGAAAATATATCAAAAACGCTACACAACTGCAGTCGTGTTTCGATGAGAATCAAAGCATCTCATCAGGCGATTGTAAAAACGGTTTTACAATCGCCTGATGAGATATGTTGATTCGTATCGATAGGCGACTGCAATTGTGTAGCGTTTTTTGACATGGTTTTGATATATCCTAAAATTATATATATGCAGTGGGCAAAAAAATACATGAAAACTGATTTCAGTAAAGTGCTTTTTACAGACGAATCAAGGATCACCCTCGATGGGCCCGATGGATGGGCTCGAGGATCGGTTTGCAAGCAACATGACTCAAGAAAATGTTTTAAACGCCAAAAAGGCGGCGGTGGGATCATGATATGGGCTGGGATTATTGGTAATGAGCTCGTGGGTCCATTTAAACTGAAAGACGGGGTTAAAATGAATTCCAAAAGTTACTGTGATTTTCTAGAGCAATATTTCTTTGAATGGCTTGATAACCAGTCTTTAGCCAAGCGTAGATCTATGATCTTTATGCAAGACAACGCACCAAGCCATGCATCAAAGTTTACTAAATCCTGGTTGAAAGAAAAGGGATTTGTTGAAGATTCTCTTTTGGACTGGCCTTCAAATAGCTGTGACTTGAATTCCATTGAGAACCCGTGGAGCATTCTCAAGAGAGATATTTATTCTAATAGGAGGCAATTCAACAGCAAGTGTGACCTCTGGGGTCAGTTAAAGTTGCTGCAAACAACTTACCAGCCGCTAAAATTGCAAATCTAACATCAGATGTTGACAATAGGCTGCTAAGAGTTATTGAAAAGAAAGGAGCATTTGTCCAATAAATTTTTTGAGGTTCTTATTATTTTTTGTTAATATATCTTTTATTTTTAAAATAAAATGTATTTTATGTTTTTCCTTTAAGAAATTGACGAATTTGTTCTAAAATCTTTTCATATTATATTTTTACATTAGTTTTACAAGGTATAATAATGTAAAAGTATCAAAATAAATAGTTGCAAATAAACTACTGACAGTCAAATTAGTTTGTTTTGTTAACTTAGTAAAATTCTTTCCAACCAAAAACAATTGTTTTCTCTATCACTATATATCTAAATTAATAATATTGAGTAGAATCTAAACAACATCATAATAGGACTTTTAACATTAAAGACGCAACTCTTTATACCAATTCATAACTTGCATATAATCTCTAGACGCAGTTTATCTATCTATCTATCTATCTATCTATCTATCTATATATATATATATATATATATATATATATATATATATATATATACATATATTGTTAGGTTATTTTAACTAATACCCTTGGAAAATACTGGAATCCATGTTTTCTCCATTTGTCAGTAAATTAGATTCTCTAGCCTTGGTAGGGCAACCAGTCTAGAAGGACATCTCTAAATTCATAAAACCGTCGATAGCCAACGGGAAAAACATTCCACTGTTTACCCCAAGAACAGTCATGACAACAATTTACAGTAAGGGAAGTTGTGGAGAATCATTATAGCCCACGTCTTCAAGGGATATGGCACTATAGAAGAAGACCTTAGCATGGATAGTTATCTTTATTTGAAATAACTTTATACACTAGTAGCATTAATAGTATTTTTATTTGAATTTCTTAAATGAAACATTATTAATTATAATTGGACTTTGTTCATCTGAATTTCACTTGCTTTTATCGCTAGAGTCAGACTGTTATTTTGCGATTGGTAGCAATTCAGATTATCAATAATGAAGGGAAAAAAAATCTCCAGTGTCACCAGCGTCCCATTTTCATGCTATGTCTGTCCTAAAGCAGTCGCCTCCGTGTAAGCTAATGCTTTTAGCCAGACAAGTCTGTTTGATTATTATTACAGGGTATAGAGTTCGATTCTCACTAGGTGCCACATACAAAATAATTTCGACATTAAATATCCCAACAAGGGCTGATATGACATGTCGTGAAAGCAACCAACAAAGTAACAACTAATCTTAACGCGACAGCTGCGCTACCCATTAGGCTACATAACCTTTTAACCAACAGTCATTCTCATCTAATGATAAAACTATTTAATTTCACTAGGAATAACTAGTAAGATTAGATTGGCGACTATCACAACAGAAGATGACTGGAGAAATTTATAATCTTAGTTTAGTTTGGCTAAATCTTAAAATCTTAACCCCTAACCCTAACTCTGAAGACAGCGTGAATAATAGAAATCTCGTATCTCAATGCAGTTGTGGATCAACAATATTAGGATTTAGTAAAAAAAATAATTTTTTAGCCACCTCCCGCCATCGAAATCATTGATGGTAATAAGTATGGTTTTAAAATCTGCTACTATCGGATCATGTATACCAAATATGTCACGCGCAAAACCAAGTTGTGACTTTCTTCTGTGACTTTATTACTGGGCACGGGCTATGATGCTACAGGTTCACGATTTCACTGTCCTCTGGAAGGGCATAAAATGAAAGTGTGAAATATGTGTGTGTGTGTGTGTGTGTGTGTGCGTGTGCGTGTGCGTGTGTGTGTGTGTGTGTTAAGAAAATATTTTAAGCAATCTAATATTTTATTGAACTTAGGGACTCTAACTTATAGTCTAACTTACGAAGATGTTTTTTGCGGAAATGTTAGAAAATTATCAATAAATTTTAACTTTACTATAGTTACCGCTCCTATTTGCTGATAATGTCGTCTGTGGACATGCGTATTAAAAATAAACGACGCGTTTATACACATATAAATAAATTCAAAATTCTTTTTTTAAATATTGTGGTCCTTGAATTGTAGTGAGGTTTTCTATTTATGATTAATAAATACAGATTTCATTTAATAACAACAGCATTTGACTGCCACAAATTAATACATAATTCTAAAAGATTTAAAATCTTATAAATTACCATAATCAAAATGTAAAAAAAATGAAAATATTTTTTTTAAAATTCATTATCTATCGAAGAATTTTTTCTTACGACAATAGTGTCCATAATATATTTCATAGATAAAAGCAAAAACTTTTCTAATTAAATAAGTTCTTAGTTTTATTGCATTTTTATTTTACGATTAAGTGCAGATATTTTGTAACTGAGAGTCCTGTTTGATAAAAATGATTTCATGATATAAATTTTCCAATTGCTTATCCTTATTAACTAATATAAACATTAAACGTTGTAAAAAAAAAAATAATCTTGAAATGTCACAAAATCAAAATGATTGCGGGGTAACGGATTTTAAAAACATTACAAAGATTTTCGAAACAGAAACGTTTCAAAAATAATAATATTCATTTCTGAATGTCCTGAAAGTTTCATTAAAATCCGATAATTATTTGATTTTTGCAATAATTTCTAACATTCCGTTTCGCACTGCAAAAACACTCAAATCTTCCGTACGAATTTATGCCCACGCATAAAAAAAAAAAAAAAATCAACCAAAACTTTGAAGGTCCTAAAAAGGATGAAAAAACATAATTTAATAATAAAAAATCATTTCCTCGTAATAATAACTTAAAAAAGTCGACGATCGACGATAAAACTTTGTTTTTATTAAGTTTTGTTGGGCATTTTTTTAACATGCCAGTCATTTTGTTTCTTCGTTGTTTTTTTGTTTTTGTTTTTTGTTTTTTGCTTCTGTCATTTTCCATTTTCTTTCGTCGTTCTTACATTTTTGGGTTCATGTTTTTATTTTCTTCGCTTTCATCAAATCTATTTTCCTTTCTTTCTTTCGTTCGTCCCTTCGTTCGTTCGTTCCTCCCTTCCTTCTTTCTAAACTTGTTTACTTTTTTATGCTTGATGTTTTGACATAAAATATATATCAGTCCTTATCCGAAGTTAGTCTACTTAGTATTGTCGCCGCCATTTAAACCCTACATGCCCGCCCTTTCTCTCTTTTTTGTTTCGTTCATACAAAGTTCACTTTCTCTTTCATCCGCTTTTCTGTACTTTTCGTATATTTCTTTTTCTAACTCCTTTCCTGTCTTTCTTTCCTCTTCTTCTTTATTTCATCTGCCTTTCTTTTCTTCTTACCGTCTGTCTGCGTTCTTCTTTCCGTCTCTCCTTCTCCCACCAACCTTCCCTTATTTTTTTCTCTTTTTTTTCTTTCCTTTCCTCTTCCTTACTAACTTCCATTTCTTTTACTTTTCTCTTCTTTTTTCCGTTGCCCTTGAAATATTCTCTTCCTTCTCCCCCTCTCTTTCCCTCCGCCTTTCATTTATCCCTTCTTCTCTTATCCTACTTTTCTTTTCAGCTCCTCTCTCTCTTTCGTTTCTTCTGTCACCCGTCTTCTCTTCCTCGCACCATTTCCCTTTCTTACTCTACTTTTTACTGGCGTCTTTTCTTCCTTTTTTTTCTTTTTCTTCCTTTCCCCCTCCTTTACATTTTCCTTCCTGCCTTCCTTCATCCGTAACCTTCTCCCTTTAATCTCTCCTCCCATTCTTCCACTTTCTCACTATATTTCCCTCATTTTTCCGCCAACTTTTCTCTCTCTTTTCTCTTCCTATTTTCCTATTTTATTCTCGCCATCTTTTACCTACTTTTTTCTTTTCTTCCCATTTGTTTTATTCCTTCTTTTCTTTATTCTCCTCTTTTCTGTTTTTTTTTTACCTCTCTTTTACTTTCTTTGCTTCCTTTAAAATGACTTCCTTCTCTTTCCCATTTCCATATATTTTCACTCCTTTTTCCTTTCTTCTCCTCCTTCTTTCTCTTTGCTTCCCTCTTTTTTTAATTCCCTCTTTTTCTTCTTTCTTATATTATTCCCCCGTGAAATTCACTTTCTTCTTCTCTCCCTTACTCACTTTTCTCTTTCTTTCCTTTTTAAAAAAAAAAATTTACCCTTTCTTTTTTTACCCTTTCTTTTCTCGTTTAGGATTCTTTTTCTCACTCTCTCTAGAACAAGAAGAGAATAAAATTATCTGCTCTTTTCTCCCTTTTTCTCTCCTTTTGACTCCTTATTTCTTTTTATTTCTTCTACTTCCATTCCTCTTTCTTTCTTAGCGTTTCCTTCACACCCTCTTTTTATCGCCTCTTTCATTTTTATTTCTCCGTTTTTTCTACCGTCATTCCTTTTGATTCCCACGCCCTCCGCCCCCGGACCTTTCTTTCCATTTCACTTTTTCCTTTCATCCTTCTTTTCTTTCTAAAGAGCGCTTACTCCGAATGTACACAACTGAATTTTTGACTGTGTTTTTTCTTTGTTCGACCTCTTGTCGCTACAGTTTAGTGTAAACAAGTAAACGGCTCTTTGTGCTTCTATGGACAGAGACGCATGACTGTTCCGTATGTAAATATTTAGACCCATGAGTATCGTAGAAAGGGGGAGGTTGTGCACAGGGTATTTAAAACTTATTTTTGTCTCACTGCTTTTTTGGGTCTCGAAAAATGTTTGTTCTACTTTTGTCATTTGATAACAGTAACGAGTTTTGTCGAGCTTCATTCAAAAAGTTGGCTTTTCATTGGGCTTTTGGGCATTTTGTTTTAAATTATGAACATTGGCAAATTTTTGTTTATATATTTTAATTTCGAAAATGACAAAAAAGAAACATTTTCAGCATATTGTTAGGTGTTGGGGCTTTTAAAAATTTCAAGTTAAGTAAAAAAACAATTCAAGTTAAGTAAAAAATTTCAAGTTAAGAAAAATGCAACTTAGACGTAAATCAAGCTGTGCAATATATAGAGAAAGTATTCGGAATAATCGAACAAGTAAGAAAAAAAGTGTTTTTTTATTTTTTTTACAGGAGAGTTCTCTTTGAATTATGTTTCAAAGTTTCAACGTCTGTCAGACAAGTTGAAATCGATAGCGATAAAGAAGTAATGACTCAAGAATACAGTGTAACCCGGATATAAGAGAGTTGTCGGGACCGGAGACGAAGTATCTTATATCCCGGTTTCTCTTATATCCGGGTTTGGTCTATTGTACATTAACACAGGCTCTAATTTGGGACCAGAGAAAATCTCTCTTATATCCGGGTTTATCTTATATCCGGGTCTCTTATATCCGGATTACACTGTAATGACTTTTATATGAAAAGGAAGATCAACAATATCAAAATATCCACATCACTTAATGAAATGTACACAAATTCGGTTGTATTAATTAATCTCTTTCGTGCGTGGCTTCTACATAACGAAAATGCTCAATTCTCGCGCCAAAATGTGACAAGTGAGAAAAAGAGAAGATTTTTTAACAGTGTATGACGCAAGAAATGTTAGTTATGTTAAACGAAGCAGCTAAAGAAACGAATGTTGTGTAGCGATTTTCCAAGCGTAGCTTAGATGTGGCACAAGGACGAAAGTAGGGGGCACCCAGTGAGAATCGAAATCACTAATCAGTGCTAATTGTTCTAGCGAGATAAGCTTGCTAACCATTACACCGCCTCGATGTACCCAACGGATGTTGTGTATATTGTTAATTTTGACGAGCACCTGAAAGAAACAAATGATTAATTCGAACAAGTACTCATAATTAGACCAAATAAAGTGGAATTCGTCCATTCGCAGTTAGATAACAGAAAGGACGTAATATTATATCTTTATAATGCAGTCGAGATTTGCGAATAGTGTAACGGATATTAGTGTGAAAAATATAATCTGAAAGCCGAGTTCAAATTCCAGACTCGTCTGTTGCGTTCACTTTCACACAAATGCCCTCAGGAAAGGCATGAATCCTTCTCTTCTTCTGCTCCCCAACTATGGATTAATTATCGGGGAAGATTGACTTTTCTAGCCTGATGTAGCAGCCACCATAAGAAAAGGAAACTGTGTAGAAAACAACTGTAAACTACTTAATTATCTTTCCCAATAACACATTCCCACAGAGTGAAGGAGTCTCTGGAGAATTATGATAGTCTGTCCTGAAGAGTCATGGCATTCAAAGGAAATAATACAAGACTGTATATTTTCCGTTGTAAAGTATGTTTATTTGAGCTATTGTTGCATTCTATTAGCTTGAATCCGTCTAGCCATTCTCTGTCAATCTCTTTCGTCGATAACGGATTTCTGTCCATGGAACTGCCGTTCACTACTGATTTTTATTCTCTTTTTCCAACCAATCATGTATAAACCCCGGAGATGGCTGTGCGTAAAAATCCTCATAGATCAGCAGTTTTTGAAATACTCTGACCTGCCGTCTGGCACTAATATCCACCCAGCGTCATTTAAATTACTTTCGGTCTCGTAATAATGGATGAAACGTAATAAAGTTGTTTGCGATGACCATGTTTCAATTGCGAGTTTTCACATTATTTTAGAATGATTATTATTTTATAATGATTATTTTATAATGATTATTTTATGAGTTATTTTCAGTCGCATCCGTGCCTTTGTTATTTTGATTGCTACATTTCCGCAAAGAATCCTTTTTCTGGTGTTAGGGTTTGTAATGTAAATGATTCCGTATAGAATTACATTGGAAATTGAAAACAATATGGTAAGACATTTTGTAAAATTTTAAACAGTCACGATTATTTCAGTCGGTCACATTCGCCGACGTTTAAGATTCCTTCGGTAATTCTGAAAAGAACAAATATTTTTGCCAATACATTTTGGACGACTTAATTTTTTTGGGTACTTTTTCCACCACAACACTTAGGCCAATTCATTCTACTACCTTCTTCTGTTATCATTTCAAATATTGTCTTTATTACTTATTTTTTTTGCTACAACTCTTCGCCCAGTTCATTGTACATCTTCAGTGAAATGTTAAATATGCAATTACCTGTGTTAATTATATATGTACGTCATTCATGTGGCATCGGCTGTCTTGCTGGGAAGCAGATGATCTGATTGAGATATTTACAATTCTTTTTCTGAAGAAATGTTGCAAAGAATGTTATAAAGTGAAAAGCGAGAATAAATGTAATGCAACAACTGCTGTTTTGTCATGTACATTATTTAAATGCGGACTATTATCCTCATCTCTGTTGTTATTATCACAACATTTCGGTCGTTGTACTCTTCGGTCTTATTCAGTTATTTGTCGATCCAAGTAACTTTCAGAGATATTTGAAAGGATCCCTTTCTTTAATCTACGACGGTTGACTGTTGTCGCTGCACAGTTTAGGGATTATCTCATTTTAGTCGACCCTAGTTAGGATCATCGAGTCATTGCGAACGATCCTTTCCTTAGCTGCATAGTATGTGCTTCGCTAGGGTTACATACAGTTTTGAATAAAGAGTTTTCCTTCTCCTAGACGGGTTGCCAACCAAGGCTATAGAACCCAGTCTATTAAGGAGTCGACAATAGTCAGGATGATCGAGTCAATGCGATCGATCCTCTCTTTAGCTGCATAGTATGTGTTTCGCTAGGGCTACATAGTTTTGAATTCAGTTTCCTTCTCATAGACCGGTTGCCACCCATGGCTATAGAACAAAGCGGGTTAAGGAGTCGACCATACGGAGATCATTGAGTCAATGCGAACTAGCCTTTCCTTAGTTGCATAGTATTTGCTTCACCAGGGATACATACGATTTTGTATTTAGAGTTTTCCTTCTCCTAAAGCGGTTGCCACCTCTGGCTATAGAACCCAGTCTGTTAAGGAGTCGACAGTCGTCGGGGTCATCGAGTCAATGCGAATGATCCTTTTCTTAGCTGCATAGTATGTGCTTCGCTAGGGCTACATACAATTTCGAATAAAGACTGTTCCTGTAGCGGAAGTGAAAGGCAGGATGACCTTCCGGTGACCCGTCGATGAAAACGACAACTCTTGGTGTGTGCTGCGTATGCAGGAGAGGATGGCCAGCGCGAACCCGAGAACGTCCGCTTGCAAAGAAATATGGTCGCAGCGGCGGGCTAAGCGTTTTCTAGAATTTGTTTATGCAAATGATTCGTGCAGTGCATAGCAAGATTACCGCTGCTTCTGTGCTCAATATAAACCGACAGATTTTCTTTTTTGTCGGTCCGTGTGAGAGTTGTCAGCATTGCTAGAGTGTACGGAATGTCGGGATTTCTGATTTTCTGTTTGTTCGTCCTCGCTTTCTGTGTCCAGTTACGTTTGACCTGCAATTCAAACACACAGTTGGTTGAGCTCTTTCTCGTATCTAATTTGCAAAACATTTAAGTTTGTGTAGATAGCGTAATTTGCTGAACGAGTGTGAGAGAAAAAATAAAAATAAAAATAAAAAATTTGGATGACAAAATTGCATCAAAGTTTGTCAGGGTATAAATGCATGTATGCGTTTAGAAACTGTTTGCTCAGCTAATAAAGAAAGTGTTAAACATAATGGATACTTTTTTAAGTTTCAAACTTCATCAGAAAGTAAAATGCTTTAGCATAAAATGTTTTGTTTTGTGTTTGATGAAAGTTGATGTGAGTAACTCCAGAAACTAATATTTTTGGAGTCCGGTTTTCTTTTGTGCAGATTCGGCGAGGAATTTTATTCTAATTGTTTCTCTTTGTTTTGATTTTAGAACATTTTTGCCATTTCTGATCTCGAAGTAATGGCATTCATTTCAAGCGCTATACACTCTTACCATACATTCGGTTTTCATTGATTTGTTTAGGCCTTTCATCAGATTACGTTAAGTTTAAATCTATTATAATAGCGTGTTTGTAAATCACGGAAGATGTAAAACAATATTTAATAAAAGTTTCATAATACCAAATGAGGATGTATGAAGGTGTTGCGCCAATTTTGCAATTGGGAGTAGGCCAATATGCTTTGAAAGTCAACAATCAACTTTGACATACTTTTTTCCTGGGAAATACCCAACTACCTCACTCACTAGGTAGATTATAGTAATGTTAATTAAGTAAGCGTGGTACGGACCAGTTGGTAAGATTGGAGAAAGGTATCGGTAGACATTTTGTGTTTTGCCAATTATTCAAATTTGAAAAGCAAGTTTGCCTTGAAAATAAGCATCCAGAATCCCTGCATTTTATTTGGGCCTGGATATGGAAGCACGAAAGGACGTCTATGTTTAGTTTACAATGAGAAACATTTGGAATTTCTAGGGAAGATAATGAGGAAAGAGGGCT